>CP139502.1:3883664-4216164 GCA_021014915.2 Artemisia tridentata subsp. tridentata
TTTAGTGTGCAATAGTTAGAATATAAGTTAAGGGGGGTTAGTTGTAGTTCAGCTCAACAAGGAGGTTAGTCATGTATTAGGAAAGTTCCTAACCTCTTCAATTGTAGATTGCTTATTCACCAAGGATTAGGTTTCTCCCCCCTCATTCTCTATAAATAGGGATGAGGGGGTGAGGTTTTATTTGTACCTTCTTTTCTTGCTCACGTTTAATAAACGTTTGAGTGTAAATATCTCGTGTGTGTGTGTTGGTGCCACTCGACATTAAGGGATCATAACCCTTTGTCGAGGTCTTGTTGGAGTAGTTCTTTGATATGTGGTTCCGCTCTAGAAACCGGTTTGTTGGATCTCTTCCAACAATTAGCATCCACAACTCAACAGAGGAGTAGCTAGCAGATGTACTTTTGATGTAAATATTGGACTGGAATGGAAATGTGTTGGTCAATAAACGATTTCAGAATGAACCTAGGACACAGTCTAATCAGTATCCTTAAGGATAATGAGCCCCAAGTTTAATGGTTTACAACTAAGCTCCTCCTTTGATCTTCTTGATTTAATGAGTATGATAGGCAAACAATCCGGTACACTGCCCTTATGAACATCTTCATTTTGCTTGAAAGAAGGAAAATAAGTACCAACTGGATATTTACAAGCTGATTTAAAGGCACGTATTCATATGCACTTATGCAGTATAGCATCTTAGTGGTGTGGTTGCTGTGTTCTTTGTCGTTTTTTCGTTTATTGTTTGGCTATCGTTGTGTAGATTACAAGGTTCAAGGTTTCTAGGTTTACGATTCAAGATTACTTGGGCAACAAGGTTCTTGAAGTTGTCTTACAAGGAGGTAGATCGATTCTCCTAGGGTTATAGGAAATCATTTTCTTTTGTCACAAGGTTCTTGGAGTTTCGGTTTTGAGCTTCAAAGGTGACAAGGTTTTGCAAGAAGTTTCAATTTCAAGTTTTTGATTTCTTGGAATTCAAGTCTTGGTGGTTCTTGGAAGACAAGTAAGGTTTAGCTTTGTCTTGAGATTTAAGAAAAGTGATTACTTGGAGTACAAGGTATATCAAGGTTGTAGACTTGAGGTGGAAAGATCGAAGCTTTAGGGTTTCTCTAAAGGTTAGTAGATCAATTATTACAAGAAAGCGGATTTAGCACACGACTTGTGAGACTTGTTGGTAAAGTTGGTTAAAAAGCAACTTGACAAGGTTTGTAACAAGGTTAAAGAAGAATGGCTAGTATGAATACTAGGTTAAACATCGAAAAGCTCGATGGGAATATTATACAAAGACATGGAGGTTCAAAACAAGTTGGGTTTAAGCAACTTGGTCTTGGTGTTAAAACAAGGGTCCATGGAGTACATGTTCAAAACGTGTTTAGTTTGAGGTGGAACTGCAGGGAGCTCAGGAAAATCGTGAAGCTGAGGTAATTCAGGAGAGTAACGATCATGCTGCAGTGGCTCAAAGAAAGTTGGAGGTTAAACAACTTGAAGGAAAGACAAACACGGACTGCTTGGTAAATAAGCAGGTACAGCTTGGTGCAAAGGTAGGGGCAGTTATTCTGAAAATCGGAGTACCTGGTCAAGAGGGTGCAGAGGGTAATGCTGCTGAACGGTGTAGAGGTGACAGTAATATGGAGTTGCTAGAGTAATAAAAGAAGATGCACATGATTCATTGACTTTCAGAGATGCAGTTGCTTGTGAGGTAATTTCCAAGTGGATGGCTGTAATGAAAGAAGATATGGATACTCGGTCTGGTATGTGTATGCTCAGCAACAGTTTCAGACGAAGCAGTGACGACAACTTCATAGTTCATATATTACTGGAAGTATGCAACAGGTTTGTTTATATATCTATTCCTCTATATAGATTATATGGGGTTTACTTACGAAAGTAAGGCTGAGATCTGGGTTACCAAGGGTTTGCTGGATAAAAGGAAAATATACTTGGTATGGAGATCTTCAGGACTTAGAGTGGTAATACTCTGAGGGTGTCACGATTCAGGTTTTCCAACGGGATGTCGGTTCGGATATTGTTGGGGGGACACTCTACGCTGTCGTTAGAGGGTAGTCTGTCACGGAATTGTAATGAAGAAAAGAAGAGTAAGGGTTCATGTATATATGCAGTTGGACGTCCTAAGTATCAAGTGGTTTGCACGAGACCTGACATAGCATCTGCGGATGTGGGAATGTTAGATAGGTTTGATCGTGGATTACAGACGGACATACAGACTTTTGTGGATTATGACTACGCCATGGGTATATCGATCACTGTCATGGGTGGATCAATCACAATGTACGGGTTTATGATACAGGAATGTGCAGTGAGCTTGGAAGTTATGTTGCGGCACATGATGGCTTTGTTAACAACTGAAGCGGAGTATATGACACTTACTGGAGAATTGAAGGAGGATACATGGCTAAAGGGACTCTCTACAGAGTTAGGATTTGAGCTAAGATTAGTAGCGGGTATTGCTACTGGTGCCTTGACGAAGGCGGTCCCCGGTCTGAGGTTTCAGCACTGGTTGAAGCTGCTGCGTATCGGAGAAGGCTAACTATTACCACTAAGGTGGAAATTGTTAGAATATTAGTGTGCAATAGTTAGAATGTAAGTTAAGGGGGCTAGTTGTAATTCAGCTCAACAAGGAGGTTAGTCATGTATTAGGAAAGTTCCTAACCTCCTCAATTGTAGATTCCTTGTTCACCAAGGATTAGGTTTCTCCCCCCTCATTCTCTATAAATAGGGATGAGGGGGTGAGGTTTTATTTATACCTTCTTTTCTTGCTCACGTTTAATAAACGTTTGAGTGTAAATATCTCATGTGTGTGTGTGTTGGTGCCACTCGGCATTAAGGGATCATAACCCTTTGTCGAGGTCTTGTTGGAGTAGTTCTTTGATTTGTGGTTCCGCTCTAGAAACCGGTTTGTTGGATTTCTTCCAACAATTAGCATCCACAACTCAACAGAGTAGCTGCTAGCAGATGTACTTTTGATGTAAATATTGGACTGGAATGGAAATGTGTTGGTCAATAAACGATTTCAGAATGAACCTAGGACACAGTCTAATCAGTATCCTTAAGGATAATGAGCCCCAAGTTTAATGGTTTACAACTAAGCTCCTCGTTTGATCTTCTTGATTTAATGAGTATGATAGGCAAACAATCCGGTACACTGCCCTTATGAACATCTTCATTTTGCTTAAAGGAAGGAAAATAAGTACCAACCGGATATTTACAAGCTGATTTAAAGGCACGTATTCATATGCAGTATAGCATCTTAGCGGTTTCTGTGAAACATTATTTTTCTCGCCATAGCGGTTGTCTAGTGTAATGTTTTCCACTGTGCTAGTGAGGAACCTTGGGGCATCAGAAACCAAAGATGTACGTTGGATACATACAACAATTTCCATTTTGGGATGTCCAATAAAATTACAACTCCAATGAAAGTCTTAGATTACAAGTACTTATTTCCTATTGCTGTCATTTCAACTTAATGAAATTACATCATGTATCTGTGAGATGATGAAGTATAATCCTAAAACTATGTGTCAAGTCGTCAGGCGCTACCGCGCTAGTCATGGTGCTAGAGGATCTTTCAGTATCCCAATTCACTTTCTTTACAAATTTGTTGTTATGTTGATATGTTCTAACGATTTGTAGCTTTAATGCAGCTTACCGATCTTCCTGAAATTGATTGCATATTGATTACACAAAGCCTAGATGATCATTGCCATTTAAATACATTAAAGCCACTTTCTCAGAAGTTACCGAATGTTCGAGTAATAGCCACTCCAAATGCAAAGACACTCTTGGATCCTCTGTTTACCAATGTAAGTATAACAATCCACTCTGTATTTTCTCTAAAGTGTCATTAAGATGTCGATAAAATGAGCATTTCAGGTTGTATATTTAGAACCTGGACAAAACTATAAAATTCAAACAAGCAACAATTCTTATGTAAAAGTACGGGCAATCGCCGCTGGCCCAGTTCTTCATCCTCCTTGGCTACGCCCCGAAAATGGGTACCTATTACTTTATACTCCATATTTATTTATCTTTTCTAAATGAGATAATCACTTATGGTAAACTTGATATGCTTACTAGGTATATTGTCACATCACCACAAGGACAGTTGAGTCTATATTATGAACCACATTGTGTATACGACCAGGAGATTATTGGAAAAGAACGTGCTGATATTGTTATTACGCCTGTTATTAAGCTGTTTGTGCCTAGTTTACCGTTAGTGTCGGGACAGGAAGATGCTGTTCAACTTGCAAAATTGCTACATTCCAAGTAAGTTACGAGAATTTTAATGATGTTATTATAAGTGGAAACGGATATAATTTTTCCCCGGCTGTTTCTTTATGTATGTACAGATATGTTGTGCCAATGAAAATGGAGATCTTGATAGTAAAGGCGTTCTTGCAAGTATAGTGAAGTCTGATGGAACCATAGAATCATTTAAGGTACACATACGGGTGTTTGGGATTACTTACTTTAAACTGCTTATCAACTTAAAAACTTATCATGTAGCTCACTACTTATGTTAGAGCGTGTATTTACTTTAAGATAAAGCAGATTAGTAAGATTTACCCAGATAACTAAATCTGCTTATAAAAATAAGCTAATCTCAAGTACCCCTATAGTTCGTAAATTTTACGAGTTATGGTAAGCCTATCATCCCTATATATAGACTGAGGCGTATGCATGCATGGTTTGGCAATTGGGAATGGGTATATAGAAATCATACAAAACGTTTGTTATATTGAAAGCCCGGCTCACCAAAGCCCAATAAATAAATGTGAATGTGACCACCCCTCAATTCTATGACGAGTAAAACATTACGGAGTATTATTTGGCTTAGATTATTATTATTACTCCCTCTCTTAGAAAGATATGTTTGTCAAAACTCAAAAATAAATATTGCTGGTGGTGGTGCTGAAAAAATATCAAAATTGTAAGGGGTTTTTCTTTTTTTTTTTTTTTTTTTTTTTTTTTTTTTTTCAGTGGTGCTCGGGCTGTTACTGAAAAAAATTAAAATTAGTTAAATTGTGAAAAATAATATTCATAATCTTTTAAAAGCTGATTTTGAGAACTTATTTTTTAGAAACTTATTTTTCTAAAATAATTAACAATTTTAGTTTGACAAACAAAGAATACTAAAATACTTTTTGACCAAAGCTTATTTTCCAAAAAAATAATCTTAAACCTCCAAAATCACTTGGATCGCATCGCACTTATGATTATCTTTGGTTCTGCTAGTATTCAGGCATATTTTTAATATAAAAAAAAATAAAAAATAAAAAAAATTCTTTTGCTTTTGCTGTAAGATTTCCCATATTAAGTATTGTTCGGAAACAAATTCCGCAGCTTTTTATTAAAAATGTTTACTTAGATAGTTTATCGTTTGTTTTTCACATTCAGTAAAGTCCTCAATGTGTGACCGGAATCACGAGTTAGAGTAACATTCACGGTATGATCAAAAGATAAGCAGTAATAATATTTTTTTTTGTTTTTTTTGAATAAATTATTTTGAGACAGAAAGAGTTCTTAGTTAAGGCAACTTATAGCTATTCTTAATGTTCATTAATTAGATTTTTGATATAAAATAAAACACATGCATATTTAATACACCATAACATATGCATACTAACCACATAGTAGCGTAAACCTTAAAATTAAGGGTATATTTGGCACGGAGCGGTGTCGAGCTTTTTGGGGCGGTAAGTGGTAGCAATGAGCATTTTGAATTTTATGGTTGTTTGGCAAAAGAGCGGTGAGCTTTAATTTGCTAATTTTTAAGAAAACTATTTTTCCAATACTTCTTTAAAAAGCAGTGAGCGATAAGTTGTGGCTACTGCTCACCGCTACTTCTCACTATTAAGTTATTGCATTTATCAAGTTAATGGTATTACATGTCGTATCAAACATGTTTGTACAATTATCTCCAATTAATCATCCAATATAAAATTATAATATTATTATTATTAAATTTTTTAGTGACACTTAAGGCATGTTTGGCGCGCAAGCTTATGAGAGCTTATCTAAGCATGGCGTGCTCCGAACCTTGAGGGATTTCGCATTTCCTGTTTTGTATTGAACTCAAATAAGACGAGTAATATCCGCTAGCCTCGCCCCAGGTGTTTAGTCCAAGATCCAGCTCCGATGTGAAAACGATTGTCGGTGATATGAATGAAGTATGAAGTAAGTATAGTATAAGTACTCGTATGGATCGGGTAACCTTATGATTTAATGACCTCAACGTTCGAGGTTGGGGCTATTTATATTTCATACTTACCCGATCCGATAAATACACATGAGCTTGATAGGCTTGTTTGTACCGCCCAATGGCACGACCGACCTTTTCAGTATGACGTGGAGGTTGTCGCCCTTATAATTCGTCAGTTTGATTCGTTAATTTTGTTTGCAAGTGGATCGGAGCGATAGACTATCAATTACGTACGTTAACAAGTGTAAAAAAACCTTTAAATAACAATTTTTTTCCCAGGCTTGTAATTGATTAAAAAAAATACACATACACACCCTGACAGTAAAGAAAATTAAAATATCTTTAAAAGATTTCAAACCCGAAGCAAAAAAAACATCTTAATAAAATACAAAGAAGTAAAAAACCCAATTAAGTTAGCACTTTTGTCTTTGGTTTAGAGAAGCCCACGTGGGATTTCTTTTTATTATCTCCACTGATTTTAGAAGAAAACCTTTTCAAAAGAGAAAACGAAAATCTGAAACCCTAGCGGTCGAGCGAGATGTCATCGTCGAAGTCAGAGTGGGATAAGATATTGGCACAACATGCACGCTGCTAGTCTAATCAGTGATGAAGAAGAGGCACAAGCTGTGTGGAATGAAATTTTGGCGAGAAAAGGGTTACCATTGGACACGCCTTACGAACACGTTGTCTCTTTCAACAAAGCTTATGATGAATCCTATTGTGATTGCTTATTCGCAACCATTCACGAGAAAAAGAAGAACCCAGAAGCTGCATGCACTACAAGAAAACGTAGAATGGGCGAGGAAGTAGGAACACCGTGCCGACGACCCAATGTCGTCCGCACAATACACTAAACGACAAAAAAATAACTTGACAAAGCCAAGGTTGCGTTAAATTTTTGAGTTAGTATAATACCGACGACGTGTCGTCGGTTATTAACATAAATGTTTGACTTTTCTAAACCTGGTGAAAATTTGGGCGGGAATTTGACCCGCCAATATGATGTCGACGACATGTCGTCGGCCCTATATAAACAAAAAATAATTGTGATTAGCGTGAGATTAGCGATTGATTAAGAATTATTTTGCCGTTAGTTTTATTATACCGACGACATGGCGTCGGTAACTATTTAAGTCAAAATTTTGGCTTTTCCCGCGTGTGAATAATAGCGAATAATTGGGCGGGGTTTTTTCCCGCGTTTATTATGCCGACGACATGGCGTCGGCAATATTTCCCGCCAAAATTTCCTTCCACCCCGCCAAATTTTTTACTTATATATATATCCTATAATAAAATTATCACAAAACACGTAAATTCTCACAAAAAACACACATAACAATGGATGGTTTAACGCCGGAACACGAATGGTCGAAGGCTTTATCACACGAGCTCCTGTATAATGAAATTATACTTCATTGGCGCTGGGAAATTTTTGATGAATATGGTTCTTATGCGAACTGTGCACCGTGACAGAGAGACAAGATTCTGGAATGGTTGAGGAGACAACCGTACTATAAAGAGTATTTGGAAGAGCTAGATGCTGCTGAAGATCAATGTGCTGCTGAAGCACAAGCTGCTACTGCTGAAGCTCAAGCTGCTGCTGTTGGAGGTGACGATGAAGCTGAAAGCACGTTGGACCTCGACACCGAATTTGGTAATCTGGAAAATAGAGTAACAAATCTCGAAGCTACGTTTGCACGTATCAAGGAAATGAGAGCAAGGAAGGGAAAAGATGGTGCGAGTTCCAGCAAAGCGGGAAGTAGCCGCAAAAAAAAATAAAATAAACGGGTTGTTTCGTTTGATCTGTTTTGTTTGGTTGTCGAGTTGTTTAGTGTGAGTTGTTTCGTTTGGTTGTCGAGTTGTTTAGTTTGAGAACTCTTGCGTGTTTTAAATAAAATGTTTGCCTTCGTGTTTGTTAGTTGTGATATTGTTCCTTTAGTTCCATTCTTTGTGCATATGTAATTTAAAACATACGTATTACTCCAACATTAAAGCGTACGAATTAAAAATATAAAGCACGTTCGACATCAGTTTTCACAACAACAACAACATTTTATTAAACAACAACAAACAAAAACAACAAACAACAACAACGACAATAACAGCAACAACAACAACAATAACAGCAACAACAACAACCTACATATGAAGATTTCCCATATCACCTAGCATGTCATTATAAAGGTCGTGAAATAAGGCAGCTGAATCAAATGTGTGTTTGTTTGGATGCATATACACTTCTAGCATTTTATTGAGTACCATTATCTGGTGATTCAGTTTGATGCAGTTTGAGCACTCTGTATTTCCAGGACTCGATGTTGAAGGTCCTGCAGTGTAACGAGTTGGAGTTATGGATGGTCCTGCGGAATGAGTTGGAGGCGTTGAAGCTCCAAGAGAACCGGTCATTTTGGCTAGTCGTTCCTCATTCCATAAAAAAAATCGCATCCAAACTCCTTTGTCCCACCCTGTTAAAGAGTAAAAACTATTATTTTTAACAACTAACCAAATTATTTATATAACACACAAAAAAGTATGTAAGTGTTCACCTTTGATAAAGGACACGCATAGTATTTTTTACCACGGGAGTAAGGTTTATGCGATTCTCGTAGAATTACGTCTCCTCGTTTACAAGGACAAGCAAAAGCTTCAAATTCCGCCATCTTCACCATGATAACCGTGTGTGTTTGTGGTTGTGAGGTTAAGTGATTTTGAGTATAAGAGGTTGTGAAGTTGTGTGGATAAGATGTTAGTATATAAGAGCAGATCTTGGTGGGAAATTTTTGGGGGGAAATTTTTGGTGGGAGATTTTGGTGGGAAATGTTTTGTTGATAGATGGTGTGATATAACATCTCGTGTAGAACCATATCATCTCGGATCATTCGTTTAACATCTCGTGTACGACCATATCATCTCGGATCATTCGTTTAACATCTCGTGTAGAACCTTACCATCTCGGCTCATTCGTTTAACATCTCGTGTACAACCATATCATCTCGGCTCATTCGTTTAACATCTCGTGTACAACCATATCATCTCGGATCATTTGTTTAACATCTCGTGTAGAACCTTACCATCTCGGCTCATTCGTTTAACATCTCGTGTACAACCATATCATCTCGGATCATTCATTTAACATCTCGTGTAGAACCTTACCATCTCGGCTCATTCGTTTAACATCTCGTGTACAACTACATCATCTCGGCTCATTCGTTTAACATCTCGTGTACAAACATATCATCTCAGATCATTCATTTAACATCTCGTGTAGAACCTTACCATCTCGGCTCATTCGTTTAACATCTCGTGTACAACCATATCATCTCGGATCACTCGTTTAACATCTCGTGTAGAACCTTACCATCTCGGCTCATTCGTTTAACATCTCGTGTACAACCATATCATCTCGGCTCATTCGTTTAACATCTCGTGTACAACCATATCATCTCGGATCATTCGTTTAACATCTCGTGTACAACCTTACCATCTCGGCTCATTCTTTTAACATCTCGTGTACAACCATATCATCTCGGATCATTCGTTTAACATCTCATGTACAACAATATCATCTCGGATCATTCATTTAACATCTCGTGTACAACAATATCATCTCGGATCATTCGTTTAACATCTCGTGTACAACCATATCATCTCGGATCATTCGTTTAACATTTTGTGTAGAACCTTACCATCTCGGCTCATTCGTTTAACATCTAGTGTACAACCATGTAGGTTGTGGAAATCTCAAACCAATACGTAAAAACACACTAAACAACGTACTACCTAATGTAATAAGCTACGACTTAATAAGATAAAGAGAACACGTGAATAAGCAAATGAGAATAAGAAAGAAAATAAGAAGAAATGGAAGGTTTCTCTATTCGAACATTAGACCAACAAAGCTTGCGCACTATATGAGAAAAACCAACTAGAAATATGTTACCCCATGCCTTCTATTTATAGGCATTTTCTTAGGGCAACATTTACAAACAATCTTCTAGAAGTAATTAACAAATATGGGCGGTCCATGGGCTTCTAATGGACCGCACCATTTAACTAACTATAAAGCTCTTAAATTTAACAACATTAATCGCTATTGATCAAGACTTGTATTATAACAAAAAACTTGTTCCTAACAATCCCCCCTAAGTCTTGATCATCAATGTAGCTTGATGTCCTCTTTGCTTTATTGGCTTCAGACGTCATGATAATCTTTGTTCCTTCGTTCTTGTACTAAGATGATATGATGTTGTCTCGATCTGCCAATCTCCAACGTCTACTCGTCCTCTCCATCATGCTCATGTGTCTTTGACTTGATTTCTCCAACGTGTTCTCTCTTTTCAATCTTTAGCTTTGAGAAAGGTTGAGATGCTTGAAATTTTGACTTTACTGAAATATATGTTGAACTTTTGTTGTAACTGAGTCTTTGAGAGAACATTTCTTCAAGATATGAGCATGATGGAGTCTTGATGGTCGAACTCCAGATCCTCAGCAGCAGCAGCATCAGCATCAGCACGAACCAACCAGTACTTACAGGCTCAGACTTTGAGATCGTCAACAGCATAGTGTGAAGACTTTCTCAAAGGCCTTGCCCAGACCGTTCTGAACCGGATACCCCGAGAGGGCTTACACAGACACACCGAAGTGCACCCACGATTCAGTGAGTCGCTGGAGATCACCCCACGACTGTAGACCGTTTGGAGCAATCACTAAGCGTAACCCACGAGGAGTTACCGAAGTGACCTACTGTCAGGGCTGTTTGATGTTGACCCTGGCAGGATTTCCATTCAATCATTGATAATCACAATTGTGACTTTTCTCATGAATGTTCTCGGCTGATTGCTAAGATCTGCGAAGGACACTTTCTTAATTTTACAACTGCTGCCCATGATGTAGAACATCAGAGTAATACTAAGTGTTCCTAAGAGATCTTTTATGAATCTCAAGGCTCTAGACTCGATTAGTGCATATTTGGTCGTCGGAGGCTGGAGCAGAGTGCCTCCTTTTCAATATCAACACACTCGTAGTGAGTGGTCAATAGATGATGAAGGGTTCTCCGTGAAAATGAAACAAGTGTCTTTTGAGAGACACCTGAGTGGCTTAGAAGGTTTAGTGCAGTGCGTCACTGGGTCCATGACGTCTTTGATCTTCTATACCGGCGATTTTACATCAACCAGTAGTTTATGAATTGAACCCGGTGTCTACCCTAAGGTTGAACAAATGGAGGGCTATTTCTTTTCACCCTTTTCTTTACTTTTCTTTTTCATTCTTCAACTCCTTCTTTCTCCTTTCATTTCATTTCTCCTTTTTATATCGTACCTAGGACTTACTAGTTATAAACTATTGGTGTTGTCCTTGGGTAGATCCCTCCGGCTCTGGCGGATCATAGGACGGTTTTCCCTAACCTTAGTCACCTTATAACTCCGTGACTATCCTAATGATGTTGCCATAACCAAACTCTTTTGAAAAATCTTCTCAAAGTGTCGATGATTGTAAGAACATTTTATTGACACCTGGAGAGTTTTGTGTTTTTCAGAAAGACTCCCCCTTAACATGTGCTCATATGTAGTTATTTGAAATTTGCACATACCGGGAAGAGTTTGCACTTTTGAATTGATTGATTTTCAATGAGCATGATCATCGCGAGACACGCTTACATCACTAGTAAACTAGCTTGAAATTATTACCCGTCCAGATCATATTCAAGGAAAATCGCCCGAAATCGGTACATTCTACTCAGACACATCCTTTGCGAGACACGCTTACATCACCAGATGAACTGGCTTGAAATTATTACCCGTCCAGGATATGTCCTTTCGACTACTGACTTTTGCTATCGTCAATTCGAGGGTCAATTCTAAGTTTTGAGCACTTGTGAGATTCCAGCAATTGAGACACCATATTTTAATCATCTTTTACTTCTCCCCCTCAAAAAATAGCATACTCATGATGCTTTTGGAAAACGTTATGGTTAAAATATGCTGTTTTTGAGTTTTAGGGAAGAATTTCAAGAACATTTGTTATCTTTGAACAAAGATTATATTTTTCAAATACTCCCCCTTGATGAGGGAATACTTGTCTTTATGAGCAGAATGTTTGAAAAATCTTAGTAAAACATTCTGGTTTAATTCTGCTCACAAATAAGAAGCTTTAGCTCCTTTTTCAGGATTGAGGTACTGAAGCGTATCTCAGGGTCCTTTCTTTAAGGTCCGGGTTGTGCACTATTATGTGTACACAAACCATAATGACACAGGCCATAAGTGTGAGAAACAATGATATAAGAATAATGAATATTGAAATATGAATTCTTACATCACCCGCCTTTTCAGAATGTTGTGAATACCAAATCTGGTCTCTGAAACAGTCTGATCTGAAAGGATGGACGAGCCCCAACATAGCTCTCTAATCTTCTGATCTGGTCCCGACGATATAACCTCCTTTCGATCTTCCACACGAACTCCTTAACTTGTCTGACTTGAGCAGAATTCCATTTTCTCGATTCCTTCAACTCTTTATCTCTAACTCTATTGGCCAACCCATCATGAACACTCTTTAGGGTATCGTCACAGAATTTGTGAATCTCATGGAATGACATGAAGCGGTTGAAGTTTGTAGTGCTTCTGTAGACGAACCCAAAGTGTGGCTTTCGCTTCATGGTGTACTGTGGGTCTTGGTTGTCCTTGAGAAGAAAGATTGGTTCTTCAAGATTCAACTTCGTCTGGTAACTTTCCACTCCCAGCTGAAGATCCTCTACACGTTATCAAATGATTGTACTTCTCATGAAATGGCAGATAGTAGTACTGAATGCATATCGAAGATCATTAGTCAGATGTCCCAACTTTCCTTGAATCTTCATGAGATACATGTCTTCAATATCATTCAGGCTTAAATCAGGAAGGTCTGCCTCAGAGAACGTGTAGGTTTTATCATCAAGTCGTCTGACTGTGATTTTTTCAAGGAAGATGTAGTCGTACTTATTGGATCCATTAACACTTACTACTGCCATTATACGGAGATCACTGTATACTGGTTCTCGAGACTTGTTGAAAAGTTTAGACTTGTACCAGCTCTTTCGTTTTTCATACCAGTGGTGAATCCCTAATTCAGCATCACGATCATAAGCCACGAGCTTCTTAATGAAGAGATGATGGTGAAGAGCTGCTTCCTCAATGGCTGATTGTGTGTAGTAAGCTGCTGGGGTGAAGGTGATGGAGGTTGCATATCTAGTTTTACCTGAAGCTCCATATTTTAGAAGTTCCAGATCTTTGTTGAAGAAGAATTGGAATGGAATTTCTGAGTAATGATGTCTGCGTATCACAGGGAGTGGTTTGGTCCAGTCAGTGATGTAGGGACGGTTTTGACTGTCTTTGCCATCTCTCCTTACTACGTCTGGATTTGCCCAGTCGAAAGTACTTGACATTGCTCGTGCAATGTTCTCAAGATGTTACTCAAGCTCAGCAGCACTTGCGGATTTGTCCTTCAGGAGATTGAATGCTTCATTCTTAATTCGTCGGAGCTCCCTTTTAGTCATTTCTTGATGTTGAGACTGCTTTTTATTTGCTGAGTAATAACAAGCGTGTTGTCTTCAACTTTGGAAGCATCGTCAGTCTGGATTTAAGCACTCACGAGTTGATCAAACCAATCATTTCCTTGGTTGTCGTTGTCATCGTCTAGCCATGTTACCACAGCTGGTACTTCAGAAGGTTTCTTGCTGCTTGATGGCTTTGACTTTGGCGGAGATGGTGATTGTGGCTGATCATCCTGAGGTTGAAAATCCATGTCTTCATCATTAAAGTGCTCGAACTGATGTTCTGTTTCATTTGGACCAGATTCTGGATTTGGTTGAGGCGGAGAAGAAGTTGTGGTTTCTTTAGGCTCAGAAATGTGAATCCCCGATCCACTACCCTGTTTGAATCTCTTTGCAGTAGTATCTGGATCAGGGTCTTCGTTATCATCTCGTTTTATTTTGCCTTTATCTGCTGCTGCTTTGCATTCTTCTACATACTTGCGGATGGCATCAAGGAGTTCTATGTCTGTATTTGTCAATACACTTTTGGCAAGAATCTTCGTTTGGAGAGCATCTTGAAGCTCTTTGACTGAATATTCCAGGAGATGCTTTTGATTGATAGCATACTCCTTGATTTTTCTCATCGATGCGAGCATCTACCTCTTCTTCTATCTTTGTTTTTACATCTGGAAGATATCTCTTGACAAAGTGTCTTGTTTTTTTGTTAAGAGTCTTGTCGATATTGCATTCAAGAAACGCATCCATTTTCTGTTAAGCTTGCTAAAAATCACCGAATTGATCAGTTAAGTTCTTGACGGCGGGTTGCATCTCAGTTAGTTGTCTTTTAACTTGATCATCCTTTTTAGCATTTGCAATTTTCAATGCTTGTATGATTTTCTTAGCAGCAGGGGAAACCACTTCAACTTTTGAAACTTGGGTGGCTTTTCTCACACTCTTGCCTTTTAAAGCTTTCTTTACCTTTTCCGCAACTGTCGGTTTTGACTTCAGAGATGGAGATCTTGATGATGATAATGAAGGTGAGGGAGTTGGTGCTTGTGAAGGATGAGAAGATTCTTTAGACGGTGATGATTGTGGAGTAGGGTTCCTTGGAGGTGATTGAGGATGAGATGTTTGTGATGGAATAGGTGAGGGTTGAGCTGTTGGTGACTTTTGTTCTTGTTGAGGTTTGAAAACAATCATAGAAAGGTGAGTTGGTGTGACTGATGGAGAACGGATATAGCTATCGGCTTCCATATCTTCCTTACGCTTCCTTTCTACTTCTTGCTTTGCCATTTCCTCTAGTTCATTTGCTGCTTTAGTTGATTTATCACCAAGAATTTCACCTTCATCTTCAGGATTCCAGTCATCATTAGCATCATTAGTTTGTTTGTTCACCTGGTCGTCATCAAACATCTTTTCAGGGATTTCTTGTGTGGAAAAGACAATTCTTTCTTCCTTTGATATTTGACGTTCCAAGTCGGGTTGATTAACCGCACTTGGTTGACCTACAGATGCAGCCATTGCGGGTTGATTAACCGCATCAGGCTGTACTGTGGTAGTTGCTGTTCCAGACCCTCCGGGTTGATTAACCGGATCTACTTGGGTTGGAATAGCTTCAGGTGTGACTCCAGAACCTCCTGCTCCTTTTTTCATATCATAATCCCTTTGCTTCTTAAGTACCTTCTCTGCTCTTCTTTCTTCATCCAGTTTTTTAGTTTTCCTACTTTGTTTCTGTGCGAGTTTAAAGTCGAGCTCTTCCTGAGTTTCAGCTTCTTTAACAGTCATTCGGATAGGAATTTCTGGTTCCAATTCAGTATCCTCTTGATCTGTATCTTCATCACGTAATCTTGTTGGTTCAACTTTGGGTTTGGGGGTGACCTTAACTTTTCTCTTGATAAACGTTGATTTCGGATGAGGTTTCTTCGAAGCACTTGACTCACTTCCTGTTTTAGACTTGCTTCGAGTCTTTGTAGATCCTGATTCTTCAACCAATTTAGCGAGTCCCACACGACGTTCATGGAATGCCTTGTCGTAATCAAGATATGCTTTTGTTGCTCTTATCTCATCTATCATTAGATATTCTGGCAATCTTGCACCTTGTTTGTGCATGCTTTCTTTGGGAAAGTATACTTTGTTGAGGACTTTGTCCAACTTGTACGGGTGAATCTCTCGATCAGTAGGACGCTTATCAATGTCTTGATGTTGATCGAGCAGATAGCTAATGAGAACCTTGGTGTATCGTACAAATGGAATTTGCTTGAAGGCTTTCCTCATTTGAAACAATAAGTCTTCCCAAATGAGAGCTGCAAAATCAATTGGTTCCTGGTGCACAAAACCCCATAAGGCTTGTAGATGAGAGAGTCTTGGGTGCTCAAACCCACTATCTCTACCAGAAATGGAATGTGTTATGATGTAGAAGATAGTTCTCCAGGGCTGAGGAATGTATCTTGCATTGACTTTGGAGATCTTGGTCAATGGTGTACTTGGTTGAACATCATAACCTAGATCTACAAGGAATATCATAATTCCAGACTCTGTTGGTGTTGGGTAAAATTGATTGGAGGGTTCAGGAGCATTTGGGAGTTTTAAGGCTCTGCGAAGTGTGTCAGGTGTGACTCTGACTCTTTTATGATCCAGTTTACAAGTGAAATACTTGTTATCATAACTCAGAGTGATTGTGTCCCAGAGTTGATGAATGTATAGTTCTGGAATGGAGTCCGAGCTATCAAGAAGATCCCTGCGCTTATGAGATTTGAGAATCTCCACTGCAATCTGGCAACTTGGGTCAGAACACTTGATTTTGTCGAGTTCAACTCGTGCATTGTTCTTTCCAATTTCCAAAGAATACCCGCGTGGAAAGATTTCTTCTTTGGTGAGCGGAGGAAGAGGTTGTTGTTGTTGTGCTGCCATTGATGTGTTATCTGAAGCAACAATCAAATACAAACATACAGGATACATGATGATTAGAGTATGTTAGACTTTGATGTAACGCATGTCATCCTTTTGCAGCATTGAATGGTTGTTACATGCTTGATCAAAGAATTTATCAGAAGATTACCAAATGTTGATAAAATTTGATCCATGTCGATAAGTATTGAAATAATATCTAAGGAAATAGATCAAATTTTATCACAGATCACAATTGCGATAATTATGGATATTGCAATAATTAAGCAATTGCGATAATTATCCCAATCGCGATAATTATATCAATCAAGATAAGTATCCAATTGCGATAATTATGCAATAGCGACAACTATCCCAATCAAGATAATTATGCAATAGCGATAACTATCCTAATCAAGATAACTATCCCAACAGCGATAATTATCCAACAGCGATAATTATCCAACATCGATAATTATCTCAACAGCGATAATTATCCCAACAGCGATAATTATCTCAATAGCGATAATTATCCCTACAGCGATAATTATCTCAACTACGATAATTTTGGTAACTGCGATAAACTCTTATACAAGAGTAATCGTTAACTTTTGAAGATGAACACCCACGCATATTTTTATCGTGATTCATTATAACTCAAGATTTACAACCACAGATTATCTTAAACAACTTATATGACTATTTTATGCAATCTGTCTAAGTTATAACAAGAATTAACCATCAAAAACTTAAAATCAAATATGCTAGTGTCGTGTTCTTCCTCTTAAACCCTTGATCCTAATTCATGCATCTAAAGTGTTTCTGGGTTCAATTAAATCGTCCCTACAATCAATTAAGCATCAAACAACAACATCCCAACAAACAGATTGCTCAATAACGCATAAATAAAGATATCCCCAACTTCAACGCATAAACCCTAAATTTCAATTCTAACAATTTGAAGTTTCTGGGTTGAAATTAGCATTCAATCTAGGGTTCTTATCATTATATAAGCATTATTGTACCCTCAAACCTCACAAGAACACACTTAATCAGATATGCCCAATTTTACGCAAACCCTAAAGTTTTAAATCACAATTGCGATAAAATGAACCGTTGGATCGTGATATAATTGAAAACCATTTGTTATAAAAGTGTGTTTAACATGAAAGTACTCACAAAAATGGATGATCTTTATCGGATTTGAAGGTTGAATTAGAGCTGTTTGATGATGGTGGATGTAGATATTGAATACGGTTGGTGAGTTTGACAGAGGGTATTAACTGCGCTTGTTTTTAATTTTTTACTTTTTATATCTCATTTTTAACTTTGCACAATTGATAATTTCCATCCTCTAACTTGTGAAGCATTTTGTTCTAAGTCCTAACCCACCATCTAACTAAACCTAAGTTAGAATATTTTGCATTTAGGCACACAACTTTCTATCATTAACATCTCATCACCAAAAGTTTTATGAAGCAACAGCTTTGGAAATTATGCAAGTACAAAATGTTAGAAATATTTGAGAAAAATATGTGTCTCCCCCTCAACACTTGTTTAAAATAATTTGTGACATTTAAAGAATAAACAAGATGTTGTCAAGGGGTTTGTACTTGCATTTTTTTTAATTATATTTACAAAGATAGTTTTGATGATTTGACTCTTTTTAGTTTGTTTTGAGAAAGTTTTCCAAATCGTTTGGAGTCAAACATCTCATACCAATCCGGTGGACCAGTTCCACAAATCTTGCATGGGGCAAGGCTTTGGTGAACAGATCTGCCAGTTGGTGTTCTGTTCCCACAAAGTATAATTCAACTGTACCCTTCTCCACATGCTCCTTGATAAAGTGATATCTGAGAGCAATGTGCTTGGACTTGGAGTGTTGCACTGTGTTGCATGATATAGCGATGGCACTCTTTGAATCACAATACATAGGAATCTTGTTGAATATGTATCCATAGTCCATCAGTTGTGATCGCATCCAGATGACTTGAGCACAGCAGGCAGACATGGCTACATATTCAGATTCCGTAGATGATAGTGATGTACAATCTTGTTTTATTGGACTGCCAGGACACCAGCTTGTCACCTAGGAATTGAACTCCTCCTGATGTACTCTTCCTTGTATCTATACATCCCGCATGATCCGCATCTGAAAAGGCAGTTAGTGCAAAACCAGAATCCTTTGGATACCAGATCCCCAAGTTAATGGTTCCCTTGATGTATCTAAGGATTCTTTTAACAGCAGATAAATGTCTTTCTGTTGGGTTAGACTGATATCGGGAACATAGGTATGTGGCAAATACAACATCCGGTCTGCTAGCGGTGAGATACATGAGAGACCCAATTATGCTAAGGTAATTGGTAGGATCAGTGGGTTTCCCATGTATGTCAGCATCTAGCTTCGGGGATGAGGAGGACATAGGGGTGTTATAGGTGTCACTAGATGTCATACCATGCTTTTTCAATATTTCTTGTGCATATTTAGACTGACTCAAGAATATACCACGAGGTGATTGGTGAACTTGTAATCCTAGAAAAAAGTTTAGTTCACCGATCATGGACATCTCAAAGTTTTGTTTCATAAGTTTTGCAAAAGCATTTGAGTACTTTTTATGGGTAGACCCAAAAATGATGTCATCCACATAAATTTGTACGATGAGAATGTCCTCCCCGTGTTTTTGTATAAACAAAGTCGGGTCAACAGATCCCTTTAGAAAAATGATTGGCTAGCAAGAATGCAGAGAGTTTATCGTACCATGCCCTCGGGGCTTGTTTAAGGCTGTAGAGGGCTTTTTTAAGCCTGTATACGTGTTGTGGATGTTCTGGATCGACGAAGCCCTCTGGTTGTGAAACATACACCTCTTCACGAAGTTGTCCGTTCAGGAATGTTGTCTTCACGTCCATTTGATAAACTGTGATGTTCTTATGAGCCGCGTATGCCAGGAACATTCTCACTGCCTCAAGCCGAGCCACTGGAGCAAAGGATTCCTCGAAGTAAATTCCTTCTTCTTGGCTATATCCTTTAGCAACCAATCGTGACTTGTTATGAATAACCGTGACGTCTGCATCCAGCTTATTTTTCCAAATCCATTTTAAGCCCACAACATAAACTCCATCTGGTTTTTCTACGAGTTCCCAGACTTCCAGCCTTTTGAATTGATCCAACTCCTCTTGCATTGATTCAATCCAATTGTCGTAAGTCATGGCCTCTTTAATATTCTTTTGTTCAGATTGACAAACGGTGAGTGCATACATGCAAGTTTCACCGTCTGTGTAGAGTTTTTGCCGTGTCATAACTGGGTTATCTGGATTGCCAATTACATTAACTAACGGATGATCCCTTGTCCATTTATGAGTAGATGGGTAGTGTTGAATATGGTGATTCAGATTTGACGGTTCCATGTTGCTCGAGGAGGATTATCCTGATTCAGGAATGGTTGGTGGTGGAGAAAATGGATTAAAGAAGGCATTACCGTCATAATCTGATGGTGTCGGAACTTGGTTAGAAATGGGGGAAGAATCTCCAACTGCAGGTGAAGGTGTTTTGTTTATGGATGATGATGGTTCAGGTTGTGGTGCATCATTAGTAACTGCTATAGAGGTAGTTATCGATGGATCAGGTGCTTGATTTGGAGGTTGTTGAGCAGTGGAACTTGTGGAAGCCTCTGACGCACTGTTAACTAGAGCATCATCAAACATAGGAGCAAACAGATCTTCCAAATCCTTCCTATTAAAAGGTAAGGGAGCAGCTGAAGGTTCGGGGAAATTCAAACGGTTGTGTGCGGGTTCCAAGCGGTCTTGCTCAGAAGCCATTTCAGTGAGTTCATCGAAATTAAGGTGTATGGTCTCTTGAATGCCTCCGGTCCGATGATTCCAAATTCTGTATCCCTTGGAGTTTTCACAATAACCAACAAATATTCCTATATCTGCCTTTGCCTTCAGTTTGCCAAGATCATCTTTATCATTCTTCGGGTAGCATAATGCTCCAAAGACATGAAAATAGTTGATATTTGGTTTCCGGCCTTGGATGAGCTCATATGGAGTTTTGTTGTGTCTTTTGTTGATCATAGCGCGGTTCTGAGTATAACATGCAGTGTTAACAGCTTCAGCCCAAAGATAATCTGGTAATTGGGCGTTGATCAACATTGTTCTAGCTGCTTCCACGAGCGTACGATTTCGTCGTTCAACTACACCGTTTTGTTCGGGAGTGCGAGCAATAGAATATTGGTGAACAATTCCATGTTTCTCCGTAAAGTCCCGAATGATTTGGTTCTTGAAGTCAGTGCCGTTGTCTGTACGGATAATTCTGACAGTGTTACGAACTTGCACTTGAATCTTTGTGAGAAACGTGGTGATTATAGACGGAACTTGATCTTTTGTTCAAAGAAAGTAAACCCATGTCCATCTTGAGTAGTCATCCACTATTACCAGAATATATCGTTTGCCATTAATAGACTGAACCCGCATTGGACCACACAAATCCATATGAAGCAGCTGTAGGATGTGGTCTATGCTGTGTTCTGCTTTGGGTGGAAAATGAGCACGATGACTTTTCCCTTGTTCACATGCAGAACACAAGTGATCCTTGGCATATCTGAATTTTGGTAAACCGTCAACCAATTTATTCTTAGCAAGGTCAGTTATGGTTTTGAAATTGAGATGAGACAATCGTTTATGCCATAACCAAGCCTTCGTGAGATGAGCCTTGGAGAGTAAACAAATAGGAGTTGATGCTGTCATGCCTTCAAAGGAGATGGTGTAGAGACTAGATCCCCGTTTTCTTTCATCAAATCATTTCCTTAAAGATCACGAATGAAGCATGTTTTCTCCCTGAATGCTACTTCTAAGTCTCCATCGCAGAATTGTCCCACAAAGAATAAGTTGTGACCCAGACCTTCAACATAGTACACACGACTGATTTCGATGTTCCCGTTTACATAGTCACCATAACCCATGATTGCTGCGAAGTGATCATTCCCGAATCTGACCGTTCCTATAAACTTTGCAATGATGTTTTTCAGAAGCTTGAGATTGCCGGTCATGTGTCGGGAACACCCGCTATCAACAATCCAAAGAACCACTTGAACCACCTGCATCACATTTATTGGAAACAGATGGAGAATTGGTAACGGTTGGACCCGTTGGGTTAGTAACACATGATTTAAGAATTTTAGGAACCCATTTGAAGATAGATGTGTTTTGTAACCAACGTTGCCATGTCTAAATAGTTTCTGCTTTCTTTCCTAATAAATGTGCTAAGTGGTTTGTTCTTCTTGGCTATTGGTGTTTCTATGTTTTGCTCCGAAACTACTAGTGGTGGCTTCCCTAAAATGGACTTGGCAACTGTTTTGATCCTAGATGAAGGGCCACTAGTTCATTTCGATCTTCTTTTCAACAAATTTCTAGCTATGCATTTAGAGTGATCACCAGATAGTATACTAGTACGACAGAAAACACAAGTAGCATCAACCAAAACATCATCATTAACATTCATAGACTTAACGTTTGTTACATCATTACTAGAACTAGAACTAGATTTTGTTCCTGATATTACATTCATTTTATTCTCCCTACTTGCACTAACTTTTGCTTCTGCAGACTTAGATGAGCCATTTCTAAGTTTCGAGACTCTATTCCTCTTTGATTTCTTTTGGGTCTTGGAGCTTCTATCCTTAGATTTGGGTTCTAATCCTGTGGAAGTTAGATTGAGTGCATTAGTGGTCTGGTTAGATGCTTGAGCAACTGTTTTTTCTATAGCATACATTCCTGGTGCAATCTTATGAACATTTGTCTTGCCTTTTTCTAAAACTTTGAGTTTCTTTCTCAAATCAACAATGATGTGTTGTAACTCTTGATTTTTTGAATCCAAACTTCTGTTTAGACGAACTGTTTCATTTATGTTATTACTGATTTCATCAATCTCATTTTCATACGCAAACAGTTTTTGTCTTAAAATATCAATGTCACTCAAGTCAAGACTTTTAGGGTCCTGACTGTTTTGAAATGACGAGGACATTTTTAGATTTTGGAGTTCAATTTCAAAATGAGCACTTTGGATTTGACACCAGTCAAGCCGTTTTTGAAGTTTAAAAGCTTTATTTTCCACATCATTGTTAATTCAATGAAGATTCTCATTCTCTTGGACTAGATTCTCAATTTTCATTTGCAACATCTCTTTATCAACAACATGATTTTTCACAATACATTCATTACCACATTCATAAAGTGCATTCATCAACACAAAAACAACGTCACAACAAAGAACATTTTGCAAGAGTCGATCAACTTCTTTTTCCAAAATTTTCTTTTGAAGTTTTTGTTTGTGAATTTTGACGTCTTTTGCTTTAAAAAATGCCCTTCATTGACACAACCTCTGTTTGTAAATCTTCTTCCCACTTTGTTGCATATTTATTTAGATGTTTGACATGAGGTAAAATTTTCTTTTGGAGTATGTCTCTCTTTTCTTTCTGTACTGGAGATAGAAAAGTGGAGACAGTGATATTTGTGTGAAACTCAATCTCATTCTCCAAAAGAGTGATGTCTTCCATAAATATCTCAAAGTGTTTAAGAATTTTAAATGCTTGAGGCATTTGTGGATCATCATTTTCCTTTGTCAAAGAATCATCAGTTTGTATAGCAGATTGGGAAACAAGTTTTACTGGAGAAGATGTATGAATGTTGGTGTTTAGCAACGTTTGTTCTGGTTTGTCCTTTGGAGGCACAAATGATTTGCTTATGTGTGGTCTTGCATTATAGTCATAATGAATGTTTGAAAAATCTTTGTCTGATTTTGAAAGATTTCTTTTGGATCGACTCTCAAGTCTTTTTGGATGTTCAAGATCTTCAATTTCCTCATCATTATCATATAGAACAACACGCTCAAAGGTATCATCAAGCAACAACTCTGCATTGTACAACTTAGGATTTTTACTGAGTACTTTTGAGAGAAAACGTGGTTGATCACTTCCAATAGCAAATCCATATCCTTTCGTATTTGGTTTTACTATTAGTCGTTGGATTTGAGCGATGGATTCACCATTTCTATACACAATCTTTTGAAAGTCTTTAAGTTTTCTTTCCAAAGTAACAATTTCTTCAAGGTATGAATTTACACGTTTTCTTATAGCTTGCTTTTCTTCAAGGAGATTATTGTGAGATGTTGAAAGCTCAGATTGAGTTTTAAACAACTCAGAACTTAAAGTATCAAGTTGAATTTTGAATTCAAGTTGATCCTTTTCTCTTTGAGAGAGAAGCTCAGCCTTTGCAACGGTTAATTCATGCACTTGATTTTGCAAATCTTGAACTTTTACATATTCCTTTTGGAAAGCAATTTCAAACCCTCGTTCAAGTTTTTCTTGTTTTTGATATCCAGAAAGTTGTTGTTTGTAGCACTCATTATCCCGAGTTAACAATGCAATTTTGGCTTTCAAGTTCTCATTAATTTCATTGCACTTCTCTATTTGTGACTGGGTGGACATTAACAGGGCCTGAAGCTCTGAATCTTGATCAGTCAAAGGAATATTTTGTTCAACTTGATCATTATTTTCATCTACAATAAGATCATCAAATGAAACAACTGTTTGATCATCATCAAATGATAAAATAGTGTTTATTTGCTCATCTGTTGGAGATGAAGATGATGATGCATTTCGAACAAGATGCTCATTTGTTGATGAAGATGAAAATGGTGAAGCAATCTCATGTATTAAACAATGTGGATCATGTACCTGAGACACACCATCAGTGTCATAGATCGGGCCCCTCTCGGATATGTTTACTTCCTGCATATTGGCCATGAGCATGACAGCTGCGTTTGCCTCAAGATCTTCCATTTCATCATCTGAGTTTGCATTGGCCATGAAGCTTTGTTCTTTTGCATTCATTGAGGTTCCTGCTTCATCCTTCAATGCCATCAACAGAGCTTCTTTATGGTATGCACTTCCCATAGTCTGAGGCCTTGGACATGCATTGGCCATGTGACCATTCCCCCCACAGTTGTAACAAGTGATTGAAGTATTAGCAATGCCCTTTGGTTCCTTTCCACTCATTTGATTTCTGTTCTGATTTCTCCTCATGTAGTTTCTATTACCCTCAGATTGAAACCTTTGTCCTCCAGATTGAAACCTCTGATTCCCATAACCACCTGAGTTACCAAATCTGCCTGAAGACCTGTTCTGTATCTCCACTCTGCCATCATTAACAACTGCCTGATTCCTTGTGTTTGAAGATGAGCGAAGACGGTTGTTTGATTTGTTTGTGAATTTTCCAAAAGCTTTAGCAATCAACCCAAATGCTTCATTGAGGGGATTGTAAGCATCTTCTTCTTCATCATAATCAGCATTTGAGTACATGACAGAATCGGTGTTGTTGTAGGTAACCATTTGGTTTTCAGAGTGTTGATTTGGTGCTTCGTATGGAACAAGTTGGTTTTGTGGTTGGAAATTTGGTTGTCAGAAAGGTTGTTCAAATTCCTGTGAAGGTAGTGCAAAGTTTGGTTGAGCCATAAGAGCAAGTGAGTTAGAAGTTGGTGCTGCTAGGAATCCACCTCTTGCTGCTACTTCTTTGTCTACCTCAGACTGGTATTGTTTCAAATAATCATAAATCAGCCCATATTTAAGTTCACCAATCTTTTTGGTCTGTCTGACGAAAGTTGCATACTTTTGCCATTCAGGACCGAGACATCCCAGGAATTTGGAGTTGATAGCCATTCTTGGAAACTTCATGTCATGACGATCGAGATCATTTACGATGTTGGAAAAGCGGTGGTAGTAAGATTCAATAGTCTCTCCTGGTTCCATGACAAAGTTGTTGAATTCCATATACAATTTCGACTCAAGGTCTTCTTGATTAAGTTTAGTTCCCTCCATCAGAAGATGCACATGCTCCCACATGTCTTTAGCAGTCTTCTGGGCATCAACACTGCGGTAGATTGGATTAGGAATCCCCTAAAGTATGAATTCCATGGCCATTCCATTAGCTTCTTGCTGCAAAGTTTGTTCAGTAGAGTAATTGGAGATAGCAATGGGAGTTGATGTTTCTTCTCTCTCTGGAGTTGCTGGAACAACATTAACTAGAGGTGGAAAAGGTCCCTCAATAATGACCTGCTTAAGATACTTGCCATGTGGTTTGCGGAGTTCAACGAATCTTAGCAATCTACTAGCCCACTGCACATAGTTTCCAGGTGTAAGCATGTGTGTCATTGCAGTTTAGCAGTATTAATGCCTACTCAAGTTTTAAATTTATATTTAGCCGACTTATCAATAACACACACACTTAACGAGCAGTGTACCCGGTCAGTATGAATATAATGGTAAGTAGAGTGTCGATCACTAAGAGTGGAACGTATTATCTAGTTATTCTAATCACTATTTTAATATCCTAAGTTAGTTATACAACCTAATCTAACGCAAGGGGTTTCAGCCTGAGAGACTGGCACAGTTTGGTTATAATTAAATAGTAAACTAAACTAATGAGCACGAATCAGCGATTAGCACAGACGTACACAGATAGATACTAGAGACAATAAGAAGACCTGTCCTGATAGTTAAGTAGCTTGTCACTTGTTTTATTGCTAGTTTTATATGAAGTGTATATAATTAAATCTTTCTCATTGGCTCCAATCTTATCGGTGAGTAAACCCTTAATGATTACTTATGTCTAAAAGTTATTATTTAACTGATCAGGTTAGTTATAACCGTGGGAGATATATGATATTCCGTAGTCACATACACAAGCCACTAATAGACACAGAGGTTATCAATGCACTAATAAAAGTCACCAAAGACATCAACATATAAACTTTAATTGATGGGAAAGCAATTTTAAGGGGTGCGCATGATATTCCGTAGTCACATGACATCAGCCCATCAATCCTGATGAATTAAAGTGTACTAATACAATAAAACAAAACTACTTAATGAATTAAACACATGCAGGACCTTCTTATAGCTCTTGTATCTTCGTTCAGGGCGTGTCTTGTGCTGCTATTACGTCTGAATTCGTCTCTTGTTTGGCACTCGTACGTATGGTATCTTTCACTTCACACAAAATTCATCTGACTTTGGGGTATTTATAGTTTCTGTCTGAGAGGTCGATGCGGCGCATAGGATAAGTAGATGCGGCGCATTGACTTAACTTCGCGTGGGGTCCAAGATTAATATATTCAGGAAATATTCGTACACCGCCTTAAGATGCGGCGTATCTTGATTTCTGTATGCGGCGCATATCCTTAGCAGTCTTGGATCGTAACTTGTGAAATCTTGATAGTGATACACCGTATGTAAGAACTATGTTGCGGCGTATCTGGAGCAGAATGATCTTGATCTTGTAGATTTCAGTAGGCTTTTGACATTTCGCTTGTTTTGCTCCATAATTAGTCCAAAATCGCCAAGTTTCACCTAATACTTGTTTTTTACCTGAGAATTACAAAAGTAAACATTAAGGTATCAATTCTCATATATAATATAATAAAACAAGTCAAATAAATAGGATAAATGATGATAATAAAATGTACTTATTCGAGTTCATCAAATATACCCCCACTTGAACTTTACTTTGTCCCCAAGTAAACCTTAGAATTAATCTTATGAAAATGTATCCTAAAAGATATTAGGATTTATTTTTATATTTAAGCACGTATTCATTTGGTCATAATTGCACAACCAAACACTTAACGAATTAGAAATAAAATTAAATATTTCGATAAAAGCAAATCTAATCGTTTAACTGTCCAGTCGTGACGAATATTCTATCATAAGCTTGGCAAGTATACACATCTCCCCCACTAAAGCCAAGGAATAACAAGTCTAAAGCGGTAAAAGGGGTTTGTTGGTTAAGGGATAATCATCCTTCTTAATCTCTATCGATCTCACATTCCAGAAAAGGCGACAAAATCACAAATACATGATCGAATCCACGACCACGATACTTGTAATTGCTCAAATCCTTAACTCGAATGGGCTAAAGATAGGACCAAGTAATCTTTACCAATAATATTATATCAAAAAGGGCGACAAAATCATAAATACATAGCCGAATCCACGACTACGATACTTAAGATTGCTCAAATCCCTAATCTCAATAAATCAAAGGTTTGGATAAAGAATGATATAGGGTATGGATAATATTTGGGATATAAATTGGTGCAAAATAAAAAATAAACAAAACATATAAATTAAAATCTTCAGTGTGGTAAATTACTTTCCCAACCATCCCATGAATAAGACTCATATCATTGAATAACTCACGCTTTAACACTTGAAACACACGCTTTAGGTAGACACGAATTATACTCAACAAAATCTTAATCAAAGAATAATCCTAGTTGGCGTTCCCATAACGGCCAACTCCCATTCAATCCATAAATATAATATACAACAAATAGTGGTGATATCTCCCACTTAATACAAAACTTTACATAAGTTGGTTAAAACAAACTTCCAACTTTTCTTTTTTCTTTTTCTTTTCTATTTTTTCGATTTTTTTTTTCTTTTTTTTTGACATCAACATATAAATGTGTAAAATTTCACAACTTTTCTATCACTATTTTTTGGGATAATTTTTCCATACTTTTCATACTTTCATAAATAACTGTAATAGTGAAAGTAGTAAACACACGAAAAATAAACTAAAAGTTATACAATATTTACCTTCATACCAATTGCATTGTGCAATTTCCCGACCTAACCAAAGATAATGAATTACGCACGCGAACACAGGTAATGTAAGGAAACACACTTTGCCTAAAGCAATTAACCACGGATTTTAATCTACAGGGTAGGCTAAGGTGTAAGGGTGTATCGAAACATTATAACAAAGGTGTAAGAAACGAAAGGAATGGCTCTGAGGGTTTTTCTAGGGGTATCTTACTCTAAAAGTGAGAGTAACAAAAGGTTTATATGGGGGTTAACTAACCAGTGTAGTTAGTTAATATCACATAACATATAAAGGCTATTTGGGTGTAATCCTAGAAATTTACCAATTTAGACAAGTCACTCCAATTATATAAATAATACTTATTATGGTGGTCTCGAATAGTATACAAGCCAAGTTCTAAAGTTTATAAGTCACCGACACACTAAAGTTTTAATATTTTTGAAAGAATAGAGTTATGTGTGTGGTTATGTAATTTAGACTTTAAACAAATACAAGCCAAGTTCTAAAGTTTACAAGTCACCGGCACACTCATAGATTTGTGAATTTTGATAATTTCACAATTTTTGAAAATAATGTTATGTGTTCAGCTATGTAACTTAGACTTAAACAAAAACATGCTATAAAATTTTAAAATTTTGATATATAAAGTACATATTAAGCATATTTTGAAAAAGTTTAGGACAAGTAAGTGTTCTAATTCTCCATCCCCCCACTTAAGTTAAACAACGTCCTCGTTGTTTGTGTCAAAGGTTAAAAACTGGAAAATAAAAGAATTAGAACAGAAAAACTCCCCTGAGATTTGCTCGGTATGATCCTCCATTATTCGTATAAGAGCAAATATCAACTTTCTTGTGGATGGGAATGTTTAAGCTTCATAAATGATGTATTCACAAGAATTTCAGGAATCTATAATACCATATAAGCTTTAACACACCTGAGTTAAGAAGGTTCAAACTTGCATAATACATTAGTAGTTAGTAAAAATAAAACCTAAAAAATTAAAACTGTAAATCATCAGGTCAGTCGATACGCCGTATCTTATGGAAGAAGATACGCCGTATCAAGCCTGGAATAAATACGAATCAGAATAAAAGATGCGTCGCATCCTTAACCAGGGATGCGCCGCATTAAATAAACTGACAGAAAGTTTTAAAGTCAAAAAATAAAAAAAATGCAGAAAAGAAAATAAGATATGACCAGTGCTGGCGATGCGCCGCATCTCATGATTGAGATGCGCCGTATCTTCCGCAGGTCTGATAGACTCGACACAAAACAGAATGTAAAAATTCTCCGGGTTGTCTCCCGGTCAGCACTTGTCTTTATTCCAGAGTCTTCAAGTTAGACTCACGTTCAGCTCTTTACTTTGTTCTATTGATTCCCACATGTCCGCGCATGATGTAGTTGCGAATTACTTCGTCATGAGCATATTCCGGCCCCAATTCAAGTACACCTTTGTAGAATCCTTTCATCTTTTGGTACGGATACTCGATCCCTTTCTCAGCGTCATTTTCATCTACAAAAAGAAATGGTGTAAATTTGTAACAAAATTTGTTAGGGGCATGTTGAAACCTTGGGTGAGCACGAGGCATCATGAAAGTGATAACGTTGCCTCCACTTTGAAAGGTGATCTTTCCTTCAAATCTTTTAGCATTAATTTCGACCTCCTTACAAAATGGTTTCCTAACGATCACGTCACCCATCTCAACATCACGATAAGCATCCATGTTTTCCACCACGGTGAAATCTGTAACAATAGTTAAATTCCCGACAAAAATAGGTAGATTCATGAATATCCCAACTACGTTTTTCCCTTTATACTCAATTTTATTTTTCATTATAGAATTATAGAAATCTTTTGACATTACATTAATTGGTAAAATAGGGAAAAAGTTGGCACTAATTTGTTTAAATCCTATCATGCAAGGGAATTCTAAATTATAAGCGCAATCTACATAGATCTTTCTACCATAATCACAGAAACTAGGATATTCATCGAACTCATCATAATTCTTAGTGTTGATCACATTGATTCTAGGTACATCTACAATTTCTCCTTCTTCAATTTCGGGTTCAAAATCCTCCATAAATTGATCATTGATTCCTATTGGTAAATTAAGATCATCTAATTCAATGTAGTCTCCACTATAGGTCTCAAGTGATTCATTATTTACCAAGGTTTCTCCCCTAAACCTAGCTTCTAGATCGAGGTCCATACGTTCTCTTAATCCTAGCACATAGACACGTCTAATTATGCTCTTAACAGGATTTTGGCACTTATAGACTAGTTTATTTTTCCCTACCCTTAATGAGATTTTTCTTTTAAACACATCAATCTTAGCATGGGAAGTAGACAAGAAAGGTCTTCCAAGGATTAAAGGAATCTTAACATCCTCGGGCATATCTAATATAACAAAGTCTATGGGGAAAACAAACTTCTCAATCTTAACTAGCACATTTTCAGCAATCCCTTCAGGTCGTTTTACCGTTTTATCAGCCAATTCAATAAGCAGCTTAGTTGGTGCTAATTTTCCTAGTCCTAGGGTAGTGAATGTCCTAAGGGGCATAACACTAACGCTAGCTCCTAATTCAGCTAATACATTATTGAAAGATATATCATTAATTGAACAAGGTAAAGTAAAACCCTGGGTCTTTTTCTTTATGAGGCAAGGCGCGTAAGGTGGTTGTAGAGCTCTCTTCTTTCATTGTAGCCTTGATCTCCTCTTCAATCTTTGCCTTCTCTTTGAGTAACCTCTTTAAACTGATTGAAGAATTAAAGAAAAATTCGGGCTTTGCAGCATCATCACCATTCATCAATCTTCTAGGCATGTTAGGTGTGACTTCTTCAGTAGTGCATATGGCCTTGACATGATCTCTTGGGTTAGTTTCAGTTGAGCTAGGTAAACTTCCGTATCCCCTTTCTTGAAGAACCTTGCTCATTTGTCCAATTCGTTGTTCCAATGCTTTGATCGAAGCTCCTTGATTTCTTGTTGTTGTGTCCATAGAGGCTCGGATTTCTTTGATCATAGCAGTGTTCTCTTCATGTCTTTTAGCAGCATCGGCCATAATTTGCTTTAGAGTATCATCTAAAGTCTGCCTTCTTTCTTGAAAAGTGGAATTATAGTTGTTCTTTTGATAGTATCCCGGAGCAGCTTCCCTAAATCTTCCTGAAGGTTGGAATGGTTGTCCAAATTATGTGTAGTATGCTTCTTCAAAAGTCTCCACTTTCATTCTTATTAGGGCAATCTTTGGTGTAGTGAGGTCCTTCACATTTTTCACATCCAACTTGGGCAGCATAAACTTTCTCATCACGCTTCTTCATCTCTTTACTCATTTTATCCAATTGAGCTTGAATAGCAGAAAACCCGTCAAAATTAGTGCTGCTCTTAGATCTAGTAGAGGTTCCGTCGTGCCATTTTTGAGAGTGATCATCAGCTTCTTGGATAGCTTTTCTAGCATTGGCTGCACTCATTTGTGGCACAGCTCCCTTAGCATCCAAAATTTGTCTAGTAGGCACGTCCAATCCTTGATAGAACAATATTATCTCCTGCATTGGGGTTAGATAGTGTTGAGGACATTTCACCAGTAAGTCTTTAAATCGTTCCCAAGCTTGATAAAGAGTTTCATCAGGCTCTTGCTTGAAACTGTTGATAGCCTCCATCTTTTTAGCAGTCTTAGCAGGTGGACAATATCTTTTCAGGAATTTGCTCTTCAAATCTTCCCATGTTTTGATTGAACTAGCAGGTTCATTCCTTAGCCACTTATTAGCAGCTCCTTTAAGCGAAATTGGAAAGATTCTTAGCAGAAGTTGATCGTCAGAGACTCCTTCAGTAGTAAACAAATCTGCAATCTCGAGGACCTTTTCAACATGTTCATTAGCATCTTCATCCTCTGTCCCACTGAAAGCGTTCTCTCTTAGCTCCTTGAGAAACTGACCCTTCAACTCAAACTTTGACTTTTCATCAAACTTCGGCCTGGCAACTCCTGAACTGTAATCAGTACGGGTTTTGTTCATGTATTCCTCCATAGTAGTGTTTTCCGTCATTGTTTCTGTTTCTTCTTTCTCCTCCTCTTCAGAAAAGTAATCAAGCTCGAGCGAACTTGAAATTTTAATGCTTTTTGTGTTGAAAAGGCTTTTAAGCGAATGCAAGGCTCGTTCAGGATCTTCGAAAAGTCTATTCAAGTTCTTAGTTGAACTTATGGTCGTGCACTTCCTGAAATCATCACAAAAACATCAGTAGGGTATGTTCAAGAAAGTAAGATATCAGAAAATTAACAACGAAAACGGAATACGAAAAATAAAAGTTTCTGATATCTGCAGACGATGCGCCGTATCCAGAAAGCTGGATACGCTGTATCTTATGTCGTTAAAATTTAATCAGACTTTTATTCAGAAAGCAGATACGCCGCTTATGAATTAGAATGCGCCGTATCAGTTTTAAATTATCAAAAATCGTTTATATTTATTAAAATTAAATGTGTCGTATTAACAGAAGCTAATGCTCCGTATTTTCGTTACGTTTCAAAATACAAGATTTTTGATTGAGTAGATGCGCCGTATCGATAGAGATCGATGCGTCGTATCTGTTTAATAATTCGAAAACTGTTTTTAATTTAAATAATAAATACGCCGTATCTGTTGAAACAGATGCGCCGTATGGCGTTATCGTTTAGAAAAATTTCTTATTAAAAACAGAATACGCCGTATCTTGGGGAAAGATGCGCCATACTCGAATTTATTAAACGCGTTGTATTTTATAAAAATTAAACGCAATACGCCGTATCTGTGAAAACAGATGCGCCGTATCGTTTGTATCAGCACAATACAACGATAGCAGAATGCAGAAAAATAAAGAAAAATAAAAACAAAAATAAAACAAACAAAAAGAAACACAAATTACAGGAAACAAAAACACACAAAAACAGTAAATATGCAAATAATACAATGAATGCAATCTATCTAATATACAACGGGTCAGTGGTTAGAATATAAAAAGAAAAACCTAATTAAAATACTAATCAAATTAACAGATAATAACAATTCACCCCCGGCAACTGCGCCAAAAACTTGATGCGTGCTGTGTGTCGTTGCGGTTTAGCAGTATTAATGCCTACTCAAGTTTTAAATTTATATTTAGCCGACTTATCAATAACACACACACTTAACGAGCAGTGTACCCGGTCAGTATGAATATAATGGTAAGTAGAGTGTCGATCACTAAGAGTGGAACGTATTATCTAGTTATTCTAATCAGTATTTTAATATCCTAAGTTAGTTATACAACCTAATCTAACGCAAGGGGTTTCAGCCTGAGAGACTGGCACAGTTTGGTTATAATTAAATAGTAAACTAAACTAATGAGCACGAATCAGCGATTAGCACACACGTACACAAATAGATACTAGAGACAATAAGAAGACTTGTCCTGATAGTTAAGTAGCTTGTCACTTGTTTTATTGCTAGTTTTATATGAAGTGTATATAATTAAATCTTTCTAGTTGGCTCTAATCTTATCGGCGAGTAAACCCTTAATGATTACTTATGTCTAAAAGTTATTATTTAACTGATGAGGTTAGTTATAACCGTGGGAGACATATGATATTCCGTAGTCACATACACAAGCCACTAATAGACACAGAGGTTATCAATGCACTAATAAAAGTCACCAAAGACATCAACATATAAACTTTAATTGATGGGAAAGCAATTTTAAGGGGTGCGCATGATATTCCGTAGTCACATGACATCAGCCCATCAATCCTGATGAATTAAAGTGTACTAATACAATAAAACAAAACTACTTAATGAATTAAACACATGCAGGACCTTCTTACAGCTCTTGTATCTTCGTTCAGGGCGTGTCTTGTGCTGCTAATACGTCTGAATTCGTCTCTTGTTTGGCACTCGTACGTATGGTATCTTTCACTTCACACAAAATTCGTCTGACTTTGGGGTATTTATAGTTTCTGTCTGGGAGGTCGATATAGCGCATTGGATAAGTAGATGCGGCGCATTGACTTAACTTCGCGTGGGGTCCAAGATTAATATATTCAGGAAATATTCGTACACCGCCTTAAGATGCGGCGTATCTTGATTGCTGTATGCGGCGCATGTCCTTAGCAGTCTTGGATCGTAACTTGTGAAATCTTGATAGTGATACGCCGTATGTAAGAACTATGTTGCGGCGTATCTGGAGCAGAATGATCTTGATCTTGTAGATTTCAGTAGGCTTTTGACATTTCGCTTGTTTTGCTCCATAATTAGTCCAAAATTGCCAAGTTTCACCTAATACTTGTTTTTACCTGAGAATTACAAAAGCAAACATTAAGGTATCAATTCTCATATATAATATAATAAAACAAGTCAAATAAATAGGATAAATCATGATAATAAAATGTACTTATTTGAGTTCATCAAGTTTCTTGATTTCCAGCCTCATGACGAGATTGCTGACTACTGATGGCTTCACACATCTTATGAAACCAGTGAGGTTCCCTGGAGATTGAAGAGTTATTCTGGAGATAATTCTATTAAATTATTTGCTGTGGAGATAGTTGTGGTGGAGGAAGGAGTTGATGCTGTTGCATAAATGCATGGTGCTGTTGATATTATAACAAAAAACTTGTTCCTAACAAACCATATCATCTCAGATCATTCGTTTAACATCTCGTGTACAACAATATCATCTCGGATCATTCGTTTAACATCTCGTGTAGAACCTTACCATCTCGGCTCATTCGTTTAACATCTCGTGTACAACCATATCATCTCGGATCATTCGTTTAACATCTCGTGTACAACAATATCATCTCGGATCATTTGTTTAACATCTCGTGTAGAACCTTACCATCTCGGCTCATTCGTTTAACATCTCGTGTACAACCATATCATCTCGGATCATTCGTTTAACATCTCGTGTACAAAAATATCATCTCGGATCATTCGTTTAACATCTCGTGTACAACTCGACAAGCAAATGAAACAACTCGGCTCATTAGTTAGGAATTGCATCTTTCAAACAAGAACAAGATAAGCTGGAAGTTGAGCACGAGTTCCATAATTGCTCGGATCATTCGTTTAACATCTCGTGTATTTGTCTACTACAACTTTCAAGAAATTGTAGCAGGTAATACTCTCTCGTATTTTTCGACTCATCCGTTTAACCGATTCCTATAAACATGGTGGTTGAAAGTGAAGTGGGTCTGAGAAAATAGGCAAGTTTACGGGTCGGGTTATGGTGTGTGGGTGATATCATCGGCTCGTCTCTTTCTTCCATTATTATGTCTTCCGCCATTGTTGTACTTTTATAAGAAGTTTGTTCGAGGTGACTACTCTTTGAAGTGTGTGTAAAAGAACTAGTAAATTATATATTAACTATTTTTTTTTAAAATTTTATAAAACTATTTTTTAAATATTTTTTTTAATTTTATAAAAGTATTTATAATAAATAAAAAAATTTAATTATATAAATTTAACTACTTATTTTTTAATTTTATAAAACTATTTTTTTAATATTTTTTTAATTTTATAAAAGTATTTATAATAAATAAAAAATTTAACTACATTTTTTTTAATTTTATAAAACTATCTTTTAAATATATATATTTTTTTTTAATTTTATAAAAGTATTTATACTAAATAAGAAATTATAATTATATAAAAGTTATGCTACCGTGGACTTGTCGTCGGTAATATAACCGCCAAAAATTTTGCCAAAATTTCATTTGTCCCGCCAAACGAGAAACGACAAATTTCCTTTATTATCCCCGACGACATGACGTCGAGAAAATCAAAAGATATACCAAAACTAGATCTCGTCAAACAGTTAGGAAAAAAAAAAACGCATTTACTCCTCCTCTTCAATTATTATCGTCACCGAAGATTTACTCCACCACCACCTCCGACACCACTACCAGTACTCCACCACTACCACAACTCCACCATCACTACACCACCACCTCCGACACCACAGCTCCACCTCCGACACTACCGCAGCTCCACCACAGCTCCACCACAATTACACGAGCACCACTGTGCACCTCCTCCTCCTCCTCCTCCTCTCATGTTTAATTCACTCCTCAACCCCTCCTTTGTTTAATTCTTCTTCTTCTTCTTCTTCTTCTTCGACACCACTACCAGTAATTTAGATTTTTGTTAATTTTGATTTTTGTTAATTTTGTTTAATTTTAGTGTTAATTTTGTATTAATTTTGTTTTATTTTCTTTATTTTTTTATACAGCCAAGACACCACAGCTCCACCTCCTACACCACCACAGCTCCACCAAGACAGCTGAGAGCGAGAGTCGAGAGCTGAGACAGCCGAGATAGAGGTAATGTGGTCCCTTTTTTTTTTTTTTTTTTTTTTTTTTTTTTTTTTTTTTTTTTTTTAAACTTTTGGTATCCCGACTACATGTCACCGACAATAGTTTTTTTTTTTAACTTTTTATATTTTAATGTGCTCTCTTTTAATATAGCCCGAGCCCGAGCACGAAAAAGCAGCCCGAGACCGCAGCCCGAGACTGCAGCCCGAGACCACAGCCAAGAGCCCGAGACCACAGCCAAGAGCCTGAGACCACAGCCGAGACAGTATGCTGTTATATATGTTTGTGAAATGTTGCGTGAAATGTTTGTGAAATGTTGCGTGAAATGTTTATGAGCCAATCATGTCTGCTATATTAGATAATTGAATCTCGTTTTTCAAACTATATTAGATAATTGAAAAACTAGATTATACTTATATTAATGCCTTTTCAAAGATATCTTGGTTAACGGCCACTGATTCAGATTAATTGTTGAAAATAAATCACGGACGCTTGTTAGTTACAAGCGGCCATTTTCTTTCTTTAAACCGACTGTAAAACCAATATTTTGGTTTCACTAGAAAAGAAATAAGTAATATACATACTACTAGTTTTGGTGTTGGAGGGCTCATAGATGAACTACTATTTGTGTGACAGAAAATATGGAATACTGAATCTTTTGGAATACCTAAGAATCTGTGGTAGAGTATTGCAGTCAGATTCTTATCATTGGGGCTAATTGTGTGAATTAGGTGCTGGCCTTTGAGCTTCATTTTTGTGAATTGGGTTCTTGCTATATGGGCCTAATAGATATAGATAGAGTTATCAATTTGGCAAGTTTATGCTACACGGATATATGGTTTTATAGAGAATATTAAGTAAAAAAATAAATTTGATGATCACAAGCAATGTAGAAGCGCCAAATCTAGGCTGTGTAGAAGCGATATAACCACCTCAATTATCATTTAAATCCAACAAAACAGCCCCAAAAAGGCGTCTTGTCTAGGCTGTGTAGAAGCGATATAACCACATCGATTATCATTTAAATCCAACAAATATGCATTCCAGTAAGGCGTCTTGTTAGCTAAGTGTACGTTTATCTGCTTATTTCAGCCCTAACAGGGGGCATTTGTTTGCTGCAAAACAGCCCCAAAAAGGGTACGTTTGTCTGCTTATTTCAGCCCCTAAATGGTGCGTTTTGTTTGTTTATTTTTCTGCACAAAGAGTGCATTAGTAGCTGCTGAATTCAGCCCCTAAATAGTGCGATTCACTGCTGATTTTCTACACAAAATAGGGTGCATTTGTCCGCTTATTTTCTGCACAAATAGGGCACGTTTGCTGCTGATTTTCTGCACAAAATAGGGCACTAAGCCTAGTAATTAAATAGGGTACGTTTGGTATTCAAGTTGGCCAAAGAACACTTACGTATTAAAATTGTATTAATATTTTTAGGATTAATACTTGAATTGAACTATTTTAATACTTATCGGATTTGGATGTTACGGACTAAGACTTGACAAATTGGACATTTGACTCATATTGGACACATTTTATATATATTAGACTCTTGAATGACTCAAGATATCAGACATGATGAACATAGACGAGTATTGAATGACTCAAAAGTGTAACATGTATTTATATTCTATTAATTGTTTAACTTAAAATAGTCGATTTGTGTATTATTGTTAGACTTTTGTGAATGTTTTAGGATTTTAGTGATTAATTTCAGAAAGTCCCCGTCCGAAGTTAATAATCCTATAGAAAACCCGTCCGAAATTAATTTATTAGAAATTAATTTCGGAAAGTCCCTTGTTTGGGACTGCTTTTTGAATGTTTTGTCTCATTTTGGATATGGATGCGTATAACTGATTTACTATTTGAGATTATTTCGACAATGTTTCTCCTTTACTCCTACGAATATGTCCTTAATGCACATATTTGGTGAGTTGAGGGGAAATGCTGCCGAAATTTTCTCAAATAGTAAATCAGTTATACGCATTCATATATGGGACGAATCATTCAAAGAGTGGGTTAGGATTGCCTTCCATAGTTGCGCTAGGTGAAAAAAATAACTCGTAATCATTAATTAAGTGCATATAATAACCGATTGCATCATAAAAATGCAGTTATGATAATTGATAAGAGTTGGACCCGTATAGAGCATCGTGGTTCAAAAGAATTTCATGATTGTCTTGCCGCCTTCCTCAATCATTGCAAACCGTTATTGAATAGTTCCGGAAACATAAAATGTCCATGTCTTCGTTGTTGTAATGTTCCATACGTATCTCTCGAGGGTCTTAAAGACCACATAGGCCAAAATGGGTGGGACCCAACTTATACACAATGGAAGGATCACGGTGAATCGGATCCTCCGAATAATGATCAATATGATATTCTTGATAACACAACACAACGTGAGATGAGTGACATGGGTGCGTGCCTTAATGATATTCTTGATATTACTCCAAATAATGATCAAAATGATATTCTTGATATTCCTTCGAATAATAAGCTGACTCATGGAAATATTGGCGAGACAAGTAACGAGCCTACTCAAGCAGCGACACCTCCTCTGCGTAACGAGTATGAAGAGTTACTTGCAAGTTCCAACCAGCCTCTGTACCCAGGTTGTAACTTTATGATAACATTTTATTTTATGGCAAAGTTTACACATCTCAAGGTCAGCGGTAAATGGAGTGATACTTCATTTAACAAAACGCTAAATTTTCTCCAGGAGGTATTTTCGCCCAGGTTAGGTTACAATCTCCTACCGTCATACTATCATATAAAGAAGACATTTAAAAAGGTCGGGTTTGGGTACGAGTTGATAAATGCTTGTGAAAATGATTGCATTCTATATCGGCCGGATGATGGCGAAGATTTGGAGTATTGTCCGGTTAGCAAAACGAGTAGATGGAAAGACAATAAAACAACGGGGAAGAAAGTTCCTAACAAGGTGTTGCGTTACTTTCCTATCATTCCTAGACTACAACGTTTGTACAAGTCTATTCACACTGCAAAACATATGACTTGGCATGCTACTGGAAAGTCTACGGACGGTAAGATGCAACACCCGGTTGATGGTAAAGCATGGCAGAAGTTTGACATAAATATTCAGATTTTGCTATAGAACCAAGAAACATACGATTAGGGTTGGCTGCTGATGGTTTCAATCCGTTCGGCAACCTTAGTCAGACTTACAGCATGTGGCCGGTTATATTAACAACATACAACTTGCCTCCGTGGTTATGCATGAAAGAGACTTCTTTGATGCTGACGTTGTTGATTCCTGGCCCTAAATCACCGGCGAAGGACATAGATGTTTACTTGAAGCCCTTGATTGATGACCTTGTGGAATTATGGAAAAAACCAGGTATCTTGACTATGGACGCTGCTACAGGCACTCAATTCCACATGAGAGCGATGCTTTTATGGACCATCAATGATTTTCCTACTCGAAGTAGTTTGTCTGGTTGGCAAGGGCAAGGTTACTACGCTTGCCCTACATGCAAAGTAGACACTCCGACTACGCGTGTGATAAGCAAAACAACTTATGTTGGTTATAGAAGATTCTTAAAAAAAACCATAAATGGAGGAGGGACTGTACGACATTCAATGGTGAAACCGATTATAGAGATCCTCCTAGAAAAGATACCAGGGCTGATATCTTGACTCAACTTGCGACATTGCCCACACGTGTGCCGGGGAAACATCCGGATTATGGGGGTGGGAAGATAAAACGTAATCATACAGTCGAGCTGAACTGGACTAAGCAGTTTATCTTCTACGATCTTGAATATTGGTCTTTTCTTTCTCTACCACACAATTTAGATGTCATGCATATCGAAAAAAATGTGTTGGAGAGTATCTTGAACACCTTGTTAATGAATGACAAATCTAAAGACAACACGAAGGCAAGACAAGATTTGCAAGCTATGGGCATTCGACAGGAGTTGTGGCTCAGAAACAAACAAAACGGGATGTGCTTGAAGCCTCATGTAAAGTACTCCTTCACACCCGATAAAAGAAAACTATTCTGTCAATACATCAAAATAGTTAAACTACCAGATGGGTTCGGATCCAAGTTCAAGTCAAAAGTGACCAAAGATGATAACAGTATAACGGGCATGAAGTCTCATGACTGTCATAAAATAATGCAATGGTTACTTCCTTATGGACTTTAGCAATACTTGGATGCACAGACTTATACACCATTGATCGAGCTTTGTTTCTTCTTTAAGCAAATTTGCGCCCAAACTTTGATGGTGAAAGACATGGTGAAAGTTAAAGACCAGTTGATCAATATTTTGTGCAGTCTCGAGCAAATATATCCTCCTACTTTTTTTGACATTATGATTCACTTGGTTATGAATTTACCTGAAGAGGCTATTGAAGGCGGGCCTGTTTCATTCCGGTGGATTCATCCATTTGAAAGATACATGAAGAATCTTAAAAACTATGTCCAATATAAAGCTAAGCCAGAGGGTTCAATAGCGGAGGGTTATGTTGCAGATGAAGCATTAACTTTCTGTTCTTGTTATTTTCGTGGTGTTGGGACAAAATTTAATCATCCCGCTGCATCTCAGGACCGTCCTTGCCCAACAAGTGATTTCCAGGTGTTCCGATCACTATGTACCAATTCTGGTAAAGAGACATTGATTAAGTTAGGTCTCCAAGAAATGAAGAGAGTGATATGGTATGTACTTAACAACAGTCCTGAGATCGACAAGTACATGGACGGGTTCGATATGTATGCGTTTATATTTTGAAATTTATGTTTCCCAAGTTATCTTTTCGATTTATTCAAATATCATGAACATTTTCAGGGAATTTCCTGATATCGACATGCAACAAGCATTTCCAAGATGGTTTGAGATGAAGGTAAACTTATTGTATGTATTTCCATGTATAAATAACGACTATTACTCATCTCCATCTATTCTTATCTTTTTTCATAGATCTGTAAACTTTACATAGTCGATGACCCAAGCGCTGTACTCCCGACTTATTCTCTTTGGCTTGTGGACCATCATCGACCCCAATCTAAGTCAACTCTTGCGTAGTCAACGGTGTGAGGTTTGTCGTACACAGCCGTGATATAAAACGTACAACTCAGAATAGCGGAATTTGTTCACCTCGTGAGATGGAGGGAGAACTGTATTATGGTCAGCTAGAAGAAATTCTGGAGTTCGCCTATTCCCAGTTCAAAGTTGTGTTGTTTCGAGTTAAGTGGTTCGACTTAAGTAACAAAAACCGTAGAGTCCAACGTTTTACCACTAGAAACAACATGACACAAATCTTGGCATGTAGCTATGCGTTCGAAGATCAACCTTACGTTCTTGCAACACAATCAAAACAAGTCTTCTACCTTGAAGATCCTGCCAGACGAACACTCCACTGGAAGGTCGTCCAAGAAGTAAATCACAACACAATCTGGGATGTCATCGTGGTAGAAGACGATGATGATGTGATACATGGCAACAACTCATCCGATCTCCAACTGTCTGCTAATTTGAATGATTTAGAACTTGAAACCTTAAATATCAATGGTGAATTAACGTTAGTTGAGGCACCACCCACCAATCATTCTTGTTGATGACGACGATGATTTTATTGATGATGAAGACGACGATCCCTATGATTTTGCAAATTCTGATAATGAAGTCGCAAACAATTTTGATGATGAAGTAGAAGTTGTGACTAATGTTGTTTATGATAGTGATTGTGATTGTGCAGATTGATCTTAAAATGTAACTTGTAAACCGACACTTATTTTAATGAAATTGTTATGGATTGTTTAAAATGTATATTTCTTTTGAATGTGTATGTATTTGAATGTGTGCATGCTTATGTTAATTTGTTCCCGAATTTCTATATGTTATTCAACTTGTACTTTTACAGATGGCATCAGCAGTTGTGCGCAGTCATGGTGGTGACGATGCCGGTGAGCCACCACCTTCCCCTACCTGTCAGATTGAGAGCGGGTGCCGTGATGGTGGTATGAATTTCTAGATTACATATATAGGTATATATATACACATATTATGTATATATAAAGTATATGTGTATATATATACATATATGTATACACATATATGTGTATATATTACATATATCTATATATGTATATATATACATATATCTATATTTTTGTTGTATACATATATATATATATATATATATATATATATATATATATATATATATATATATATATATATATATATATATATATATATATATATATATATACACACACACATATATCTATATAAGTTACTTTATGACGTTTTCACTCACTCCAATTGCAGGATCAGGGCGACCCCGCCGAGGAGCTCGGGCCAGGGGGGAGGCAGGGGAGGCAGGGGTAGGGGAGGTCAGAATGGCGGTAGGCAGCGAGTACGCGAAGAAAATAAGAATGTGAAGCTCAAGAACGCCGTGAAAAATAGTGGCCCACAGTCGATTGAGTTTGAGATTGGTGATAAGGGGACTTACTGTCATGTGGGCCCGAACCGAGCATGGTTTAGCAATTACGTCGGCGAGCTCATTCGGCAGCTGCCGCTACACTATGACTCCTGGTACGATATAGAACCGGAGAAGACGGCTAACTTCCTTCCACAGCTCTCGGTCAGTTATTTCATTTTCCTTTTATATTGTTATGTTATCGTGTTTATTTATTTAAATGTGCATATTTATTTAAATTTGTTTATTTATTTATATCTCTATATTTAATTATTTGAATGTGTACATTTATTAAAATTTGTTTATTTATTTATATCTTTATATTAATTTTAACTATATTTGATTGCAGCGTATGTTCAATTTGGAACGCCACAGGAGTAGACCGGAATGGGAGACCATCGCGCTCACATCGTATTTCGCTACACGATATGCTGACAATAAATATGATATGAAACGCGATTACTTTACCAAAAAGGGTGGGGCTGCGAGAGTGGAAGAGATCAGAAAAAATCCTCCTTCGAACTTGGAGCAGGCTGAGTGGGAGAAGTATGTCGATTTGTACATGTCGGAGAAGGCCCAGAAAAGATCGGCTGTGAACAAAGAGAATAGAAAGAAGAACAAGATTCTCAGCCGCCACGGTTCGAAATCATTTGCCGCATCTCGACACGAATATGTAAGACACATTTTATTTTTATAAGATTATTTAATTTTAATAATATATTAATTAAAAGTATTTATACTAAATAAAATATATATGGTGTTTGATTTGTCATTTTAATTTGTTTCATCCTATATACATGTGTATATATTTATACAGTTCGAGAACAGCTAGGACCACCAGTATCCGTCCCTGTTCGATACCTATCTTGACACCCACTGCAAGAATGGTGATTGGTTGCAGGATGAGGCTCTTGCTCGGTTTGTAAGTATCGTTTTTTATTTTTTTCCAAACACGCACTTAGTGATTTATTGAAACATAATCTAGTAATTAACCCAACTAATATATTAATTTTCTCATTTTTTTCAACTACACAGGAAGAGATGGTCCGGCTAAGGCAGCCTAGATCTGATATGCCGGCAGACGAGCCGTGCCTCACGGAGGAGGAGATATTTGCCCGGGTAATCGGGGGCAAGCAGCGTGGTCATATAGCCGGCTTTGGCAAGGTGGTACCCTTCTTGAAGAGGCCACGGGTAGACATGCCGCCTCCAGCTCCACCAGGTATGTACAGTTGGATAATATTAAATGACTCATCTTATGTATTGAAATGACCATTTTTAAATTTTGATTATTTCGTTTATAGGTACGGCCGAGCTTAACGGGAAGCATGCTGAAGCTCAGGAGAAGATTGATGAAGCTAAAAAGATAGTGGCTGAAGCTCAGAAAGAGAGGAAGAAAGCAAAGAAGAAAGCGTCGAAAACTGAGAAGAAGCTCGAGTTGTTGACAAGTTTTATCTCGACCAACCCAGACTGGGAGGCGTTTATTATCCAGGTTGGTTCTCGAGGTGACGCTGGAGGCTGCAGTGGGAGCGGCGCGGGAGGGAGCGGCGCAGGCACTCCCGCGAGTGGCTCAGGCAGCGAGAGTGGCTCTGGCAGCGAGAGTGGCTCTCGCAGCGGGAGTGATGATGATGATCAGGATGACGACGAGGGGCTGTATGACGACGATGGGCTGTAGAGGTATTATTTTGTGTTGTTTTGTCTTTGGAACTATATTTTGACGACCCCAATCTTATTATCTTTGAACACTTAGGATATTGCAACATTTGTAGATATAGTAGCTAGGTTTAGCGATTATAACACCCGTTTTGTAAACTTTATGATGTATTTTGAGGGTGTTATAAAGTTTATGGCCGTTTTGTAAAGTTTATTAAGTGTTTAGTTGTTATATATAACCGTTTTAGCCGTTGTTTGTATTGGAATGTGTTGTATGTAGTGGTTATGAGAGCAGGTAATAAAACTGGATTTTGTAGATTTTTGCCGCAAATTTTTGCGGCAAAAATCTGGGCATTGCAGCTCCGCAGGCTACTGTGCAGCTGCAATATAACTTCAGTACCAACCACATGTCGTTGGTATCATATACATATTTTTGACTTGTTCATATGCTACCGACGTCAATATGCTACCGACGTCATGTCGTCGGTAGCATATTGAACTTGTTGACTATTTTAAATACTACCGACCATATGACGTCGGCATCATTTACAATTTTGTTGACTTTTCGTTGACTATTGTAAATGATACCGATGACATATGATCGGTAGTATTTACAAAGACGTTGACTATTGGAAATGTTACCGACATACTGTCATCGGTATAATTTACCATTATATTTGACTTTCGTTGACTCTAATTAGTTAAGCTAATTAAACCGTTAATTATTTATTATTATACCGACGACACATCGTCAGTATCATATTGACGAACTAACAAAACGTTTGACCGGAAAAGCATGTGGGTCCCACACTATCGTCGGCGTTATTTGTCGGTATAGTCGTTGCCGACGTGGCTCTGTCGACAAGTTAGTGCCGACGACATGACGTCGAGAGGGCATTATGCCGACGTCATGACGTCAGCATGGTGCAAAAAATGTCCACTGCGGTGGACCTGTTTGTACTAGTGATGACCTTTTGCTCCTGCTCCTCTGCTCTAGCTAGTGGCGGAGCCACGATATGTAACCACGGGGGGCATTGGGCAACAAAACATGTTGAGTAATGTTACCTTTTAACTTGAACCGGGTCGGGTTTGCTTTAAAGGTAAAAAAAATCAGCTGACGTGATTAAGACTATTTTAGAAGCATCGGTGCCTATATGTAAAATGAAAAATGATTGATAGTTCGACCATTAACAGTAAATGAACCGACTTAGGATGTATATTATATGTTGATCAAATATTTAGCAAAATAAAAAAAATAAACCGAACGTAGTTAATTTGCAACTTTGCATTGTTTTAAAATGCAATGTATATATGTTTATTTTAATTTTATTTTTTTTATATATAATTGGCTTTCACAAATTACATGTACAACGCAATAGGTTCATAAAATATTGCAGATATTAGGATATAACGAGCGGGGGCATCCGCGCGTTGCTGCGGGAATGTTATTTTTAATATAAACTCGAAATAAAACGATCATAAAAAAATACTTTTTTGTTATTAAGGACTAAATTTGCAAAAGAATGATAACGATGTGATTTATAGCTAACCTGAGAGACCATTTTCGCATTTTCCAAACATGTTACTGTTTAGTCAACTGTAGCATGAATAGTCTACAATATTCCTTCCAATTTTTAGTATATAGGTATAATAGGTTCAAAAACGTAGGTGGGTACTATTACATATTTTTAATAGATTAAATGAAAAAGTGTGGTTAAATAGGATTTTCCTCCCAACGCTATCATACACCAGTTTTTCCGACAGCAAACCATTAAATAGGATTTTCCGGCCACCACATAATGCTTTACTTGTTGGTCATCACGAATGGTAATGGCACTCTGAATATATTGGTGTGGGCAATGAGCCTTTCTTTTACCATTTTGACTTTTATTTTCTATATATTTTGTGTCTCTCCAAGAGCTTCGTTGGGGGCAATTCCCCCCACTAGTCTAAGGGTGGCTCCGCCCCTGGCTCTAGCTCCTGCTCTAGCTCCTACTCCGGCTAAATGGGATAATTTATTGGAAAACACTTGGAAGCGGCTAGTTAAATCAGTGATGAGAAGAGGCACTAGCACAAGAACATGCAGGCAGATCAACCAATGAGTCAAACTGCCTCCATAGAGAGCTTAACTCATGATAATATTGAGACAAAGACATACCAGATTGAGTTAATGCATGTATTTTATGGTGTAAATTGAAGATAACAGATCCATCATGTTTATTATATGTTTCTTCAAATTCATCCCAAACAGTTTTAGCAATTTTAGAAAAAACTTGTCCTTTATAAAGATACTAAGATATACACCCCAGAATCAAACATGTCGTATCAAACATGTTTGTACAATTATCTCCAATTAATCATCCAATACAAAATTATATTATTATTAGGGGCAATTCTACAAATAGCCCAGTCGTTAGAAGTGTTGGGTTTTTGAGGATTCAAAAAAATCACTTTTCGGAAATGGCCCTAGCAAAAGTCGCTTAAATGTGTGAGTGACATGTGGCTGTGTACATTTCAAGCGACTTTTTACAGTAACTTTTTGACAATTAAGCGACCTTCTATTTTTTCTTTTTCCAGCCAAAAATTTTGACTTTTTTCCGAAGTTTGACTTTTTTGCTGGAAAAAGACAAAATACAAGGTCGCTTAATTGACAAAAAGTCACTGCAAAAAGTCGCTTGAAAAGTACACAACCACATGTCACTCACACATTTAAGCGACTTTTGCTAGGGCCATTTCCAGAAAGCGACTTTTTGGGTCCTCAAAAGCCCAACACTTCTAGCGACTGGGCCATGTCTATATTTGCCCCTTATTATTATTATTATTATTATTATTATTATTATTATTATTATTATTATTATTATTATTATTATTATTATTATTATTATTATTATTATTATTATTATTATTGTAAGGATAGAGTGCTTGCTTGATTTATGAGCTTGGTTAAGCTGTTTATGTAAACACAAACAACTTGGAGAATCTCTAGGTGTAAGAGTTGTTGTTTATGCGGAAACTAAACAAACAAGAATGTAAAGAAGAAAAGAACTAAAGACTATGATCCTCTATGGATCAAATAGAAACTAAAGAAGATGTTATTGAAATTGCAAAGTCGTACATAACTCATAAACGGGTGTTTCTTTTATACTAACAGGAAATCCTAACCCTAACCCGTCATACAAGAAAATGTGTGAAGAGATATACATCAATCTCTTCTAAAAATATATCTAACAAACATTCTAAACTTACGGGATAACAAATACTAAAACCCGCAGTAATGACAATTATCAGCAGAAACAAAAATAAACTATCAACAGTAATGAACTGCAGCAGGAATCTGAACTACCAGCAGCAATGAATCTTTACTACCAGCAGCAATGAGAAAACTAGTATCCCAAGATTCCTAACAATCCTCCCATAATCTTGAAGTTGACTAGGTTAACTTGCAAGATTCCCTTTGAAGTTCTTTGAGGCCCAGAGGATTGATTAATCAGCATCATCAGGAAGTAACCAGCAACCATCATCTTGAAGTACTTTATTCCAGCAGCAACATATAGAAATCAGCAGCAACAGGAACATCTTGGTTACCCCTGATGAGATCTTTCCAGCAACCATGACATATTGTACGTCAAAACATTGAGTTTCATACTATTCTCATCACATCCAGGTGTGTTAACTCCTGTGAGAGGTGAATCACTGAAAATTAATGGATTTGATGTCTCTTTACCAATAGCCATCACTAATGGAGTAGCCAATATTTTGGTGTGTAAGACCATGGTACATTGATAACCATCTGATTTTTAGTAAATCAACAACTATAAACAGATTTGAGATGTCTTTACCTGTACCCGTTTGCTCAGGACTAGCCAATTCTTAGGTTGAAGATAACCTTGGTGAATTGAATACCAAATATGGATTTCAGCAGCCTTTACCACAAGCCATATACTTGTGAGCTAGTCAATTCTTTGGAAACCCCAAAGGAGTAAAATCCATGGTGAATTGAAAACCATTCAACTCTCAGGAATTAACCATGGGTGAGTTGAGTACCCTATAGCTTTGAGCAAGCTATTACAGCTATTAACAGATTTGATAGTCACACCAGAGCTGTACCCTCATGGTGAGTCAACTTTTCCTTGTCTGTGAGACATGGTAAGTTGATTACCATTTGTTGTGGAGGTGTAAACACCTACACTGTACTTGCAAGGGGTGTTGCTCAAAACCAGAAAGTTAGTATAACATAATATACAAGTTTTTTTTTGTCTTTTTGCTTCTTTATTTTTTATTATTTTTTTATTTTTTTTATAAACTAAAGAAGAAAATAGAAAAGAAAAGAAAAAGAAAATATACAACAGAAACCCTCCCCTTAAGCTTTTTCCTCCCCTCAATCTCAGCAGCTAAGGATTGAGCATTCCAATATGAACCACCAGATGTTGAAACCTTGTACCATCAAAGGCCTTTATCAACAGATCAGCCACATTGTCATCAGTATGAATTTCAATCACCTGAATAAGATGCTTCTCATAAGCATCTCTGATGAAATGGTGTCTAATCTCAATATGCTTAGTCCTTTGATGAAAGACTGGATTTTTAACAATGCACATAGTGCTTTGGTTGTCAATGAAGGTCTTAGTGTTCATGAAGTTGAACCCATAATCTAATAACTGGTTTTGCATCCAAAGAACTTGTCCACAGCAGCTAGCAGCAGCAACATACTCTGCCTCAGTAGAAGATGTAGCCACTATAGTCTGCTTCTTGCATTGCCAAGAAACCAACCTTCTACCCAGAAACTGACAACCCCCAGTAGTAGATTTCCTATCAAAATTAGCACCAGCATAGTCACTGTCACTATAAGCTTCCAACACAAAAGGAGAATCCTTGGGGTACCAAAGTCCTAACTTAGGCTGTCCCTTCAAATACTTGAATATTTTCTTGACTGCATTGAGATTAGAAGTCAAGGGTGCAACCTGATGTCTAGAACATGCACTTACAGCAAACATGATATCAGGTCTAGAAGCTGTCAAGTACATGAGGGACCCAATCATGGACCTGTACAAATGGACATTAACAACATCATCAGGTTCTTTCTTGGTTTTAGGCTTTGGAGGTTCAAATGGGGTTGTTGCAGTTTTCACATTCTCCATATCAAACTTCTTAAGTATGTCATAAACATACTTCTCTTGACTGATAAAAATCCCATCTGGTTTCTGCTTAACTTGTAGACCCAAGAAGAAAGTCATTTCTCCCATAGCACTCATCTCAAATTCACTCTTCATCAATTCCTCAAATTCCCTGCACCAGGCTTCATTAGTAGAACCAAAGATGATATCATATGCATAAACCTGTACCAAGATGATGTCTTTAAAATTCTTCCTTATGAAAAGTGTTTTGTCAATTGCCCCTCTTCTGTAACCATGTTTGAGTAAAAAGGCTGACAACCTTGCATACCAAGCCCTGGGTGCCTGATGAAGACCATAAAGTGCTTTGACTACCTTATAAACCAAATCAGGATTCTGAGGATCCACAAACTCCTTTGGTTGAGTAACATAAACTTCTTCTTTAATCCTTCCATACAAGAATGCACTTTTCACATCCATCTGATATACTATAAACCCCATAAAAGAAGCAAAAGCTAAGAACAATCTGATAGCTTCCACTCTTGCCACTGGTGCAAACACTTCATCATAGTCAATCCCTTCTTCTTGTCTATGTCCTTGAGCCACCAACCTGGCTTTGTTTCGAACCACAATTCCCCTAGCATCTCTTTTATTCTTGAGAATCCATTTGGTACCAATAGCATGCTTTCCTTCAGGCAAAGGTACCAACTTCCAGACTTTCTGATTTTGGAATTGCTGCATTTCCTCTTGCATAGCCTCAACTCAATCAGAATTCTAAAGGGCTTGAGCTATACTACTTGGTTCAGTTTGGGACAAGAAACAAGCATAGAGACAATGTAGATAGTCAGTATGATTGCTCCTTAACTGATCTTGGATATAACTCAGAAAAGCAGATTCTCCAAATTTGGATTGATGCAACTTGTTTCTAGTTTTGAATAGGGGAATTAAGATCTCCAATGATCAAGGACTGAGGATGAACTGTATTGATCCTTTTGGTAGCAACAAGATTGACTTCAATTATGGATGCTTGATTAGTGATGGAGGGGTTGAAGTCATCATTATATGAGGAAGATGTGAAAATGCATGTCCTTGACTGATAATGAGGATCATCTAGCTTATCTTTTGAAGACAATGAATTTCCAAGGTCAGAAGGACTTGGAAATCTTTCAGGGGAGTTATCAATACCTAACGAGTCAACAGATGGAGTAGACATAGGAGCAACAGGAGTGATAACGTCTGCAGAATCATTAGAAGAATCAGCAGGAACAGATGTACTACCAGCAAAATTGGTAGCAGCAGGAATAGGAATACCACCAGCAGCATTCAGTTCCCTTCTAACTTCAGCTTCAGCATTCTTCAATATCTCATGTGTCTCTTTAGAAAACTCAGAACCAAACATTTCAGCAGCTCTCTTGGCATTATACTCTTGTGTTTGAAGCCTAGCAAAATCTTCTACAAAACTTGAGTCACCTCCATCCATAGAAGAATCTTTGAGCTCTGTACCTGAAATGTGGTTGGAGGGAAAAGAAGGAACAACTATAGGTCGTTCATCACTCTCTTCATCAGAATCATCATCGGAGGTACCTGCATTGTTAGTTTGAGAAACATGTGTACCAACAGATTGATTTGCTTTGTATCTGGTATAACCTAAGGTATCTGTCAGATAATCTAGGTCAAAGAACCACTCTGGACCAGCACCCTGCATATTGGGTTTATCCTCAAAATATCTTAGATTGAGAGTCTTTTCTATCCTCTTAGTAGACAGATTATATACCCTATAGGCTCTACTATGAGCAGAATATCCAACAACAAACCCCTCATCAGCTTTCCCTTCAAACTTTACTAAGTGATCACTAGTGTTCAAAATGGTGACATGGCATCCAAAAGGTTTAAGGTAACTAATGTTTGGAACTTTCCCTGACAATAGCTCATAAGGTGTTTTATTATGAGGCCTAGTAATTGAAACTCTATTTAGTACATAGCAAGCAGTGCAGACTGCTTCAGACCAAAACATAGTGGGCATCTTAGAGTCAGCTAACATAGACCTAGCTGCTTCTATAAGGGTTCTATTTTTCCTCTCTGCTACCCCATTTTGTTGTGGGGTTCTTGCATTACTATAATACCTTTTAATCCCCTTACTCCCACAGAGTTCAATTAGATTTGAATTCTTAAATTTTGTTCCATTATCACACCTTATTGTTTTAACCTTTTTTTAGCTGGTTTTCTATTAAGGTAATAAAGTACCTAATCACAGGAAAAGTTTCATCTTTAGTACCCAAAAAGAATGTCCAAGAAAACCTGCTAAAATCATCAGTGATCACTAGACAATAGTACTTGTGGTCAATACTTCTGATGGAAGTAGGACCAAACAAGTCCATATGAAGAAGCTGCAGAGGCTCATTGATGATGCTCACATCTGTTATGGCCTTGTATGAAGCTTTGTGTTGCTTTCCTTTGCTGCATGCAACACAGTTGTGTTCATTGGAGAAGGTCTTGAGAGGGAGCCCTTGTACTAACCCATTCTTTGCCAACTTGTTGATGGTCTTAAAGTTCACATGTGCCATTCTTCTGTGCCACTTGTTAGATTCATCCACAAAAGCTTTTGCTATCCACAAGCAAGTTTTCCCTCAGGCTGAACATCACTCAGATTGAAACTGTAAAGATTGTGCGTTCTTGGAATCTTAAGTACAACCTGACTTTCATCAGGCAACTTAAAGTCTTTGGACAACACAAAGCAATCAATTTCAGTGAAGAGAACACTGTTCTTCTTATCACATATTTTGTGAGACAGAGAACAAATTGAAGTTTTGAAGTTCCTTCACATATAGCACATTCTCAAAATCCAGCTTGGTTGTCTTGATTGTTCCATTCCCTGTGATTTTGCCATCTCCTCCTCCAAATGTCACAATACCTCCATTTAAGGGTACAAAATCATGTAGTCTCTCCAAATTTCCTGTCATACTCCTGGAGCATCCATTGTCAACAATGCCTACATCTTTACTTCTAAAATGAAATTCCTGATACAAAGAATACATATAACAACATTAGATACAGAGAAGACCCAAGCCATTACTGACTTGAGCCTACCTAGTGGATCAATGAGAATTAAACCATGGTGATTGATGAGATCCACCATTGTTCCTGGACCTCATTCTCATATAGCATTCATTGTTTTTCCAAGAACAATCTGCTGAGGACTTAACATCAGTTTCCATTCTTCCCCCTCCCATATGCATGGTGTCAAAATAAACAGGCCTAAAATCATTTTGAAAATAAGTGCTTATAGGTCTGTAGAATGGTCCATTAGCATTTCTTCTCCAATCAACAGAATTAGAATTTCTAGCTGAACCAGGCTGACCAGAAGATTTACCCTTACCAGCAACAACATGCTTTCTAGTAGGAACTGGCTTGCCAGCTGCAACAGGCTTACCAGCAGGAACTGGCTTGCCAGCAGCAACAGACTTACCAGCAGGAGCTGGTCGGCCAGCAGGAAATGAAACTCTACAAGAGTTCATTCTTGCTGCTTGTGGAATATAAGGGGGAATATCATTAACATTGTTCCACACAGATCTATTTTTACTAGCATATATACCCATCCTTTTCTCATAAAAGTCACAGTCTTTAATGAGATGATCATAACTTTTATACACAAAACAAGATTTCTTTCTAGGAGATTTATTCTTAACAGTACTCTTTTTATTGCAACCAGAATAATTCAAACCAACATAAGAAACAAAATTGTCCTTAACAAAATCAAAACCACAAACAGCATTGTTTGAAACAGAAGAAAAACTAGAAACATTATTGTTTGAAACATTATCAAAAGAAACATCTTCAACTGCAACTGTCTGAGATACATCAGTAGCCACCTCTGAAGAGAGATCTTCTGACTTTATTGATGCTGACTTCTCACTTGGTCCACATGTGGCATAGTCATCAGTCTTGATTTCTGAAGATTTGTCACTATAAGAACAAGAGACAAATTAATTAGAGTTACAATCAAGATTAGTCAAGTTCTTTGCCTTTTTTCCATAAGTCATTTGTGAATCATCAAAGTCAAGATAAGGGTCAACAGGTTTAAAAGTTCTAGATATTGGTGGAGGAATTGCATTCATTCCTCCTGGTTTTACAAACTTTACAGGTTTTTGATAATTTTCAGGCTCTGGGTCAGGGTCAAATATACTACGCTCATTAGGGTCATAAACATCATTAGGCCCTATACTATATCCTAACCCTCTTTTAGATCTTACAGATTGTGTGCTGCTATCCAATTTGACTAGGTTTTTAGCCTGCTCCCGCCAAAATTTATGCCTAGCCACTTCCTCATTTAATTTATCTTGTAACTCCTGGTTTTCTACTTTAATCTTAGTATTTTGTGACTCAGAATACTTTAGCTCATTTTTGGTGTACTCTAAATCTCTCTGTAAAACCCTTATTTTCTCATCATATGCTAAGTGTTGTTTTTGATACCAGGCTTTTTGTTGTTCCAATGTTTTAACAACATTTTTATAAGCCTGAAGTTGTATAAAATTATCCTTATATTTACTTTCTATATCATCAAATTCCTCTTTCACTTTATCATATTTAAGTTCACAACCAAATGGGCAGTTTTTTACCTGAGATGGATAACCCATCAGTCCATGTTGACCAGCCACTTGTTTCTTCTCACCATACCCAGCAATCATCCCATAGTTCTTCTCTGCTCCTCTTGCACCATCATTCTCATGTTGTTCCCAGTCCACCATTAAATCCACAGATACCAAGGCCTTGGGCCCTTCTGGTTCCAATTCTTGAATTTTGAAAGCAGAATACCTTGTTTTATCATCTACCTTCTTATCTAGACATTCCATAGCAAAGTGACCTGGCTGAGAACACTTGTAGCACCTCACCTTCCTCGTGTCAAACCTGGCAGCCTCCTGTCCATCAAAGTTAATTCTCCTTCCTGCCTTCTTTTCAAACCTGTTCACTTTCAATGACAGCATAGCCATCTGCCATTTAATGTCCATCTCTTCCAGATCCAATTGATTCACCTGATCAAAATCTTCATAAGCAATTTTGTTGGGTCTAAAGTTGCTGCTGCTGATGAAGTGTTACTCTGCTGATAGTCTTTTACTCTGCTGCTTGGTGGTATCTGAGGGATGTATAATAGGCTAAGTGTAATTCTGCTGCTAGCCACGATGACTCTGCTGCTAGAAGGATTACTCTGCTGCTTATTGGATATGTATTTTATGTTAGGATAATTATGGAAAAGATACGTAAATATATTTTTCTTGTTTAGAAAGTTTGTAACTGATGAACTCAAATAAGTACATTTTATTATCATCATTTATCCTATTTATTTGACTTGTTTTATTATATTATGTATGAGAATTGGTACGTTAATGTTTACTTTTGTAATTCTCAGGTAAAAACAAGTATTTGGTGAAACTTGGCGATATTGGACTAATTATGGAGCAAAACAAGCTAAATGTCAAAAGTCTACAAAATCAAGTTCATTCTGCTCCAGATACGCCGCATCTTACTTCTTACATACGGCGTATCACTATCCAGATTTCACGAATCAAGATCCAAGACCGCTAAGGACATGCGCCGCATAGAGAGATCAAGATACGCCGCATCTAAAGGCGGTGTACGAATATTTCCTGAATATTTTAATCTTGGACCCCACGCGAAGTTACAGAAATGCGCCGCATCTACTTATGACATGCGCCGCATCTACCTCCCAGACAGAAACTATAAATACCCCAAGAGTCAGACGAATAAGAGGTTGCTAGCTACAGTACCATACGAAGGAGAAACAGGAGAAGAGTTCAGTTGACTTAGCAACACAAGACACACCCGAATCGAAGATACAAGAGCTGTAAGAAGGTCCTGCATGTATTTAATTCATTAAGTAGTTTTGTTTTATTGTAATAGTACACTTTAATCCATCAGGATTGATGGGCTGATGTTATTTGACTACGGAATAGAATGCACACCCCTTAAAATTGCTTTCCCATTGATTAAAGTTTATATGTTTGATGTCTTTGGTTTCTACTTATTAGTGCATTGATAACCTCTGTGTTTATTAGTGGCCTGCGCATTTGCCTTCGGAATAGAATGTGGCTCCCACGGTTAGGATTAATCTGATCAATTAATAATAACTTTTAGACATAAGTAATCATTAAGGGATTTCTCGCCGATAAGATTAGAGCCAACGAGAAGGTTTAACTATATACACTTCATATAAAACTAGCAATAAAACACGTGACAAGCTACTTAATCATCAGGACAGGTCTTCTTACATGTTTCTTGTATCTATCTGTGTACGTGTGTGCTAATCGCTGATTCGTGCTCTTTGTTTAGTTTATTATTTAATCTTAACCAAATCGTGCCAGTCTCTCAGGCTGAACCCCTTGCGTTAGATTAGGTTGTATAGCTAACTTAGAATATTAAAATACTGATTAGAATAACTAGATACGTTCCACTCTTAGTGATCGACACTCTACTTACTATTATATTGATACTGACCGGGTACACTGCTCGTTAAGTGTGTGTGTTATTGATAAGTCGGCTAAATATAAATTTAAAACTTGAGTAGGCATTAATACTGCTAAACCGCAACGACACATCACGCGCATCAAGTTTTTTTGGCGCCGCTGCCGGGGAGTGAATTGTTATTATCTGTTAATTTGATTAGTATTTTAATTAGATTTTTTTCTTTTTGTTTTTTAGATTTTAACCACTAACCCGTTGTATATTGTATAAATTGCATTCATTTTATAATTTGCATATTTTGTGTTTTTGTGTGTTTTATTTTTTGTTTGTCTGTGTGTTTATTTTGTTTGTTTATTTTACTTTTTTTTCTGTATTCTGAAATCGTTGTATTGTGCAGATACAAATGATACGGCGCATCTGATTCCTCAGATACGGCGTATTGCATTTTACTTTTATAAAATACAACGCGTTTAATAAATTCGAATACGGCGCATCTTTCCCCAAGATACGGCGTATTCTGTTTTTAATAAGAATTTTTTCTAAACCTTAAAGCCATACGGCGCATCTGTTTCAACAGATACGGCGTATTTATTATTTAAATTAAAAACAGTTTTTTGTATTTATTAAACAGATACGACGCATCGATCTCTATCGATACGGCGCATCTACTGAATCAAAAATATTGTATTTTGAAACGTAACGAAAATACGGCGCATTAGCTTCTGTTAATACGGCGCATTTAATTTTAATAAATAAAAACGATTTTTGATAATTAAAACTGATACGGCGCATTCTAATTCATAAGCGGCGTATCTGCTTTCTGAATAAAAGTCTGATTAAATTTTAACGAAATAAGATACGGCGTATCCAGTTTTCTGGATACGGCGCATCGTCTGCAGATATCAGCACTTTCTGTTCCTTTTATCCGTTTCCAAATTCATTAATTTCTCTTTTAGCGAACAAATCCTACTGATGCTTTCGTGATTATTTCAGAAGGAGAATGGTCGGATTAGGAGAGCTGATTGACTTCGACTTCGAAGCCAAATTTATGGATGGAATATTAGTGCAAGATAAATCACTCGAACATTACGATGGGGACTACATTGAACTCAATGACCTTGATGGACCATTAGGATCCAATGACCTGTTCATGGATGATGCGGAATCTGAATTAGAAGAAGGAGAAATTTTGGATAGTCCAAGAGTCAACGTTATTAATACTAGGAATTACGATGAATTTTAGGGATATCATGGTTCTTGGGATTACGGGAGAAGGATCCACGCCGATTGTACTTACAATTTGCAATTCCCATGCATGATTGGGTACAAGTGTATTGACGCCAATTTCTTTCCTATTTTGCCGATCAATGTCATGTCAAGAAGCTTTTACAATTCTATTATGAGAGAAAAAGTGGAGTATAAGGGAAAGAATGTAGTTGGAGCCTTCATTAATGTCCCAGTCTTCGTTGGATGTTTTACTATTGTTACTGAGTTCGCCATTGTTGAAGACATGAATGCCTATTGTGACAGCGAAATGGGTGACGTGATTGTTGGAAAACCATTTTGTAGGGAGATTACTATTGATGCAAAACGATTTGAAGGAAAAATCACCTTTCAATGTGGAAGCAACGTTATCACTTATATGATGCCCCGAACTCACCCTGGGTTTAAGCATGCTGCTAATAGGTTCTGCTACAAATTTTCTCCATTCCTTTTTATTGATGAAAATGACATGAAGAAAGGGGTCGAGTACCCATATCAAATGATGAAAGGATTCTACAAAGGAGTGTTGAAGTTGGGACCTGAATATATACGTGACGAATTAGTTGCTGAATGGATCATACGTGGCAATGTGGGAATCAATAGCACGAAGTAAGGAGCTGAACGTGAGTCTAACTTGAAGACTCTGGAATAAAGACAAGTGCTGACCGGGAGACAACCCGGAGAATTTTTATTTCTGTTTTCTGTCGAGTCTGTCAGACCCAAAGAAGATACGACACATCTCCTACAAGAGATGCGGCGCATCAACTGTACTGGTCATATCTTATTTTATTTTTCTGCATTTTTTATTATTTTTGACTTTAAAACTTTCTGTCAGTTTATTTAATGCGGCGCATCCCTGGTTAAGGATGCGATGCATCTTTTATTCTGATCCGTATTTATTCCAGGCTCGATACGGCGTATCCTTATCCATAGGATACGGCGTATCGACTGACCTGATGATTTCCAGTTTTAATTTTTAGCTTTTATTTTTACTAACTACTAATGTATTATGCAAGTTTGAACCTTCTTAACTCAGGTGTGTTTAAAGCTTATATGGTATTATAGATTTCTACAATTTTTGTGGATACATGATTTATGAAGCTTAGAAGTTTTCATCCACAAGAAGCTGATTTTTTCTCTTCTACAAACATGGAGGATCATACCGAGCAAATCTCAGGGGAGTTTTTCTGTTCTAATTCTTTTATTTTCCTGTTTTTAACCTTAGAAACAAACAACGAGGACGTTGTTTAACTTAAGTGGGGGGGGGGGGGGGGGGGATGGAGAATTAAAACATTTACTTGTCCAAACTTTTTCAAAATATGCTTAAATTGTGCTTAATATATCAAAATTTAAAAAATTTTCTAGCATGTTTTTGTTTAAGTCTAAGTTACATAGCTGCACACATAACGTTATTTTCAAAAATTGTGAACTTTTCAAAATTCACAAATCTATGAGTGTGCCGGTGACTTGTAAACTTTAGAACTTGGCTTGTATACTACTCAAGAGCACCATAATAAGTATTATCTATATAATTGGGATGACTTGTCTAAATTGGTAAAATTCTAGGATTACACCCAAAAAGCCTTTATATGTTATGTGATATTAACTAACTACACTGGTTAGTTAACTCCCGTATAAACCCTTTGTTACTCTCATTTTTAGAGTAAAATACCCTAGAAAAACCCTCAGAGCCATTCCTTTCGTTTCTTACACCTTTGTTAAAAATGTTTCGTTACACCTTACACCTTAGCCTACCCTGTAGATTAAAATCCGTGATAAATTGCTTTAGGCAAAGTGTGTTTCCTTACATTACCTGTGTTCGCGTGCGTAATTCCTTATCTTTGGTTAGGTCGGAAAATTGCACAATGCAATTGGTATATATTATATAACTTTTTAGTTTATTTTTCGTGTGTTTACTACTTTCGCTATTACAGTTATTTCTGAAAGTATGAAAAGTATGGAAAAATTATCCGGAAAAATAGTAATAGAAAAGTTGTGAAATTTTACACATTTATATGTTTGATGTCCAAAAAAAAAAAAAAAAAAAAAAAAAAAAAATCGAAAAAAAAAAATCGAAAAAATAGAAAAGAAAAAGAAAAAGTTGGAAGTTTGTTTTTAACCAGCTTATGTAAAGTTTTGTATTAAGTGGGAGATATCACCACTATTTTTTGTATACTATATTTATGGATTGAACGGGAGTTGGCCGTTATGAGAACGCCAACTAAGGTTATTCTTTGATTAAGATTTTGTTGAGTATAATTCGTGTCTACCTAAAGCGTGTGTTTCAAGTGTTAAAGCGTGAGTTATTCAATGATATGAGTCTTATTCATGGGATGGTTGGGAAAGTAATTCACCACACTTAGGATTTTAATTTACCTGTTTTGTTTATTTTTTATTTTACACCAATTTATATCCTAAATGTTATCCATACCCTATATCATTCTTTATCCAAACCTTTGATTTATTGAGATTGGGGATTTGAGCAATCTTAAGTATCATAGTCGTGGATTTGACTATGTATTTAAGGTTTTGTCGCCCTTTTTGATATAATATTATTGGTGAAGATTACTTAGTCCTATCTTTAGCCCATTCGAGTTAAGGATTTGAGCAATTGCAAGTATCGTGTTCGTGGATTCGATCATGTATTTGTGATTTTGTCGCCTTTTCTGGAATGTGAGATCGATAGAGATTAAGAAGGATGATTAACCCTTAAGCCTCAAAACCTTTTTTACCGCTTTAGACTTGTTATTCCTTGGCTTTTGTGGGGGAGATGCGTATACTTGTCAAGCTTATGATAGAATATTCGTCACGACTGGACAGTTAAACGATTAGATTTGTTTTTATCAAAATATTTTATTTTACTTCTAATTCGTTAAGTGTTTGGTTGTGTGATTATGATGAAACGAATACATGCTTAAATATAAAAATAAATCCTAATACCTTCTAGGATACATTGTCATAAGATTGATTCTAAGGTTTACTTGGGGACAAGTAAAGTTCAAGTGGGGGGATATTTGATGAACTCAAATAAGTACATTTTATTATCATCATTTATCCTATTTATTTGACTTGTTTTATTATATTATGTATGAGAATTGGTACGTTAATGTTTACTTTTGTAATTCTCAGGTAAAAACAAGTATTTGGTGAAACTTGGCGATATTGGACTAATTATGGAGCGAAACAAGCTAAATGTCAAAAGTCTACAAGATCAAGTTCATTCTGCTCCAGATACGCCGCATCTTACTTCTTACATACGGCGTATCACTATCAAGATTTCACGAATCAAGATCCAAGACTGCTAAGGACATGCGCCGCATAGAGAGATCAAGATACGCCGCATCTAAAGGCGGTGTACGAATATTTCCTGAATATTTTAATCTTGGACCCCACGCGAAGTTACGGAGATGCGCCGCATCTACCTCCCAGACAGAAACTATAAATACCCCAAGAGTCAGACGAATAAGAGGTTGCTAGCTACAGTACCATACGAAGGCGAAACAGGAGACGAATTCAGTCGACTTAGCAACACAAGACACACCCGAATCGAAGATACAAGAGCTGTAAGAAGGTCCTGCATGTATTTAATTCATTAAGTAGTTTTGTTTTATTGTAATAGTACACTTTAATCCATCAGGATTGATGGGCTGATGTCATTTGACTACGGAAAATAATGCGGCACCCCTTAAAATTGCTTTCCCATCGATTAAAGTTTATATGTTTGATGTCTTTGGTTTCTACTTATTAGTGCATTGATAACCTCTGTGTTTATTAGTGGCCTGCGCATTTGCCTACGGAATAGAATGTGGCTCCCACGGTTAGGATTAATCTGATCAATTAATAATAACTTTTAGACATAAGTAATCATTAAGGGATTTCTCGCCGATAAGATTAGAGCCAACGAGAAAGGTTTAACTATATACACTTCATATAAAACTAGCAATAAAACAAGTGACAAGCTACTTAATCATCAGGACAGGTCTTCTTACATGTTTCTTGTATCTATCTGTGTACGTGTGTGCTAATCGCTGATTCGTGCTCTTTGTTTAGTTTATTATTTAATCTTAACCAAATCGTGCCAGTCTCTCAGGCTGAACCCCTTGCGTTAGATTAGGTTGTATAGCTAACTTAGAATATTAAAATACTGATTAGAATAACTAGATAATACGTTCCACTCTTAGTGATCGACACTCTACTTACCATTATATTCATACTGACCGGGTACACTGCTCGTTAAGTGTGTGTGTTATTGATAAGTCGGCTAAATATAAATTTAAAACTTGAGTAGGCATTAATACTGCTAAACCGCAACGACACATCACGCGCATCAGTAACCGACTAGGACTCCTTAGTCTATAAAAGGAGGATCTAGGGTTAGGTGTTTAGTACGTATCTTTATTGTTTTACACTTCAAGGTTTTCTTGTAACCCTGTTGCTATTCAGAGCGACTGTATTAATATATTGAAGTGTTGGTTGTTTGTTAGTCATTCTTCTTAAGATCAAATATTAGTTTTCGCATAATATTTGATATACAACTTTAGATCAGTTTCTGCATTCATTGTCTTAGGTTTATATCTAAGATAATCAATTCGATCGTTAAGCTCAACTGGGATCAACAAGTGGTATCAGAGCTTGTGATCAAGAAACTGGTACCAAGAAGAATTACTAATACAAGATCTGTTATTCATCAAAGTAAGCAATGGAATCCGATTCAACACACATGGTTACTGCATCAAGAGTCCCCATGCTCAAGCCTGGAGAGTACGAGATCTGGAAGATGAGAATTCAGCAATACATGAGAATGGTTGATTACTCACTTTGGGAAATAGTCTTGAATGGTGACAGTCAGCCAACCAAGACTGCTACTGGATCAGTCTTGACTCTCAAGACTGCTGAGGAGAAAGCACAGAGGAGATTGGAGGCTAAGGCTCACAGCATTCTCATGATGGGAATACCTAATGATTATCAACTGAGCTTTAATCATATTGAGTCTGCTAAGGAGTTATGGGAAGCTATCGAACTTCGTTTTGGTTGGAATGAAGCTACAAAGAAGTCTAGAAAGAATCTGCTGAAGCATCAGTTTGAAACTTTTGTGGCTTTGAGTTCGGAGAACATTGAGGAAACTTATGATAGACTCCACAAGCTGACCTACCAGATGGCTTTGTTGAAGCTTTCAGTATCTCAGGAAGACATCAATCTAAAATTCTTGAGAAGTCTTTCTCCTGAGTGGAACACTCACACAGTGTTTTGGAGGCTCAAGGAAGATTTTGATAAGATGACACTGGATGATCTGTATAACAACTTAAAGGTGTATGAGTCTGAAGTCAAAGGATTGTCAAGTTCATCTTCAACCACAAACAATCTTGCTTTTGTGTCCTCAAGCAACAGGAGTCCTCTCAGTTATCAAGAACAACACTCTGCTGTTGGTCCTCACATCCCTGCTGCTAGTGCACATGTCTCTGCTGCTGACCCTAACAATAGCATCACCATCAGTGATGCTGCTATTTGTGCTTATTTGGCTGAACTTACTTCAAGTACTGCATTTACACCTCAAGATCTGGATGAACTTGATCCTGATGAAGTTGAAGAGATAGATATGCAATGGCAGTTTGCAATGCTAACTATGAGGGCAAGAAGGTTTCTTAAAAGAACTGGTAAAGAACTTAAGTTCAGAAGGAACAATAATATGGGGTTTGACAAATCAAAAGCTGAATGCTATAATTGTCACAAGAAGGGACATTTTTCAAGAGAGTGCAGGGCACCAAAAAGGATCACTGAGAACACCAAGAAGCCTGCTGCTGAAGAGCCAAGTACTAATGCTGCTACGATGTCATGTGATGGGATTGGAGAATTTGACTGGAGTGATCATTGACGAATATTCTATCATAAGCTTGGCAAGTATACGCATCTCCCCCACTAAAGATAAGGAATAACAAGTCTAAAGCGGTAAAAAGGGTTTTGAGGCTTAAGGGTTAATCATCCTTCTTAATCTCTATCGATCTCACATTCCAGAAAAGGCGACAAAATCACAAATACATGATCGAATCCACGAACACGATACTTGCAATTGCTCAAATCCTTAACTCGAATGGGCTAAAGATAGGACCAAGTAATCTTTACCAATAATATTATATCAAAAAGGGCGACAAAATCATAAATACATAGTCGAATCCACGACTACGATACTTAAGATTGCTCAAATCCCCAATCTCAATAAATCAAAGGTTTGGATAAAGAATGATATAGGGTATGGATAACATTTAGGATATAAATTGGTGTAAAATAAAAAATAAACAAAACAGGTAAACTAAAATCCTAAGTGTGGTAAATTACTTCCCAACCATCCCATGAATAAGACTCATATCATAGAATAACTCACGCTTTAACACTTGAAACTCATGCTTTAGGTAGACACGAATTATACTCAACAAAATCTTAATCAAAGAATAACCTTAGTTGGCGTTCCCATAACGTCCAACTCCCATTCAATCCATAAATATAATATACAACAAATAGTGGTGATATCTCCCACTTAATACAAAACTTTACATAAGCTGGTTAAAAACAAACTTCCAACTTTTTCTTCTTTCTTTTTCTTTTCTATTTTTTCGATTTTTTTTTTTTTTTTTTTTTTTTTTTTTTTTTTTTTTTAACTACTAACATAAACATAGATGTGTAAAATTTCACAACTTCTCTATTACTATTTTTCCGGATAATTTTTCCATACATTTCATACTTTCAGAAATAACTTGTAACAGCGAAAGTAGTAAACACACGAAAGATAAAATAAAAGTTATACAATATATACCAATTGCATTGTTCAATTTCCCGACCTAACCAAAGATAATGAATTACGTACCCGAACACAGGTAATGTAAGGAAACACACTTTGCCTAAAGCAATTTACCACGGATTTTAATCTACAGGGTAGGCTAATGTGTAAGGTGTAACGAAACATTTTAACATAGGTGTAAGAAACGAAAGGAATGGCTCTGAGGGTTTTTCTAGGGGTATCTTACTCTAAAAATGAGAGTAACAAAGGGTTTATACGGGGGTTAACTAACCAGTGTAGTTAGTTAATATCACATAACATATAAAGGCTATTTGGGTGTAATCCTAGAAATTTACCAATTTAGACAAGTCACTCCAATTATATAAATAATATTTATTATGGTGGTCTCGAATAGTATACAAGCCAAGTTCTAAAGTTTACAAGTCACCGGCACACTCATAGATTTGTGAATTTTGAAAAGTTCACAATTTTGAAAATAATGTTATGTGTGCAGCTATGCAACCTAGATTAAACAAAAGCATGCTAGAAAAATTTTAAATTTAAGCATATTAAGTACATATTAAGCATATTTTTGAAAAATAAGGACAAGTAAACGTTCTAATTCTCCATCCCCCCACTTAAGATAAGCAACGTCCTCGTTGTTTAATTTGAAATTAAAAACAGGAAATAGAAAGAATTAGAACGGAAAACTCCCCTGAGATTTGCTCGGTATGATCCTCCATGTAAGAATGCGAGCATATAAAATGTGGGAGTTCATCAACATCTTTAATCGTCCAGACCTGTAAAAATATAGAGACCACAGAAAAATAGACTCGAGAACATCTCGTTAATCATTGGTTAGAAAAATAAAAATACTAAAAATTACAGGTCAGAGTGTCGATGCGCCGTGTAACACCCCAACCCGACAAGGGCAAAGACGTCACAAATACATGGTTTCATATCAGATACAAGCATTCAAGGAATAAAATAGCGGAAGCCTTAACATTTAAAATCCAAAGGAAAATAAGTCAACACGACTTATATCAAGTACAAAACAGAAATAACGAAGTACAAAACAGAATCCAAAATGCCCAAACAATGGCAGAACAAAAATAATATCCAAATGGTCACACTAGAATGACAAGGTCTAAACTCCACACAAGTTGCTCTCATCCCAAGCTAAACCCAGCTCCTAGCTTAAATGTACCTGCCACAGGAAAAGGAATGCGGCTGAGCTACGAGAGCTCAGTGAACAAATATAACAGAAACAAGCAATAATACAGAATAATGAATAAGAAAGAAATACGAACCGGTCAGAATTAATGTGCAAGTATAATGTAACAGTAATGAAAGATAAGTGATGTCAAGATCATGCAAATATGTCAAGGGTTTAGCAGGTAAGTAGTACAGGTAAAGTATAAGGGTAACAGAAATCCACTACGAGCCCAGAAAACAGAAATCATATCAAGTCCAGTAATCAGGGTGTACGGAGGGGAGACCTCGGTACCAAATACAGGGTGAGGGGCTACCTCTCAGGGGTGGAGTCGCGGGTTCCAGGGATGTGAAAGACTTGCATCGCACACACCATCAGTCACCAGATATAACAAGTAATATAAACAGATCAGGTCAAGTCTAGGATGCATCCATACGCCCCAGGTGGCCAGAGTCTACCAATACACACCATATAATCAAGTCAGGGACGGGATAGGACATCTCTCTCCTACCCTAGAGTCAAGTCATCGGTGCATCAATGACAAGGACATGAACACCTCATGCCTGGTGGGTGGCTCGTAATATCAAACTGTGGGTCAAGGTTAAGTATCAAGTATCAAGTATCAAGTGTCAGGTGTCAAGTATCAAGTCAGAAGGTCCATATCAGAGGGTTCAATATCAGGAGGTTCAATATCAGAGGGTTCAATATCAGGAGGTTCAATATCAGAGGGTTCAATATCAGGAGGTTCAATATCAGAGGGTTCAATATCAGGAGGTCAATATCAGGAGGTCCAAAGGTTCATAATAAAGTTCACTTTAAAAGTTTACTATTAAAAGGCCATTTTATAGATGTCAAAATAATCCTTAAGTACTGGTCTCCATAAAATGATTTTTAAACGGTTTCCATAAAGAAGGTCTTTTCAAAAGGTTTCTATAAAGATCGTCTTCAAAATAGTTTCTTGAAACATTTTCATAATTAATTAAAAAGATTTTCTCGTCCAGTTATAATATCAAAATATCAAGGTTCAAGTCAAGGTTTTATGGCAGGGTTCGTATCAAGGTTCATGGCAAGGTTCAGAACAAGGTATAAATCAAAGATCAAGGCAGAGGTTCAAACAAGGGTCCAAGAGTAAGTACACAGATCAAGGTTCACAATACAAGGGATACATAGCAATGGTTCAGGAAATCTTAAACGAATCTAATAAATCAAGAGAACGAAGGCCCCTTACTGAAAAGGGCAGAATATCCGTACCTTATTCCAATGCAAGCACACAAAATAGAAAAGGCTGACAGGAAATCAAATCACTCCCTCCTCGAACCTAAAGGAGTAAAAGACAGAATTACCAGAGGGTTCAAGTTCAACTTACCATTTTAGTTCATCTTTACCTTTTAAGAACTTTCCAGATTTAGTAACTTTCTATTTTTAGCAGGTTTCCAGAATTAGTAAGTTACCATATTTAGCAAGGTTCAAGTGATGTCATTAAGTTAAATCATTAATACAGGCTTATTATGGAAGTCATGTACATCTTGACAAGTTATACAAGTTCAGGGTTAATTATGACAAGCTTTCATAGTTCAGGGTTATAAATGCCAATTTACCAAAGTTCAAGGTTAAAATAGAAATATTATAATTTACCATTCAAATACTTAATTTTCCAGAATTACATATTTAACCTTCAAGTTTCAATATTTACACATTACACCCCTTTAGTTAATTAATTTACAAAATTAAACCTTATAAATACATAATTTACACTTTAACACTTATCATGATTTCATTTACACATAAGGTCCTTTAATTTAACAATTTACAGAAATAACCTTCATTTTTATCCATGTTACCACAGCCCCTCAAAGTTTCGGTATTTTACACTTTTAGTCCTTGTAGTTATCAAACTTGTAATTCGATTCTTAAATTAACAATAATTACATATTAAACCCTTAAATGCTCAAAATTACTCATTTTACCCTTCATTGTGTTATTTACACCGAGAGTCCATGATTTCCCAGAAATTACATTTTTAGTCCCTCAATTTATATTAATTTCCAATTCGGCACATAACTTACAATTAAATCCTTATCTCGCCAAATTTACATATAAGACCCTCATGTTATAATTTGTACATGTTCTCCCAGATCTATATAACATTACAAAAATATCCCACAAGTTTTAATAATTACAAAACACCCCCTTGACTAATTATTTTCAAATCGGTAAACAATAATATGCATCAAAATTAAACCCTAATAATCCCAATCATTTTGTAATCATTGTATCATCATAGTACACATTTATTTCCAGGTTCACATCATACAAAACCCTAGATCCAATCGGTTTCATTATTTTCCACGTTTTCCCCTTTTTGTTCTAAAAACCCGATACAAATTTAAATCCCAAAAACCACAAATTCGACTCCAATAATTTGAATGCCTATTTTTCTCATGTTATATGAAGCATATAGAACCCAGGAAAATTATTCATCAAACTCAGAAAAATTGCATGGATTAATTAGAATCCGATTTCCAATATTAGGGTTTTAAGCTCTTTATTTTTCATTCGATCAAAATATAATGCATGATTCAATTGTACCATTTTTCCCACGTTATAAATGATTAGAAGAGTGTTAGAAAAATACCAGAAAAATTATAGATCAAGGGATTCACACGTTGTGATTTTATGAGGCTCGGTTAGGGTTTTTCGACCCAATTAATTCACCACGACCAAACGATCAACTCCAGGACCTTGTGGCTATTTTCCCCAGCTTCTTGGCACTATGAAGAACTCCAGAAAAATGCCTCTTTGCTTCAGAAAATTCGGATTGTGTGTGTGGGATTTATTTTGAGTGTCGGCTATATCTTTTTAGGGTTAAATGAAGGAAATAAATTAGGGATTGGTATTTGTTGAGATGGACCGAATATTTGGGGGAGGGATATGCTTAAGGACCGGCCTTGATGGCCCAAGAAATCAATTTACCTTAATTAACTTATTTTCTTAATTTATTTTATGTTTTAAATGTTTTTAAATAAAATAAAATTATAACTTATGTATACATAATCGGCCCAAGTGATTTTTTTGTGTAATAATACATTTTTGTACTTGTAAAAATATTAGAAGCTTGTATCACAATTATCTCACTTGATTTGTGGTTCGTTTCCAGAGATTCGGGATTAATTCGGAACTTTAATTAAGCTTTAATTAGATTTTAAAGTTTCAGGGGTAATTTGGTAATTTTTGCATGTTTTAAATTTTCGGGTTTTACAACTCTTCCCCTCTTAAAAGAAAATTTCGTCCTCGAAATTTGCAAGGAATCAAAAACATGAAACAGGATGGAAAACAGAAACAAGACATACCAGACGCGCGATCAGTCCGGTCACTAGAAAGCATAAAGACACGACCGGTATGAGGAGCAGGAGGAGGAGGATCAAGAAATTTCTCAAGTGCTGACGTAGATTGCTTAGGACAATTTCTCACTTGATGCTCAGAAGAACCACATCTGAAACAAGCACCAGACTTCGTACGACAAGCTCCAGTATGGTTTTTCCCACAAGAACCACAAACGGGTAAGGAAGTAGAGTACTCGGATGATCTCTTCTGCCGTTGGTTGTTGTTGCCTTCCGAACGCTCATTTCCCTGTCTAGGAGCTGACCTGGAATCCCGGCCCCTCGAATCTGATTTCTTCTGATCGTAGCTCCTGCCCGAATACTCCTTGACGTCCCGACTCTGACTCTGCTGAATCCTATCACCGTCGCGGTTCCTCTTGTACCCAACGCCCTCATGAAAGATCTCAATGTTGCGAGCTGCATCGCAACATGCTGACGGATCTTCGAACTGGTCATTAAGCAGACGATCGAGCACCCACGTTTTTAGTCCCCATTTAAATTGCTTATCTTGACGCCTTGCATCTCCAGCAGCGGAACCCACGAAACTAACCAATCTCTGAAATCGCTCCAGGTATTGCCCTGCATTCTTCGAATCTAGCTGGGAGATAGTGTTGTACTCCCGAATAAACCTATGCTGCTCAGAGTCAGGGAAGTACCGATTATAGAATGTAGTGCGGAAATCAGCCCAAGTACAGCCAAGAAAATACCCATCACCTCCTTTAGCTGCCTTGTGTGCCTTCCACCAATTAAGCGCGTCACCCTCAAGCTTAAACACAGCCAGACGAGTCTTAAACTCGTCCTCACAACCTAGCACCTCAAACAGCTTCTCCATGTGGGTTATCCAGTCCTCTGCTGCATGAGGAGTAGCAGCAGAACTAAAAGACAACGGCTTGAGTTTGTTGAAACTCTCAAGCCACCCATTAATGGTAGTGGGTCGGCCCCCACCACCAGAAGAACTGCCAGCACCTCCAGATGAACTAGCTCTACCACTGATAAGCCGGTTGATCACCGCATCAGTGTTAAGGCCGGGTAGCAGATTGGCTATAGCATTAGCCACCATAGCCTCCAAATTGGGGATTTCAGCATCCCCTCCAGCATTATACTCCTGGTGACGAGTGTTAACCATCTACAGGATTATCAAACGATTAGCAGGATCAAGTAAAGTATGACAGAGCAGAATAAGGAAAAAGAGTACGCGAACGGAAACCTAATGTCTACCCAATCCTCACAGGTCAATGGCCTAAGCCTACGGGTTTCGGATGCCTATTCTCTGATACCATAAATTGTAACACCCCAACCCGACAAGGGCAAAGATGTCACAAATACATGGTTTCATATCAGATACAAGCATTCAAGAAATAAAATAGCGGAAGCCTTAACATTTAAAATCCAAAGGAAAATAAGTCAACACGACTTATATCAAGTGCAAGACAGAAATAACGAAGTACAAAACAGAATCCAAAATGCCAAAACAATGGCAGAACAAAAATAATATCCAAATGGTCACACTAGAATGACAAGGTCTAAACTCCACACAAGTTGCTCTCATCCCAAGCTAAACCCAGCTCCTAGCTTAAATGTACCTGCCGCAGGAAAAGGAATGCGGCTGAGCTACGAGAGCTCAGTGAACAGATATAACAGAAACAAGCAATAATACAGAATAATGAATAAGAAAGAAATACGAACCGGTCAGAATTAATGTGCAAGAATAATGTAACAGTAATGAAAGATAAGTGATGTCAAGATCATGCAAATATGTCAAGGGTTTAGCAGGTAAGTAGTACAGGTAAAGTATAAGGGTAACAGAAATCCACTACGAGCCCAGAAAACAGAAATCATATCAAGTCCAGTAATCAGGGTGTACGGAGGGGAGACCTCGGTACCAAATACAGGGTGAGGGGCTACCTCTCAGGGGTGGAGTCGCGGGCTCCCAGGATGTGAAAGACGTGCATCGCACACACCATCAGTCACCAGATATAACAAGTAATATAAACAGATCAGGTCAAGTCTAGGATGCATCCATACGCCCCAGGTGGCCAGAGTCTACCAATACACACCATATAATCAAGTCAGGGACGGGATAGGACATCTCTCTCCTACCCTAGAGTCAAGTCATCGGTGCATCAATGACAAGGACATGAACACCTCATGCCTGGTGGGTGGCTCGTAATATCAAACTGTGGGTCAAGGTTAAGTATCAAGTATCAAATATCAAGTGTCAGGTGTCAAGTATCAAGTCAGAAGGTTCATATCAGAGGGTTCAATATCAGGAGGTTCAATATCAGAGGGTTCAATATCAGGAGGTTCAATATCAGAGGGTTCAATATCAGGAGGTCAATATCAGAGGGTTCAATATCAGGAGGTCAATATCAGGAGGTCAATATCAGGAGGTCCAAAGGTTCATAATAAAGTTCACTTTAAAAGTTTACTATTAAAAGGCCATTTTATAGATGTCAAAATAATCCTTAAGTACTGGTCTCCATAAAATGATTTTTAAACGGTTTCCATAAAGAAGGTCTTTTCAAAAGGTTTCTATAAAGATCGTCTTCAAAATAGTTTCTTGAAACATTTTCATAATTAATTAAAAAGATTTTCTCGTCCAGTTATAATATCAAAATATCAAGGTTCAAGTCAAGGTTTTATGGCAGGTGTTGATCCCAGTTGAGCTTCACGATCGTATTAATTACCTTAGATAAATCTAAAGTAATCAGTATAGAAACTAGTCTTAAGTTGTATATCAAATATTATGCGGAAACTAATATTTGATCTTAAGAAGAATAAACACAAACGAACTATCCAACAACACTTCAATTATATTAATAACGATTGCTCTGAATAGCAATAGGGTTACAAGAAACCTTGAAGTGAAAACAATAATACGTATGCTAAGATGATTAATCAATCGACCTCTAACTCTAACCCTAGAACCTCCTTTTATAGCGTAAGGAGTCCTAGTCGGTTTACAAGACTTCCTATACAAGAAAAATATTCATACGTATCTTTTCTATACTTATCTTAACATACTTTACATAAATAATAAGCAGCAGAGTAATCCTTCTAGCAGCAGAGTCCTCGTGAGCTAGCAACAGAGTTACAATATGCCTATTATACCAAACCAGCAGAGTTATCAAAACAGCAGAGTTCTTGTGCTAATCAGCAGAGTTACATAACTATCCGGCAGAGTTGTAATTCTCAAATCAGCAGCATTTCAGACCCAACAATCCTCCCCTAAACTTGATATTTTTCTCCAAAAATCATCAAGTTTCCTTAATCCCAGATAACCACCAGGAGAATGCTTCCAAACACCTTACTGTTTTGAAACCTGTGATACCAGCAACTGTTTGTATTTCTCAATCAATTCTTTTGCTTGATGATCTGCATCAAATGGTCTTTGAAGTGTCAATTTTCCAGGTTGCAACATTTGATACAGAATAGATGTACTATTATTGATAACATAATCCTTCTCCACAAGCATATATACAGTAACACCTATGCAAGACAAAACATGAACTCCACAACTTTGATATAAGTACCACTTCTGAACTGTAGAGCTCAGTAACTTCCTCCATTCAATACTTTTCTCATCTGGTTCAAACATGTTCTTCAAGTAGTAATAATTTAGCCTCTCATACACTATCTCTGGTCTAGTATCTCCATACCTCATCTTGTACAAATTCCAGAGTTGAGTAATATCATCTCTATCCATATAGTGCAGCATCTGAGAAAAACTAATATACCCCACACTTGAACCATTTGATCTCTTTATTATCCAGCATACACTACTATCAGCTAAAATATCATGTGAATAAGAAATTATTGGATATTTTACCGATAAAGGTACTTCATCAAGTATCTCAGGCTCTTCTTGAGGTTCATGAACTGTGAGATCCATAACCCCTTTTATCTCATCTTCAGTCACTTCTTCATTATCTGAATCACTATCTTCTTTCTCCTCTTCCTCAGAATCACTCATCACTACTGATTGAGTTTTTCTCTTCTTCCTACTCACCTGCTTTACTCTCTTACCTGTCCTCTTATAACCAATAACCTTCTTAACTTCTTCTCTCTCAAACTCCATGGTTTCCTGGTCATCTTGTTTCTACAGGTTTTGAAACACTTCCACTTCCAGATGCTTTTAGATTGTCAGATCCCATAACTTCTGGATTTCTCTTCTTTTCAGAAACTTTTCTTGGATTAAGCTGAGCATAAGTTTCATAAAATTCCTTTTCAATTAAGTGATCTGGCTTTCCTTTAAAATCCTTCATCTGATAGTTTCTAGCATTTTTCAAATAGTATTTCATGTCAGTAACCAATGCTTTTCTTGAAGCTGACTTTCCTTTATAACCATGCTTCTGTGCCTCTGTTATCCTCTGAATTAGCTCTTCCCATTTAGCTAATCCATTCTTTTTGAGTATAAAAGCAACAAGCTCATTTGTCTTTTCAGTACCATCCAACTGCTCATCATTTGATATCAGCCTGGCTTCACCTCTTACAATCATATCAGACTCAATGAAATACTGCAATTGTTCATCTAATTCTTCTTGACTAACTTCTTTAAATGCAGTGCTTTCCATAAGTTCAGACTGATCTCTTTCTTCACTAGCTGCAACACTTCTTGCAAATTCTTCATCCTGAGCAATTTGAGCTTGTTCATCAGCTAACTTTTTCTTTCTTTCAAGTTCTACAGCAGATTCAGCAGCAGGTTGTGTTTGTGCTGGATTAGGTAGTGTAGTTTCTTTGTGCATGTTCAGCAGCACTTGAGCTAAGGTCATCTGATCATCATCTGAATCATCATCAGCAGAGTCTTTTACTCCAGCACTCTTCTCAATATCTTCAGCAAAAACCTTCAACCCATCAGCAGAGTGATCTACACCAGCAACTTCATCAGCAGAGTGTTCTGCATCAGCAGAGTCACCCTTTTCACCAACAATAGAGTCTTTTACAACTTCAACCTCCACTGAATCTTTTACACCATCCTTTTCTACCTCCCCTGAACCTATCACATCCTCTTGATCCTTATCATTCATCACAGCCTCCTGATCATTTACAACAGCCTCTTGATCATTCCTCCCTTGTTTGGAAGCATCCTCTTCCAAACTTGGTTTGGACCTCTTCTTGAGCCTCCCCTCAAGGTGTGTAACCCTTAGTTTAAGCCTCCTAATTTCAGCACCTTGAGTAGATCTGACTGTCTTTAACTCCTTTCTTAGATCAAGCACCTCCTTTGACAATTTGGTACAATTTTCCGTCAATTCTTTCAATTGTTTCATGATATCCTCACAACTTCGGTCTGTGTAACCTGACCCGAGAGGTTGATCATTGGAATTGGCATTGTGTACTGGTGTGTTAGCCGTCAAATCATCAGTTTCAAGTTCAATTCTAGCATCAACACTTTGACCTGTGTGACCTGGTCCGAGAGATGTATCATTTGCAATGTCCATATGTACATAAGTGTCCATCAATTCAATATGTTCATCTCTGTCCTCATCACTTCGAGATGTGTTACCTTCTCTGAGAGGTAAATCTTTGGACATAAACTCAGTCTCATCCCTAGGATGAACATCTGAGCCCCCCATAAAATCCATTTGGCTGGGGTTAACACCAGTTGTGTCAGGTTCCTGAGAACCTTCTACAAATGATGTTGCCATGGTTGAGGTCTTAAGTATGTTAGCACTGTCCTGTTCAACTACTAAGTTGGAAACAGTAGTGCCAGCCTCTTCCATCATGGTACCTCCACCACCTGTACCAGCCTCATCTGCTACCATACTAACATTGGCCTGAGGATGCACAATGTTCTCATTTTGTGAATTCCTAGGTGATTGGGTAGGTTGTGGTTCTGTGGAAGATGATTCAGTTACACTTGTAGATGAGGATGTGTGATGGGAAGCTGTGGGTGTTCCAGCCTCTTCATCCTCATTCACTGCAGCCACTACACTCAAGATATGCTCAGTTAAGGGAGTTATATTTCCAAAAAATCCTTTCCCATCCTTCTTTAAAAATGCAAACATCTTGATGGCCATCCTACTACAGGGCTCAATTTGTGAATGCCTCAAAGGTTCCCTTAGCTGTTTGTTTATTATAAGTTGTAGAAACCTTGGGTACAAGTAAAACTTCTTCTTAACAAATTTCTTCATCCCCTCAAATATCATAACAGAAAAATCATAGGGCTGCCCTGTGGCTATACACACAAAAGCCATAGCTTGAGAAGCATTAAACTCACTCCATCCACCTATTTTAGGAAACAAGCAATGTTGTAGAGTATGCAATAAAAACTTCCAATGGGGACACATACGACCTTTCAAAAATGTTCCACTATTCTCAGGTCTCTCATAACCAAAAGTCTCAAGCTCAGCCATCACAACTTCTGGGGTTATAGTAGGGGGTGTTGGTGTACCTGGTAAGCGTAAACTTCTTTTAATTGTGGTCTCACTAACTACAATATCCTCCCCATCGACACTGCCTATTAATCGTTCCTCACCATCTAACACATCCAACCTAACAGTTGACCAAAATTGCTTCATATGTGTTTTGTAAATGGTAGGGGCAACTGTCAATGCATACCTGAGCTTAGACGAACCCAGAAAATCCATAACCTCATAAAATCCATCCGCTGCAGTGACCTTACTTAGAAATGCTATCTGATTATGTTCTTCTGGAAACGTTCTGCGAGCCATTTGATTTGGGGTTTTGTGTGAAATGATATGAATTGTTGTGTTTGAGTGAGAGTTGAGTGTAAGTGTGGAGCAATTAGAACGTAATGAGATCAATCGGGTGAAAAATACCTTTTTGATTCAATTAGGGTTAAGAACGCGCCAAAATGTTTCAGTTTGACCCTTCAACTTTCAAACTCATCAGCAGAGTTAAGAAAGTGTTGACCGAAAGTCAACATTCCCAAAATCGTTAAAAATCACCTCCTTAAATATCATACCAACCCCACATTTAACTCTATAAAGCCTTAATCACTAAATCAAATCCCCAATTCCAAACCCTAACTCAACAACAATCCAACATGAGTTCTTCAAAAATACCAATCATTGAAATATCTTCAGATTCATCATCTGAGGACTCACAAGGTTGGGATAATTACTTTCCTAAGAATGCATCCACATCACAAAACAAATGAAAAGCAATAATGGAAGATTCATACTCCGATCCACTTCCATCGACACCATCGTCATTTGAAGAATCAAGCGATGACGAAACATCTAATTGGCCTGGGAAACAGCAAGGTTGGCCAAAACACATGACTTACTACCAAGGAGCATGGGAGATCATTCCTCCAAAACATCCAATAACAGCTGAACTTCAGAAGCAGATGGAGAAAGCCGCAGCCGAATTTGCAAAGAGTGTCCACATTCCTCAGCCAAAGCCAAGTCCAGTTGAGAAGAAACCCTCTGTGCCAAAGAAGAACAACCAGCAGAAGAAAGCAGCTCCCTCCACCAGTCAGCAGCAAACTCCACCTCCTCGTCCAGTAGTGCTTGCACTCCCCTGCCCAAAGGTTTTTGAGGCCATGGGCACTAGGGGACCACGAAGCAAGGTCATGCCTGATTTTGCTAAGATGTAGGTTGTGAATCTTTGTAGCTTGATGTCTTTTGAACTTTTCTTTTGAGTGATGTTTGTAAGAAAACTGTCTCTGTACTTTGCTTATGGAATGAATGAATGAATCGTTTAATTTTCCTTGCTTAACTTGAGCATTTGTGTATGTATCTGCAAAAGGTTAGTAGCAAACAACAAACACAAGCAAGAATATTCCAAAAACAGCAGCAGAGTACCATAGTAACTAAACAACTTAACAAACAGCAAATGTTGACTTAACAAACAGCACAAATCCTTACAAAATTTTACAAAATCATACAGAGATAAGATAGTTAAAATAGTTAAAGATTGATCATGCCAATACTAGCAACTAGAAACTGAAATCTACTGATGTCAAAACATTTTGTAAGTAAATCAGCAACATTGTTGTCAGTATGAATTTTAACCACTTGAATTAACTTTTTCTCATAACAATCTCTAATAAAATGATGTCTTATCTCTATGTGTTTTGTTTTAGAATGAAAAACAGGATTTTTGATAATACACATTGTGCTGTTGTTGTCAATGAAAATTTTTGTGTTCATAAAATTGTACCCATAATCCAGCAATTGGTTCTGAATCCAGAGCACCTGTCCACAGCAGCTAGAAGCAGCAACATATTCTGCTTCAGTTGTTGAATTGGCTACCACTGTTTGTTTCTTACATTGCCAAGAGATAAGCCTATGACCAAGATACTGACAGCCTCCAGTAGTTGATTTTCTGTCCATAGTGGCTCCAGCATAGTCACTATCTGAGTATGCTATTAAGTCAAATGGTGAATTATTAGGATACCAAAGACCAAGTTTTGGTTGACCCTTTAGGTATCTAAAAATTCTTTTGACTACTTCCAAGTGTGAAACTTTTGGACACACTTGGAATCTAGCACAAGCACACACAGAAAACATGATATCTGGCCTTGAAGCAGTCAGATACATCAATGAGCCAATCATGGATCTATACAGATGTACATCAACCTCTACTCCATCTTCATCCTTGAGCAAAGGTTTATTTTTATCCATGGGTGTCTTGGCTGCCTTCACATCCTTGAATCCAAATTTCTTCAACATATCAGCCACATACTTGTCTTGGCTAATAAAAATTCCATCTTTCATCTGCTTGACTTGAAGCCCCAAAAAGAAAGTCAATTCTCCCATAGAACTCATCTCAAACCTACTGTGCATAAGCTTCTCAAATCCTTCACACAACACCTTATTTGTAGACCCAAAAATGATATCATCTACATAAACTTGAACAAGTAAGATATCCTTTTTGTCTTTCTTAATGAACAATGTTTTATCAATGGTTCCTCTGCTAAAACCATTATTCAACAAATATTTGGATAAGGTGTCATACCAAGCTCTAGGAGCTTGATGTAATCCATACAGTGCTTTCTTCACCATGTAGACCCTATCAGGATACTTAGGATCTTCAAACCCAGGTGGTTGCATCACATAAACTGGTTCAGGAATCTTTCCATACAAGAAAGCACTTTTCACATCCATTTGATACACAGGAAAATTCTTGTATGAGGCATATGCTAAGAAAAGTCTGATAGCCTCCAGTCTTGCAACTGGAGAAAATACCTCATCATAGTCTATACCTTCTTCCTGAGTGTATCCCTGAGCCACCAATCTAGCCTTGTTTCTGACAACAATCCCTCTCTCATCTCTTTTACATCTGAACACCCATTTTGTACCAATTGCCCTTTGTCCATTGGGCAAATCCACCAATTTCCAGACCTCCTGAAGCTTGAACTGCAGCAACTCCTCTTGCATAGCTTCAACCCAACTTTCATCCTTCATAGCCTTGTGAATGGTTTTGGGTTCCTATTGAGATAAGAAACAGGCAAACATACAGTTTTGTAGATCCTTGTGGCTATTTCTCTTTTTAAGTGTCTGAGCAAACAATCCCTGATCAAGCAAATCACTCAACCCTTTTGATTTACTTCTTGTCTGTACAGCAGAGTAAACATCACCAATAATCTGCTCCTTTGGGTGAATCTTGTGGATTCTTGTTGTTGGTGTGGGACTAACAGGTATGTCTGTCTCTAAATTGGATATATCAGCTTCAGCACCAAAAGCATCAACAACTTCATCATCAGTATCCACATACACTTCTTCCAATTCAGGGATTTCATCAGAAGAATCATCAGAAGAATCACCATCTTTATCTGTAGGGTCTTTTAGTTCAGCAGCAGAGTTACCAAGTTGAACAGCAGAGTGTTTTGCCTTAACAGCAGAGTGCTTTGGCTTAACAGCAGAGTGTTTAGACTTGGCAGCAGAGTTAAGAGAACTGCTGCTGGGTGTATTCCCTTGAAGTTCATCAACTTTTGACTCTACATCTCTTTCCTTATCATCATGAGCAGGTTCATCATCACCATCTGCATTAATCTTTGGTACTTCCTTTTGTACAGCAACATCATCTGAACTCTTTCCATCTTTTGCTGTTTGAGAGAAGTACTTATCATATTTCCACTTTTCAATCAACACAAACTCCTCTGCAGATCCATCCTTCTTTGCTTGTGTACCTGCATTAGGGTTAGTTTGTGTACCTGCAGACATGTTAGTAGTACCTGCAACAACTGGTTGATAATTCATACTTTTGGTTAAAGAATCAATATCAAACATCCAGTCAGGTCCTTTTCCATCAACATTAGGTGTGGTTTCTCTAATAGTCACATGTAAATTTTCCACTACATACCCAGTCCTTTGATTAAACACTCTAAAAGCCTTACTTTCAGTAGAGTAACCAACAAAGAAACCTATGTCTGCTTTCTCACTAAACTTTCCTAAGTGGTCAATGGTGTTCAAAATAGTAACAGGACACCCAAATGGTCTTAAGAAACCTATCATAGGCTTTCTACCATGCAATAACTCATAGGGAGTCTTGTTATGAGGCTTAACTATCTTAGTCCTATTTTGCACATAGCAAGCAGTGTTGACTGCTTCAGCCCAAAAGATAGTAGGTAACTTAGACTCTGACAACATAGTTCTAGCAGCTTCAATTAATGTCCTATTCCTTCTCTCAGCCACACCATTTTGCTGAGGAGTTCTAGCTACACTAAATTGTCTAGTTATACCCTTTTCCACACAGAACTGATTCATCACTTGGTTTTTAAATTCAGTTCCATTATCACATCTGATGACTTTGACCTTATGATTAAATAGATTTTCTATCCTGGTAATAAAGGCCTTAAGAATGCCTGCAGTCTCATTCTTAGAAGCTAAAAAGAATACCCAGGTGAACCTACTAAAGTCATCAGTGACCACTAATCCATACATCTTTTTATTCAAACTTTTCACATATGTAGGTCCAAATAAGTCCATGTGTAACATAAACAAAGGTACAGTTATAGAATTCACCAATTTGGACTTACAAGATGCTCTATGTTGCTTTCCCATCTGGCAAGCAACACACACTTCAGGATTCTCAAAGATCTTTGAAGGCAATCCTCTGACCAAGTTCCCTTTCACTAACTTGTTGATAGCCTTGTAGTGCAAGTGTCCAAGCCTTCTGTGCCACAATTTGGATTCATCAACAGTGGCTTTGGCAAACAGACAAGTCAAATCTCTTTTGGGAATAATATTCTTTATATCCACACTGTATATATTGTCATGTCTAGGAACTTTAAGAAGAACCAATTTATCATCAGGTATCTTATAGTCAGGAGACAAAACAAGACATTCAGTGTCGGTAAAAAGAACAAAATTCTTCCTGTCACACATTTGTGAGACACTAAAAAGATTAAACTTGAGACCATTCACCAAATACACTTTCTCAAAATCCAATTTTCCAGTTCTGATGATGCCTTTGCCCACAATCTTTCCTCCTTTAGGATCATTCCCAAAGGCCACATAACCACCATCCAAAGCTTCAAAATTCTCCAAGTTGCTTTGGTCTCCAGTCATATGTGAAGAGCATCCACTATCAAAAATGCATTTGTCCTTTAGCTCCTTTTGTAGATTGCCCTGCACAAAAAGTAAGAGAATTAGTTTCTCTTGGGGACCCAAGCCATTACTGACTTGGATCTACCTTGTGCATCAAAGTAGTCAAATTTCTTCAACTGCATTGGTGCACTGCTGTGTCTGAGAACATGATCTAAAACTTTAACTTTTGGTTTCCAGACCCAGCAAGCTGAGGCTTTAACAGCATAAAAATGATTGCCCACAACTGTATCAGTCACAACTTTAGGCAAAACAGCAGAGTCTGCCTTAACAGCAGAGTCTGCCTGAACAGCAGGGTTTGCCTGAACAGCAGAGTCATCTATATTCTTCTTTTTGGGCACATTTGGGGCAATAGGAGAGATAACTCTAGAAGCACCATCTCTCATCAGAACTTCCCTAGGAACCATATTTCTTTTGGGATGTGGGTGAGTCTTTCTACCAAAGTTTCTATGGTTCACCCTAGTGTATTGGTTCCAAGCTGGTTTCTTATAGCATTCATCCTGCAAATGTTCAAAGCTACCACAACAATAACATGCCTTCTTTAGTAATTGAAAATCAGTACCTAATTTGTGTGAAACTAGGTTGTTCCAATTTCTTTGGTTTCCCCTATACAAGTTATTTGTTCTTTTAGGATAAACTCTAGGTGTGTTTTCATACTCAGCCATCTTCCTAGAGATACCTTTACCAAACCTAGGCTTAACAAAATCAACCTTTTTAGCCCTAGGTACTTTTGATTCAACAACAGTAGGAATTTCTTCCTTTTTGTTCTTAGAGGTTGAATCAGATTCTACTTCATCATCATCACTGTCAGACACCCAATCTTCAATAAGGGGTGCTTCATCATACTTCTTTACCTCAACCTTAGATGACTCTATTTCTTTTTCATTAGTTTCAACAACAGGTTTACTAATTTCACCTACAGGTGTAGCCCCAGACTCAGAGATGAATGTTAGTGTCCTAGTAGGAGGAGCATTGGCACTAAGTTTATTAGGATGAGAAACAGCATTATATCCTAAACCAGTAAAGTGTCTTCCTAATGGTTTACTGAGAATATCAGTGGCAAATTGTTGTTTTTCCACCCTAACTATGTGTTTTTCAGATTCACTCATAGCTAAGTCTCTAGCCTGTTCAGCCTCTCCTACTTTTTCCTTAAGAACCTTAATCTCATCATCTTTCAAGATAATTTCATTTTTCAAGACAGTGATCTGATCAAGGTATTCAATTTCAGCCTTTTTATAAAATTCTAATTTCTCTTCTAAGTTCTTTAAACCATATGCATAACTAAGATTATCTAGCTTAATTGTATCATTTTCCTTTTTAAGGTTTCCATAGCTAGACTCAAGCATCTCAATTTTATCAGAACATGATTTAAAAGAACAAGTTGAATCATTGGATACCTCAGAGTCTGATCCAGAAGAAGAATAGGCCATGAGAGCAAAGTGTTGTACTTCAGGTTCCTCTTCAGCTATCAATGCACAATTTGGACCATCCTCAGCAAGATCACTCCAATCAAACTCACCAAAGCCATCACATGACACCATAGCAGCAGCAGCAGCATCAGGACTTGACTCTTCAACAGCAATCTTCTTGGTATCTGCAATGTTTCTTTTGGGTGCTTTGCATTCCCTTGCAAAGTGTCCCTTCTTATGACAGTTGAAACATTCAGCCTTTGACTTGTCAAATCCCATATTCTTGTTTCTTCTGAACTTCATCTCTTTACCAGTTCTCTTAAGAAACCTCCTTGCCCTCATAGTTAGCATTGCATACTGCCAATGCATATCCATTTCTTCAACATCATCAGGATCAAGTTCATCCAGATCTTGAGGCATGACTGAAGTACTAGTAGTAAGTTCAGCCAAGTAAGCACAAATAGCAGCATCACTGATGGTGTTGGTGTTAGCAGAGTCAGCAGCAGAGATATGTGAACCAACAGCAGGAGCAAAAGCACCAGCAGCAGAGTGCTGTTCTTGATGTCTACCAGTAGTCTTGTTGCTTGAGGAAACAAAAGCAAGATTATTTGTGGTAGAGGATGAGCCTGACAATCCTTTAACTTCAGATTCATACACCTTCAAGTTGTTATACAGATCATCCAATGTCATAGTATCAAAATCTTCCTTATGTTATACAGATCATCCAATGTCATAGTATCAAAATCTTCCTTATGTCTCCAAACCACTGTATGAGTGTTCCATTCAGAAGATAGACTTCTCAGAAACTTAAGATTGACATCTTCTTGAGGTACATTAATCTTCAAAAGAGCCATCTGACTGGTTAACTTATGAAGTCGGTCATAAGTTCCTTCAATGTTCTCAGAACTTAAAGCAGAAAAAGTCTCAAACTGATGCTTCAGTAGATTCTTTCTTGATTTCTTGGTAGCCTCATTACCACCAAATCGAAGTTCGATTGCTTCCCATAACTCCTTAGCAGACTCAATATGATTAAAACTCAATTGATAATCATTAGGTATTCCCATCGTGAGAATACTGTGAGCCTTAACCTCCAATCTTCTCTGCGCTTTCTCTTCACTAGTCTTGAGAGTCAAGACTGAACCAGTAGCAGTCTTGGTTTGCACCTTGTCTCCATCAAGAATAACTTCCCAAAGTGAGTAATCAACCATTCTTATGTATTGTTGAATCCTCATCTTCCAGATCTCATACTCATCAGTCTTGAGCATGGGAACTCTGGAAGCAGTAACCATGTGTGTTGAATCGGAATCCATTGTTAGCTTTGATGATTAGTAGATCTTGTATTCAAAAATTCTTCTTGGTACCAGTTTCTAGATCACAAGCTCTGATACCACTTGTTGATCCCAGTTGAGCTTCACGATCGTATTAATTACCTTAGATAAATCTAAAGTAATCAGTATAGAAACTAGTCTTAAGTTGTATATCAAATATTATGCGGAAACTAATATTTGATCTTAAGAAGAATAAACACAAACGAACTATCCAACAACACTTCAATTATATTAATAACGATTGCTCTGAATAGCAATAGGGTTACAAGAAACCTTGAAGTGAAAACAATAATACGTATGCTAAGATGATTAATCAATCGACCTCTAACTCTAACCCTAGAACCTCCTTTATAGCGTAAGGAGTCCTAGTCGGTTTACAAGACTTCCTATACAAGAAAAATATTCATACGTATCTTTTCTATACTTATCTTAACATACTTTACATAAACAATAAGCAGCAGAGTAATCCTTCTAGCAGCAGAGTCCTCGTGAGCTAGCAACAGAGTTACAATATGCCTGTTATACCAAACCAGCAGAGTTATCAAAACAGCAGAGTTCTTGTGCTAATCAGCAGAGTTACATAACTATTCGGCAGAGTTGTAATTCTCAAATCAGCAGCATTTCAGACCCAGCATTTCAGACCCAACAGCAGGGTTCGTATCAAGGTTCATGGCAAGGTTCAGAACAAGGTATAAATCAAAGATCAAGGCAGAGGTTCAAACAAGGGTCCAAGAGTAAGTAAACAGATCAAGGTTCACAATACAAGGGATACATAGCAATGGTTCAGGAAATCTTAAAAGAGTCTAATAAATCAAGAGAACGAAGGCCCCTTACTGAAAAGGGCAGAATATCCGTACCTTATTCCAATGCAAGCACATAAAATAGAAAAGGCTGACAGGAAATCAAATCACTCCCTCCTCGAACCTAAAGGAGTAAAAGACAGAATTACCAGAGGGTTCAAGTTCAACTTACCATTTTAGTTCATCTTTACCTTTTAAGAACTTTCCAGATTTAGTAACTTTCTATTTTTAGCAGGTTTCCAGAATTAGTAAGTTACCATATTTAGCAAGGTTCAAGTGATGTCATTAAGTTAAATCATTAATACAGGCTTATTATGGAAGTCATGTACATCTTGACAAGTTATACAAGTTCAGGGTTAATTATGACAAGCTTTCATAGTTCAGGGTTATAAATGCCAATTTACCAAAGTTCAAGGTTAAAATAGAAATATTATAATTTACCATTCAAATACTTAATTTTCCAGAATTACATATTTAACCTTCAAGTTTCAATATTTACACATTACACCCCTTTAGTTAATTAATTTACAAAATTAAACCTTATAAATACATAATTTACACTTTAACACTTATCATGATTTCATTTACACATAAGGTCCTTTAATTTACCAATTTACAGAAATAACCTTCATTTTTATCCATGTTACCACAGCCCCTCAAAGTTTCAGTATTTTACACTTTTAGTCCTTGTAGTTATCAAACTTGTAATTCGATTCTTAAATTAACAATAATTACATATTAAACCCTTAAATGCTCAAAATTACTCATTTTACCCTTCATTGTGTTATTTACACCGAGAGTCCATGATTTCCCAGAAATTACATTTTTAGTCCCTCAATTTATATTAATTTCCAATTCGGCACATAACTTACAATTAAATCCTTATCTCGCCAAATTTACATATAAGACCCTCATGTTATAATTTTTACATGTTCTCCCAGATCTATATAACATTACAAAAATATCCCACAAGTTTTAATAATTATAAAACACCCCCTTGACTAATTATTTTCAAATCGGTAAACAATAATATGCATCAAAATTAAACCCTAATAATCCCAATCATTTTGTAATCATTGTATCATCATAGTACACATTTATTTCCAGGTTCACATCATACAAAACCCTAGATCCAATCGGTTTCATTATTTTCCACGTTTTCCCCTTTTTGTTCTAAAAACCCGATACAAATTTAAATCCCAAAAACCACAAATTCGACTCCAATAATTTGAATGCCTATTTTTCTCATGTTATATGAAGCATATAGAACCCACGAAAATTATTCATCAAACTCAGAAAAATCGCATGGATTAATTAGAATCCGATTTCCAATATTAGGGTTTTAAGCTCTTTATTTTTCATTCGATCAAAATATAATGCATGATTCAATTCTACCATTTTTCCCACGTTATAAATGATTAGCAGAGTGTTAGAAAAATACCAGAAAAATTATAGATCAAGGGATTCACATGTTGTGATTTTATGAGGCTCGGTTAGGGTTTTTCGACCCAATTAATTCACCACGACCAAACGATCAACTCCAGGACCTTGTGGCTATTTTTCCCACCTTCTTGGCACTATGAAGAACTCTAGAAAAATGCCTCTTTGCTTCATAAAATTCGGATTGTGTGTGTGGGATTTATTTTGAGTGTCGGCTATATCTTTTTAGGGTTAAATGAAGGAAATAAATTAGGGATTGGTATTTGTTGAGATGCACCGAATATTTGGGGGAGGGATATGCTTAAGGACCGGCCTTGATGGCCCAAGAAATCAATTTACCTTAATTAACTTATTTTCTTAATTTATTTTATGTTTTAAATGTTTTTAAATAAAATAAAATTATAACTTATGTATACATAATCGGCCCAAGTGATTTTTTTGTGTAATAATACATTTTTGTACTTGTAAAAATATTAGAAGCTTGTATCACAATTATCTCACTTGATTTGTGGTTCGTTTCCAGAGATTCGGGATTAATTCGGGACTTTAATTAAGCTTTAATTAGATTTTAAAGTTTCAGGGGTAATTTGGTAATTTTTGCATGTTTTAAATTTTCGGGTTTTACACGTCGTATCCATGGAATATTGGATATGCCGCATCAACAACCTGTAGGAAATATTAAACTGAAAATCATCAGGTCAGTCGATACGCCGTATCTTATGGAAGAAGATACGCCGTATCGAGCCTGGAATAAATACGAATCAGAATAAAAGATGCGTCGCATCCTTAACCAGGGATGCGCCGCATTAAATAAACTGACAGAAAGTTTTAAAGTTAAAAATAAAAATGCAAAAAATTAAATAAGATATGACCAGTGCAGGCGATGCGTCGCATCTTATGATGGAGATGCGCCGCATCTTCTGCAGGTCTGACAGACCGGGTTGTCTCCCGGTCAGCACTTGTCTTTATTCCAGAGTCTTCAAGTTAGACTCACGTTCAGCTCCTTATTTCGTTAGTTCTGGTTCAAACTCGACAACTTCGTTATCAGCGTTGTCGATGTAATTATCAAGGTATTTCCCTTTAGGTCGTGCCTTTGGAACAAAACTCCTTTAATCACCCTTGACAATTGGTGCACTTCAATCGTCACTTCTCTAATCATATTGTTTTGTTCTTTCAGCAATAGTTCCTTTCCGCTTTCTTGGGCAAACTTTGATATAATCTCGTCGATTGTAAGTTTGATCCTTGATCCTCCGAACCAGCTTGGAAAAAGATCAATCATCATTCCTGAAACACAAAACAAATAGGCTTCGAAGTAAAAAGTTTCTAAGAGACAGGAAAGATGATTAGAATTTTCTCCGTTCGGGACAAATAAAAGTTACTGATATCTGAAGACGATGCGCCGTATCTTATAAATAGGATACGCCGTATATTAGTACGTTAAAACTAGTCAGACTTTTATTTTAGAAAATTGTTACGCCGTATTAATAAATTAAATGCGCCGTATCAATTTAAATTATCAAAAATCACTTATATTTATTAAAATTAAATGCGCCGTATAAGCAAAAGATAATACGCCGTATCTACGTTACGTTTCAAAATACAAGATTTTTGATTCAGTAGATGCGCTGTATCGATAGAGATCGATGCGTCGTATATGTTTAATAATTCGAAAACTGTTTTTAATTTAAATAACAAATACGCCGTATCTGTTGAAACAGATGCGCCGTATGGCGTTAAGGTTTAGAAAAATTCTTTATTAAAAACAGAATACGCCGTATCTTGGGAAAGATGCGCCGTACTCGAATTTATTAAACGCGTTGTATTTTATAAAAATAAAACGCAATACGCCGTATCTGAGGAATCAGATGCGCCGTATCGTTTATATCTGCACAGTACAACGATTTCAGAATACAGAAAATAAAATAAAATAAATAAAGACAAATGAAAACAAACAAAAACACAAATAAAAAAAAAATAAAAACACACAAAAACAAAAAATATGCAAATAGTACAATGAATGCAATCTATACAATATACAACGGGTTAGTGGTTAAAATCTAAAAACTAAAAAAGAAAAACCTAATCAAAATACTAATCAAACAATCGATGCGTCGTATCCAACAGACAATGGATACGCCGTATACGACACAAGTTAATACGTCGTATCCAACAGACAATGGATACGCCGTATTAGTTTCCTGCAAGTTTTTTTTTTTTTTTTTTTTTTTTTTTTTTTTTTTTTTTTTTTTTTTTTTTTTTGCCCACAGAGCGTCAATACGCCGTATTCACAGACAAGAATACGCCGTATTGAAACAGATAGATGCGCCGTATTCACAGACAAGAATACGTCGTATCTCCCTTCTGAGACAGACACACAGACAACAAACAAACGATAAAACAAATAAACCAAACACACAAAAATAAACTAAAAACAGAAAAATACCAATAAAACTAGCAAATAGATAAATTCACTCCCCGGCAGCGGCGCCAAAAACTTGATGTGTCGTTGTATAGGTGATTATTCCTTATCAAGTTTTACATTTATATTTTGCCGACTTAACCTATAACAACACTAACGGGCGGTGTACCCGATCAATGTAGCCTAGTTGGTAAGTAGGGTGTCGATCACTAAGAGTGAGATTTCTAATATACTAATTCTAGAGGTATTCGACTCTCCTAAACTAACGTAAAGGGGGATTCAGCCTGAGAGACTGGCACGGGTTTGGTTTTATTCTAACTAAACTAAGATAAACAAACAATAGAAAATACCAAAGATACGAAGAGTGTGTTAACCAAGTTTCATATATGATTAAGTTTTAATAAGTTCTAAGACCTGCAGTGATTGGTGCTCAAGACTAGGCGCGGTCCATTCTACCTCTTGTACCTAGAGTCTAGATTCCATTCTAATTGGAATCTGCATAAAGCTGCTTAATAATTGTGTTTATGTTTAAATAGCTTGTCACCTGTTTTATTGCTAGTTTTATATGAAGTGTATGTAGTTAAACCTTTCTCGTTGGCTCTAATCTTATCGGCGAGAAATCCCTTAATGATTACTTATGTCTAAAAGTTATATTTAACTGATCAGGTTACCTATAACCGTGGGAGCCACATTCTTTTCCGTAGTCAAATGCGCAGGCCACTAATAAACACAGAGGTTATCAATGCACTAATAAGTAGACACCAAAGACATCAACATATAAACTTTAATTGATGGGAAAGCAATTTTAAGGGGTGCTGCATTATCTTCCGTTGTCACATTACATCAGGCCATCAATCCTGATGAATTAAAGCTTACTATTACAATAAAACAAACTACTAACATAAATAATTAAAACGAAGACTTAGCAACCAATCGAATTAGAAACATATCAAAATATCAAATAATCATAAACATGGCTAACACATAAGGGTGTTAGCCCATAATCTCTATAACAAAGTGCATAAACATAATATTAAGCATAATGAATACGTTACAATGATTAGAGATGCTCTTCAAGGATAATTAGGTCTTCTAGGGTGATCTTTTGCTGTTTTTAGGGGTTTTGATCGTCTGGGAATGACCCTAAGGGTTCCCAAAGATGCCCTAATTCGTTAATGAGTTCGGTATTTATAGATTCTGAAATCTGGGTCGATACGGCGCATCTAGAGAGTTAGATGCGCCGCATCTATAAGTAAACGTAGCCTCCAAGTCTGAAACTGACCAGATATGGCGCATCTATAAATCTGATATGGAGCATCTCCCAATACGGCGCATCTAAAGACCAGATGCGCCGCATCTCCATCAGATACAGGTAGATCTCCTTTTTCTCTTTCCGTGGCCGCTTGAATCAACTAAAACGGAGTCCGGATGAAGATTTTATGGCCAAAATACGAAAGCATCTCCGAGTATCATTATGACTTCTTCATTGAGCTTCTATTCTTCACTTGAATTCTTGGTTAAGATTGTATATGGCCGATACGGCGCATCGGATTGGTCCGATGCGGCGTATCAAGGTAACTTCGCGTGGGGTCCAAGATTATAATATTCGCGAATATTCTTCAATATCTTGGAAATCTGGTGAAGTCTTGAGATTGATACGCCGCATATCAGGAGCTTCATGCGGCGCATCTGGAGTAAAACAAGTTGGTTCTTCTCGTTGACCAAGGTTTCATATGCGGCGCATGGGATAAATCCATGCGGCGCATTCTTCAAAGTCAGGCAATGGTCTCAGATTCATCTAAGTCTTTATGTACGGTGCATCTATCAAGAATGATGCGGCGTATTCTTCGTCAGTTCAGTAGACTTTTCCAACTTGATCCATTTTGCTCCAATTTATGTCCAAAATAGTCAACTTTCACCAAATACTTGTTTATAACTGAGAATTACAAAAGTAAACGATTAAGTATCAATTCTCATATAAAGTGATATAAAACAAGTCAATAATATAGGATAAATGATGGTAATAAAATGTACTTATTTGAGTTCATCAATCATACTGAAGATGGTTCCAATTTTGCATTGGTAGCTGATGAAGAACCTCAAGCACAACACTTTGCTCTTATGACCTACTCTTCCTCTGGATCAGACACTGAGGTATCCAATGAATCATCTTGTTCTTTTAAATCATGTCAGGATACTATAGAATTATTTAAGTCTAGCAATGGAGATCTGTTGATGGAAATTGAAAAACTTAAGTTAGATAATCTTAGTTATCATTATGGCTTAAAGAGTGTGGAAGAGAAACTTGAATTTCTTAAAAAGACTGAAATTGAATATGTTGATAAGATCACTAGTCTAGAAATTGAGCTTATTAAGAAAAATGATGAAATAAAGTTTCTAATGGGGAAAGTAGAAGAGGCTGAGCAGGCTAGGGATTTAGCTATTAATGAGACTGAAAAACATACTATTAGGGTGGAAAAACAACAATTTGCCACTGACATCCTCAATAAACCTATAGGAAGATACTTTGCTGACACAGTCAGTGGCTTAGGATACAGTTCAGTTGCTCCACCAAAGAACCTTAGTGCTTATGCTCCTTCTGTTAAGACACTGTCTTTCACACCTCTGTCTGAGATTAAACCAGTAGGTGAAACTTGTGAAACTAATGAAACTAAAGTAGAGTCACCTAAGGTTGAGAAAAAGTGGTCTGATGAACCCATTATTGAAGATTGGGTATCTGATAGTGATGATGATTCTGATTCAACCTCTAAGACCAAAAAGGAAGAAATTCCTGCTATTGTTGAATCAAAAGTACCTACAACAAAAAGGGCTGAGTTTGTTAAACCTAAGCTTGGTAGGAGTATCTCTAGAAAAATGGCTGAGTATGATAACACACCAAGAGTATACCCAAAGAGATCAAATAACTTGCCTAGGGGAAATCAAAGAAATTGGAACAATCTAGTTTCACAAAGATTAGGCCCTGACTTCAAGTTACTTATGCTATAGTTGTGGTAGTTTTGAGCATTTGCAAGAAGATTGCCACTACTATCAAAAACCTAATAGGAGCCAATACGCTAGGGTGAACCATAGATACTCTGCCAGAAAGACTCACCTTCATCCCAAAAGAAATATGGTTCCCAAGGAAGTTTTGCTGAGAGTATCACACCAATTACACCAGCAGGGCCCATAACGAAGAACATAGCTGACACTACTGATAAGGCAAAAGCAGACTCCGCTGCTAAAGCAGACTCTGCTGTTTTACCAAAAGTGGTCACAGATACAACTGTGGGCAACCATTTCTATGCTGTTAAGGCCTCAGCTTGCTGGGTCTGGAAAACTAAAGTTAAAGTTTTGGATCATGTTCTCAGACACAGCAGTGCACCAATGCAGTTCAAGAAATTTGACAAATTTGATGCACAAGGCAGATCCAAGTCAGTAATGGCTTGGGTCCCAAAGAGAAACTAACTCTCTTACTTTTTGTGAAGGGCAATCTACAACAGGAGCTAAAGGATAAATGTATTTTTGATAGTGGATGCTCTTCACATATGACTGGAGACCAAAGCAACTTGGAGAACTTTGAAGCTTTGGATGGTGGATATGTTGCCTTTAGGAATGATCCTAAAGGAGGCAAAATTGTTGGAAAAGGCATCATCAGAACTGGCAAATTGGATTTTGAGAAAGTGTATTTGGTGAATGGGCTTAAGTTCAATCTATTTAGTGTCTCACAAATGTGTGACAGAAAGAATTTTGTTCTTTCTACAGATACTGAGTGTCTTGTCTTATCTCCTGACTATAAGATACCTGATGATAAATTAGTGCTTCTTAAAGTCCCTAGAAATGACAACATATACAGTGTGGATATAAAGAACATTGTTCCCAAAAGAGACTTAACTTGTCTATTTGCCAAAGCCATTATTGATGAATCTAAGCTTTGGCATAGAAGGCTTGGCCATTTGAACTACAAGGCCATCAACAAATTGGTGAAAGGAAATTTGGTCAGAGGATTACCTTCAAAGGTCTTTGAAAACCCTAATGTATGTGTTGCTTGCCAGATGGGTAAGCAACATAGAGCATCTTGTAAGTCCAAAGCTGTGAACTCTATTTCTGAACCCTTGTTTATGCTTCATTTGGATCTATTTGGACCTACTTATGTGAAAAGCTTGAACAAAAAGATGTATTGCTTAGTGGTCACTGATGACTTTAGTAGGTTTACTTGGGTATTCTTCTTAGCTACTAAGGATGAGACTCCTGGCATTCTTAAGGCTTTTATCACTAGAATAGAAAACCTATTTAATCACAAAGTTAAGGTCATCAGATGTGACAATGGAACTGAATTTAAGAACCATGTGATGAATCAGTTTTGTGAGGAGAAAGGTATCACAAGACAGTTTAGTGTGGCTAGAACCCCTCAACAAAATGGAGTTGCAGAGAGGAGAAATAGAACACTAATTGAGGCTGCCAGGACTATGTTGTCTGAGTCTAAGTTGCCTACTACTTTTTGGGCTGAAGCAGTCAACACTGCTTGCTATGTTCAAAATAGGAGTAAGATAGTTAAGCCTCACAACAAGACCCCATATGAATTACTACATGGTAAGAAACCTCTGATAGATTTCTTAAGACCATTTGGGTGTCCTGTCACTATCTTGAATACCACTGATCACTTAGGCAAGTTTAGTGAGAAAGTAGACATAGGTTTCTTTGTTAGATATTCCACTCATAGTAAGGCCTTTAGAGTCTTCAATCAAAGAACTGGGCATGTAGAGGAAAATTTACATGTTACATTAAGAGAAACCACACCTAATGTTGCTGGAAAAGGTCCTGAATGGATGTTTGATATTGATTCTCTAACCAAAAGTATGAATTATCAACCAGTCATTGCAGGTACCACTAACATGTCTGCAGGTCCACAAACTAACCCTACTGCAGGTACACAAGCTAATGATGATGCATCTGCAAAAGAGTTTGTGTTGATTGAAAGATGGAACACTGATCAGCCTTTCACATCAACTGAGGGAAAGATTTCATTGGATGATAAGGTTCATGATGAAATTCCAAAGAAGGATGCAGAAGGTGGTGTTCAACCTTCTCATGATGATAAGAGTAATGATAAGGAAAGAGATGAAGAGTCAGCAATTGATAAAAACCAAGGGAATCACACTAGCAGCAGCTCTCTAAACTCTGCTGCTGGGCCAAAACACTCTGTTGTTAGGCCAAAACACTCTACTGTTAGGCCAAAACACTTTGCTGATAAGTCTAGTAGTTCTGCTGCTATGCCCAAGGACTCTACTGCTGACAAAGATGGAGATTCAGATGATAGTTCTTCTGATGAGATGCCAACATTAGAAGAAATATATGTGGACACTGATGATGATATTATTGATGTCTTTGGTGCTGAAGCTGATTTATCAAATTTAGAGACTGATATACCTATGAGTCCAACTCCAACAACCAAAATACACAAGGATAACCCAAAGGAGCAGATTATTGGAGATGTTCAATCTGCTATTCAGATTAGAAGCAAATCAAAAGGCTTGGGTAATCTACTTAATCAGGGACTCATTGCTCAAACTCTCAAAAGGAGAAATAGCCACAAGGATTTACAGAATTGTATGTTTGCCTGTTTCTTATCTCAAGAGGAGCCCAAAACCATTCATAAAGCTATGAAAGATGAAAGCTGGGTTAAAGCTATGCAAGAAGAGCTATTGCAGTTCAAACTCCAGGAAGTCTGGACATTGGTAGATTTGCCTTCTGGAAAAAGGGCAATTGGTACAAAGTGGGTGTTCAGATGCAAAAGAGATGAAAGGGGCATTGTTATCAGAAACAAGGCAAGATTGGTGGCTCAGGGGTACACTCAGGAAGAAGGAATAGATTATGATGAGGTATTTGTTCCAGTTGCAAGGGTTGAGGCTATCAGAATCTTCTTAGCTTATGCCTCATTAAAAAATTTTCTAGTGTACCAAATGGATGTGAAGAGTGCTTTCTTGTATGGAGAAATTGATGAGGAGGTTTATGTGATGCAACCACCTGGATTTGAAGACCCTAAGTATCCTGATAGGGTTTATAAAGTTGAGAAGGCACTATATGGGCTACATCAAGCTCCTAGAGCTTGGTATGACACCTTATCCAAGTATTTGTTGAAAAATGGTTTTAGCAGAGGAACCATTGACAAAACATTGTTCATTAAGAAAGACAAAAAGGATATACTACTTGTTCAGGTTTATGTAGATGATATCATTTTTGGGTCTACAAATAAGGTGTTATATGAAGAATTTGAGAAGCTTATGCACAGCAAGTTTCAGATGAGTTCTATAGGAGAACTTACATTCTTTTTGGGGCTTCAAGTCAAGCAAAAAGCAGATGGGATTTTTATTAGCCAAGACAAGTATGTGGCTGATATTTTGAAGAAGTTTGGGTGTAAAGATGTGAATCCTGCAAAGACAACAATAGAGACCAGCAAACCTTTGCTCAAGGATGAAGATGGGGAAGAGGTTGATGTTCATCTTTACAGATCAATGATTGGGTCATTGATGTATCTGATGTTGGGATATGCTCGTATCATAATAACTAATTATATGGCTAGATATATGTGAGCCTATGGGGTCACACACATATTCACTGAGTTACCACTTTATGTATCGTATTTATCGTATGTACGGTACATAATTAACCATTCGTAACTAGGGATCACTATTGGGCTTCCAATGACTAAGTAAAGGACTTAATCTATTGGACATGGAAAACAAATGGTAAGCCCATTTAAACCCATTAGTGACCAGCCCATGGAGGGTTCAAAAGGGGTCATGAACCTTTGGAGGGTCCAAGGGAGTTCATGGACCTTAGGAGGGTTCAAATTGTATTTTAGTCTTGAATCTTGGTAAATATACATTGGATGTATATTATACATTAGATGTATTATACATTATATGTATTATACACTAGATGTAAATTATACATTAGATGTATTATACATTAGATGTATTATACACTAGATGTATATAATGCACTATAGACATGTACTAGACACATACTAGACATACTCCTTAATACAAGGAATACATGTCCAAGAAAGTGACACACATGCAACACCAAGACATCAAAGACCAAGGTATGACTAACTTAATTGGTCTAAGAGATCAGCTCCTACTCTCCCAAGGGGGAAAACCCACGAAATTTACACACACATACAAGTATGTTTTATGTATTTTTCATCTATCACTTGAATCATGTCTATTCAAGGTGACTTTGCAAGTGACAAGGTTAAAGGCTAGCACCATAGGGGTATACAATGAAGTGTAGTGTGGATCAACCATAGAGGAGATTGACCTTATTGATCTCTTGGGTTTCTTGCTCAAAACAGCCCGGAAGTGTTTGTTGGTGACTCCCGGTTCGCGCCTCCCTGTTCACGCTTCAAAGGTATGAAACTTGTGTGACTAGTTGTGATTGATCATATGGCTATATGGATCCTTTGTATGGTGATGTTTCTTCCGCTGTGTTTATATGTTTATTTCGTGTATATATTTCATACATCACCTGTAGTGGTATCATGAGCCATCATATGATCATCAAGTATGCATAAAAATGGCTAAAAAACACATGTTTTTAATGGATTTAAAGGTATATCTTTAAAACAGCCCCTAGGGCTAATATTTTCTGAATATGTCGACCTATTTAAGGTCTTAAGATCTGGACTTTTTCATCCTATGGTCATTTGTTATGCATACATCAAATGTTTACTTGTTCGGTACCCGTAAAATGGCCTAAAAACGCGTTTTTTGATAGATTTATAACCCGATTTTAAATCAGCCCAAGAGGCTTATTTTTCTGTGGTAAAATGATGTTATGAAGGTCCTAATATCAGTGGGTTTTGAGTCTATGGCCATTTCATACGCGTACCATTCGGGGTTTTAATTCTTGTTAATTAATTTCTTCGATTTTGTTGGCTAACAATTTATTTCTTGTTATTTATTTTGTTATCCATGGAAAATACATGCATGTTTGTCCATGGAGTTAGCCAACACCTTTTTTTGTTCATAATATTATGGTATTATTATGTGTATATGCAAAGCCAATGAAAACCTAGACCACTTGTGACTTGTGATGTTGTGATGTTGTGATGTGTTGGTTGATTCATTCATTCATTTGATGTTGCCATATGTATGGCACTTATGTAATGTAAATTCATTTGGGTTTGCCACTTGTTTAGGCACTTTTAAAGTAGATTAGAAGTAGATTAGTTGTATTTTACTTCACATATCATGTAATCGAAAGCTTGGGAGCAAATGGCAAAAGAATGAAGCGCTTTGGAACCAAATTGGCTGCTGGACATGCTGCTGAAAAAACGCGATTTCCAGAAGATTGGTAAGGTATTAGAGGCTAATTTTGGTTGTGTAGGTGCACAAGAGATAGGGCTACAACTTTGTCAAAAGGGTAAAAGAGTGAGGAGGTCATCTTATGGGCCTGAAGGGCCTCACAATTCAGAATTTCTGGGCTGGCAGCATCACTCTTCAAGTGCATAATGGGCTACTACTTGCCCATGATGGTCTTGGGGAAAGTGGGATCCCTCCGTGTGGTTGTGTATTCTTGTCCCTAGTTGACTCTTGGCTCTCGTGATGGCTCACGAGACCAAGCATAGGATTTTCATCGGTTGAGGCTTTGCATATTGTGGTTGTATGTTTGTTGGTTGTTTTATGTATGTTATGACTACATGAAAACCGGAAAATTGTTTTCTTAAACCTTGAAACGAAACATAAACCATTTTGAACTAAGTTTTATGATTTAGTTTAACCAAGTTTAAATATAGATTTGAAACTTAAAATCATTGTTTTCAAAATAACACTTAAACTAGTTAAGGTTGGTTATTTATTTATTGTATTGTCCAAACTCAATTATTATCCACTTAGGATTTATATTAGTCTTGAAAATGGGCAACTTGACACACATAAATTAAAACAATGATTAGACCTAAGTTAAGAAAAGTTTTTAACTTGTGCTACGAAGGATGAATGCATGCTTCTTTCGTACACGTTTTTGATCCACATCAAAACGTTTTACCCGTCAAAACCTTAAGTCATTGCAATCCAATGTTGAGAACACTTGCACTTGCCTTTTGCCTATGCGTGGGACCTAGGTTGAATTGTAACCCAAGGTGACTATTCTCTATGCATGAGACCTAGATATATTCTCACACGTTTTCAAATTGGACAACTTAATCGAGTTAAGCGGTGAGACCTTGACCCGAGGCAAAGATGGGACTAAACATGCTTACATGACACTAGTTGTTTGACACTAGATGCCATGAGTCCCATAAAGCACTAAGAGTTGCACATGTAATGCAATTGGTCGACGTTACCTACCTATTGACTCCACCATTGCTAGCAGATCAACTGATGTGATGGTGGAACCTCAAGGAGGATCTTAGCCCTTTCGTAAATTAATTGTTTTAAATTGTAAACATGGGGTAGTTAAAATTAAAAAAGGATAATTATCGAATATACTAAAATTGAACTTTGTAAATTCTATTAATGGATTAATGCAACCGTAAACAAAGTTTGTTCTTTTCTTGTTAAAAGGATGAACTAAGTCGTTCTTTCCTCGTAAGAAAGAGACTTGTTCCTATCCTTTTCCTTATGAGGAAAAGCCATAATAGGAGTACGTGAATTTTCCTAATTCTAATCAAACTCAAAGAATACCTACTCTAGAAATCGTGATGTCTTGTAAAAGTCAAAATGATTAAGTATGGTTACACATCTTATTCCTTCAAGGTTGTTTTATAACCCTAGTTTCCGTTTTGAAACCTTGAAGAAATATAAGATATTTGGATAACTAGAGAACACGTTTTCTATAGCTACCAAACTAAAATGAGTTAAATAATTAGAAGACGGAAATGTCAATAAACCGCAAGGTGGTAAAGGCAATTACTAGCATGATTACCTAGTAGTTTGTCTTAACCCAATAAACCTACTAAGGTCCTACATACCCTTGAGGTATAGTAGACCAATTATGGAGGAATGCATACCTATTTTCAAGTTAAAATAGAAATGATGGCTAGCCCATCATCTATATGTTAGAACTTGATGCACTTCCTTGAATACCTAAGTACATGTTTACTAGTCAATGTGACTCACATTAGCAATAATGTGTAGATATTCAAAGGAAGATGGAAAGTATCGAATCACCACTCATTCTCCACTGGTGACGAAACACATGTAATGTTATCTAATCCAGTGGGAGCTACGTGATTATATTACTGGTGACGAAACACATGTAATGTTGTCTAATCCAGTGGGAGTTGTAAGCTATATTATCTTACAAGTTGCCCATCTTATTTCAAGATTGTCTTGAAATAATACATTACTTTCCACATGTTGAGCATCATAGTTTATATAAGAACCATTGCATAAATTTTATAAGATAACTTGTCGCGTTCCTGATGTAGCTTCCTGAAATGTTATCTATAAAATTGTTATGCATAATTCATTATTAAAACGATAAGTTCTACATATCTATATTTTGATTTTGACTAAAAATCATATGTTATCTTAGACATTGTCATATTGCTTATACAAACAAACAAGCGTGGTGTTGTTTGTATAATCTCGTGATGTTGTGCCATGCACAAGTGGGAGAAATCTCAAAGTGTGTGCAAGGAACAACATATAACAATATGACTAATGGTTTTTCTTGACTGCAAGGTAAGAAAACTAAGATTCTACTAGGACTTCTACACATAAAATGTAGGTTGCCCTAATTAGAACTAATATCAAGATAACATGAATACCTACTTCAACGTATTCACTAAATTGTTTAGTAAATATGATTATGTTTTCTTGTAAAGTCATAATAGTGAAGTGTGAAATTAACTTGAATTTACTATTGAGGCCAAGCGTCGGTGCTCGTAATTACTTTAGTTGAATATGTTTAGGTCTCTTGTGAAGACACAAACATCAACTCCGTTAATTGTTGAAAGACTCATAACGTAAAGTAAAGATGTTGATTTGTTATGTCTTCTTGTTAAGACATGTACACTTGCGACGTAAAATATTAAATGTTTATGTTTTCTAGTCAGAACATACACATGAAGTAAAATATGCAATAGGCTAAAATTACTATTGATGTCATCTGGTTTGACTTGGTTGACAAATATGTAAACCAAAAGGTATAAGTTCATCTAATGAGTTGTGTGATAGTCTCACAACATCAGTCCTCATGGAATACCACAACTTTATGGTATGTCCATCATGGAAAATCAAACTCTACTAATATTGTTTTATCCTTGATGACTTAAACTATTTTACCTCCAAAGCTACTGTAACACCCCAACCCGGCAAGGGTAGAAGTATCACATTAATGGTTTCATATCAGATCAAAACAAAGCATACATTCAATAGTAATACAAGGATTCTCAAAGGTTACAAATGAAATACTGAATACACAAGTCTACAAAGGAAACAAAAGCTAAATACTAAGTCTGCAAATGCAAATCCTTCTAATAACCTCTACTTCAGAATAACTATCAAGGTCTTCTAAGTCCAAAAGTCTCTTCACTCATACCCAGCTTCCAACTAAAACCTGCCGCGGGAAAAGAAACGCGGCTGAGCTTAAAATGCCCCGTGAACAGATATATATAATAAACGGAAACAAAAGCAAACGGAAATGAACAAGTATATCATAATGAACGAGATATAGGAAAAGGAACTAAAGAGTAAGGTTTAGGAAAGTAATCCACCACGAGCCCACATATCACATCACATATCACATCGTAACCATAATCTTCAAATCATATAGAGGGGAGACCTCTTAGAAAATCAGATAATATGAGGGGTGTCCTCATTCTTCAAATGGAGTAGCTAGCTCCCAGGGGTGTGAAAGGAGTGGATTGCACCCAGCCCCAGTCACCATATCATATCATATCAAAGCATATCATAACATATCAAAACATATCTAGGATGCATCCATTCGCCCCCCAAAACAAATCATATTGGCCATAACAAATCATAAAGCGCGCATATCATATCATAATGGGGACGGTGTAACCAAATCACTAGGGCTACACACTAGTCATGCCAGTGGTGCATCACAGACACGGCCATGTTACCTTCATGGCTAGGGAACATATTTTGGCTCGGGTATCAAACTGGGGTTAAAGGTCAAAGGTTCATATCAAAGCAAAGGTTCACATGGTCATAATCACAGTCCAAATGTCAAGGTTCATATCACAGGGTTCATATCAAAAGGTTCATATCAAAGGTTCATATCAAATGTACAAATCAGAAGTCAAGAGACCGAAGGCACCTTATTAAAAAGGGCAGAATATCTGTACCTTATACCGCACGTGCAAACATATCTAGAAATATAAAGATCGGAAGCAAACTCCTTCTTCAGCAAATCTACACGAATACATGATCGTCTTATTATTTATATTTTATTTAAATCAGATTACTTATTTTAGTCGGCTTTCCATTTTTAGTAACTTTCCTTTTATAGTAAGTTTCCATATTAGTAACTTTCCCACATTAAGTGAGTTTCCTGAATTAAGTAACTTTCCAAATTTAGGGTTAAATATAACAGCTTATCATAGCTAAAGGTTTAACGGTCAACTATTAAAGATTAAGGTTCATTTAAGACAACTATCAAAGATTAAGGTTAAATGTGTAAATTATTAAAGCGTAGGGTTTAAAGCGTAATTTAGATTCATGATTTTTTTAATACATATTTTGGTTTTAGCAAACTTAGAAATAATATCATGCATTCTATTTATATGACAACCCATGCATGCTCATCTTATTTGAATTCAACCCAAAATGTAACATACAAGTTTTACCCATATCTTACCACCTACTTGACTACTCGACCTACATGATCTATATCCCATGACTCTCGACCCCTTTCTCACCTAGTTTGTTCACACGTTGTTAGGCACTCGAAATTCATGCCTAACCATACCATTAGACAATAATTTAACGTGACAAAATGTGAATTACGAAAACAACCACTCTAACTCTCGACTCGTATAGGTCCGATATGAACACACACTCGATACACTTTGTTCTGTTTCTATCTCATCTATTGGGCTTGTTTTAGCTTCCTTAACATGACAACCTACGTTAAAAAAAATCATGCAAGCACAATTCTCATGCAACTCTTCTTTAAGTCTTACGAAATTGTTTTATATAATCTTATAAGTATCTTAGTACAACAAGTGTTTTTGTATAATGTTTTCATGCGTGCAAGTGATATAAGATTTTAGGTGTACCTTTAGTCGAGTGCCAGGTCACGAGAATACGAGTGCGAGACACACAAGAATCAAGGAGTAATGTCGAGTCCACAACTCCGCGAGACATGACCGAACCCAAAACCCGATGTACAATAGCCACACAATTTATATAACTTAACGAGTAGTATCTAAACATGGCTCGACATTCGTGTTAATAAGACTTGTATGATATAAGCTTCAATATATATATTATACTTCTTATATATATAGGTTCCAACGATGGCATGAACTAACAAAACGAGACCATGTGGTAACACAAGATCTGGATTAGGTTCTTATATCATATTAATCGTATATAAATTTTATGTATGACAAAGATGGTTAACGAGTAGTACCTTCGTCCTTAAGAAAGCTGCACTTGAAATCAGTCGTACATGAACACCCATAAGCTGCTACGATTTAAAACACCAAGGCTACAAAAACCCAGCCCCTAATCGATCACCAACAAGTTACTACCCTTCGTCCTTAATCTTTGTAGAGAGCAAAATATTTTGGAATTGTTTAGGTTTTCTTTTTTCTTCGATATGGAGAGATGTCAAGGAATTGTTTTATACGGTATTATGGAGAGAAAGAGGATAGCTTGGTGTTGTTACACAGTTTGGAGAAAAAGAAATATGAGTGCAATATATGGTATCTTCTCAATCAGTTAAATGTGTGATTACCCCAAATCATAGGGATTTGATATCTTCTTAATTTATTAGACGTGTAAGGTTTGTAAAGTGTATATTTCGTTCTAAAAAAAAAAGAAACATGTGAGTTGTAAAATAAAAGAAACAAATGTTTTGTTAGTTAAGGATCAAAGGTTTAAATTTTAAATTTGTAATATAGATTTATCATTAATATTCGTAACATATAGTTTTAATAATTACTTTCTTATTAATATACTTACTTAAAAATTCAAATGGTACATAAAATGATGATTCAGTTTTTAGGGTTTTACAGCTACCAAGGTTACAAAATTGGATGTACCATGTGTACACTCATTATGATTCCAACCCAGAAGGAATTCAAGACACCATTGCATTGTGGTATGAGATGAATCCCATTATGTCTTGATTAAAGTTTTGAATTTGTTAACTACCTAAGAGTAAGTAATTAACAAACTAGAGTCAAGAACTAGCGATGTATTTTGGATGTCCCACTTGAAAACAATTTATTGTTGCTCAAGATGATGAGTATCTAGAGATTAGTCTCTACATACAAAAGCAAGTGGGAGCACCGTTAGACCTTGAAGTTATTCAAGAACTGAATACACAACCTTCTGAGTACACTTGCTAATGTCATACTAAGGTTAAACATGCATATGTTAAACCATAGATTGATATTTCTCATTCATAAATCCGCAAGGATACCTCTTGCACTTCAATGATATAAGTTTTATATCAATGCAAAGGGATACAAGTTAGAGGATCATAGTAAATCTACTAACTATTGAGATCCATTATCAGATATTTTATCTGATGAATAACTCAACACTATGAATGATAAGATGCAGTCCTTGAAAGACAATCACTCATGGAGTTTGATTGATCTCTTACCAATCAGTTAGACTGTAAGGTTAAAGATGAGTTTCTTGATGAGAAGACTCAAAAGGACAAACTTGTACACACATTTAATGCACGTGTAGTAAAAGAGTTTACTCGTACTCAAGGAATTGACTATGACTAAATCTTTCTACCTACAAACATTAAATGCATAAAGATGATTAATTGTCATACCTGTTTTCATGTAAATAAAATATGACAATAGGATAACAAAACACCTTTCTTGTAGATTACCTTTGCGAGGACGATGAGTAATCAAAAGGGTTTATGAATCCATATAATCTTTATTATGTATACAATATGAAAGAATCCAAGGGTGGATTAGATCATGCATCTAGGCTTAGAGATCTTGAGTTAATTGTAAAATCAATAATTTGATTTTCATTAATAAGATTACTCCTAAGTACAATGAGGGCAAGTTGGAGCAATGTGTTTATTTTCTTAAATCTCATATGTCGTTAACATATTGGAAACAATATTCCATCTAAGCTAGACCTTGACCCTTAGTTTGGAATGAAGTTTCTCATGAGGGATTTATAAAATAAAACATACAACCTTGTTAAGTATATATGTTTATTAGAATAAACATAAACGGTTAATAAGTCTAAACACAAAGTGACACAATATTGAGGAGAGTCTCAATGATCAATCCCACTTGATGAGATTGAACACATGAATGGAAACCTTAAGTTTGACTAAAGGATTCATTGTGCAAGGCGTGTTATGCATTGGACTATTTGTATTGATTGCGTGGTTTTGTAACCTTACAACAGGTTTTACCTCTCGAGGGATCTCAAGAGGCTTACAACCCCACCAGGCAGTGTACCTGACCGATGTAGTATAGTGTAGTGGTAAGTACGGGGGATTGATCGTTCTCCACAGGGAATAGTGTTCGTTAGGTGTGAAAGGCTACTCTAATTAGGTCTAAGGGTTGAGGAAGATTCTTTTTTATGTTTTTATAGTTTTTATGAAAGCAAGTAAAATCTCGGGTTTGAAGGAGTGGGCGGAATTAGTTGCTAGTCAACTAACCCAAATAACTACAAATGCAAATAAAGTAAATAACTGAAAATAAAATGTGGTGAGAAACTTATGTGTGGAGAAATGTGTTTACTTAGATTTCCTTACTCCCTAACTATCTTTTACCGGTTAATTAGTGTGTATTAGTCGCGTGGATGACGGGTGTATTCCTTAATACCATTCGTGGGGTGGCGTACTTACTTCCCCAACTCTACAAGCTCCTACTTCACTCCTATGTCGAGCCGGCTAGGAAGCTCCTAACATGGGATCACTAGAATTCGCTTATGCATTAAATACAACCATAAAAACCTTTAGTACGCGTTTGGTTCATGTTTCTTAAGACGTTCAAGCAAATTACCGAATAGGAAGTTAGCCAGTTTTCTTAAGCCTAACATAGATAAACAATCATCCAATACAACTAACAACACACTAACAACCAATAATCAATAGCTAGGTTTCATTAGATCTAAGCAAACACAAGATAAAATTAGCCTAACATGTTAAACAAAAGACAAGAATAAGATAGAATCAAACAACACATAGACATATTGAATGATTAATTGATAACTTATCTTTCAATGAAACATGGAAGATCTCAAGGCAAAAAGCCCTGAAAAAGTAGCTAAAATCGTCTTAGGGTTTTATCCCAAAATTCCACACACTAAGCTCTCCTTAATGACAAAAAATTAGAAAACTATATATAGATTTTTGGATCTGACGGCGTCACCTTATGGAGTGTGACGCCGTCACCTCGCCGCTTTTAGGGTTCCCGGATGACCTTCTTGACGCCGTCCCTCTTTAATTCTTCAAAATCCGTTCTGGCCTATCAAGGCTTGACGCCCTCACCTCTTTAACGTGACGCCGTCCCCTTATGATTTAAGCCGTGACGCCCTTGATCAAGTTAAAGCGTGACGCCGTCAGAATTTACATGCTATTTTCACTGGCCCGTCATGAGTAAATTTCACGTCCAACTTTTCTTGCCAAGGCATGACGCCGTCCCATGGTAAAGTCTGACGCCGTCAAGAGTAACTTTTAGCCGATTTTTGAGACTTTGCCGTTTTCTTCACTTTAATGCTCCAAAAACGTCCAAAATGCCTCCTTTTCCAGATTTCTCCTCAAAAGTACCTAAAATGACAAAAGGAACGATTTAGGGCGATATTTGATCAAATAAATACGATTTAGGGCTTAAATGACCCCTTAAAAGCGGTACACTTTTCGCTTCATCAAATACCCTTACACTTGAGATTTGCTTGTCCTCAAGCAAAATGCGCTTTTATTCTAATCAAAATACAAGTTAGGGGTCATTTAATGCAAACATAAAAGTAATTACAACAAATATTCGTTCCACTTCAATCATAATAAGCACGGAGATTACAAACTAGCACCTCACAAGTAGTGTTTAGATACTCACATCTCTCAAGTGTCATCAAAATAAATCTCATAAATGAAAACGGAAAATATCTCTCACTACCTGTCATAGCAAATAGATTACCATAGGCTTGGGAAAGGATCGAAAACCTCCTCCACTAGGCGTAAGCACCTAAGATAAACTATCAAAGAGGGCTTTTAAATGGGTTATAACGTTAGGTGTAGGGAAAAGGAAAACACGGTTTTGTTGGATAAAGGATATTTTACTGGTGGCGAGTTAAAAATCTTGATCAATTACATGTACTATACAATGTTGCTAAGCCAAGACTCGACTCGATCTTAAGCTAGAAACGAAATAACAAAATAACAAAAACATAAAATAAACATAAAATAAAACGGGATGGTAGTCCGTATGTTGTTGTTTTTTTTTTTTTTTTTTTTTTTTTTTTTTTTTTTTTTTTTTTTTTTTTTTTTAGACATACACTTTTACCCTACCATCCAAAATAATACATCATAGGGGCATTGCATTCCCCTTACACTTGAACTTTTACATAACTTTACAAATAACTATTCTAATGACTCGAATTAAGATAATTGAAAAAACTTGGAGTACTTTTAAAACATTTAGCACATATGGGGGTAATAAATGATGTTCTTCCCCATTACTCCATTACACTAGTACTTTACCCATGAGTCCCAATCGTCCAAAACAATATGTACAAGGATATGACTCAACTTAGCAACCATGTAATCAACTAGATAATTAACTTGGGTTTAAACAAATGTTGTAACAATAATGCACTAAAAATGAGTGCATACAAGGTAGGCTAAGGCGATTTGGGTGTACATTTAAGTGGGGTGTAACAAATTCTTCCTTTAAGTAAAATGCTTAAAGGTCGAAACGAAAAGATAGGCTCTGAGGGGTGTACTAGGGGTATCGTGTACCTAAAATGTGTACAACGCAAAGGGTGTGGGAGAATTACTTGACCAATGTAGCCAATGTAATTATAACAAAAACACAGGTGTAAAACAATGGGTTAATCCTAATGCCTCTTATCATGTAGTAAATCTAACTACACGAATGTAGTCTCACTTGTGGCCTCGGAATGGTCCTAACGCAAGTTCTAGAATCTAAGTGCTACCGGTACACACATCATAGCATAAATGCTTTTCCTACCAATTCTAGGGGCGAACCTCACATATTTGGGGGTGGAAAATTTTTTAGTGGTACGGTTTTGTGCTAGTTATATAATTCCTATCCATGAGACGCTCATTAAGATCAAAGTTTCACTCCTATATGTTGTAAAAAATTTTAAATTTGGCACTAAAATTACCCTAACAGGTATTCATCTCAGTTTTATTACACATCTACTATTAAACAAACAAAAATCAAGCGCAATTGTATTCTCTAAAATCGTACTTTTACCCTCCCCTTACACTTAAGATGAACATTGTCCCCAATGTTCAAATAACAAGATGTAAAAGCAAAAAGTAAAAGAATGAAATCAAATACTCCCCTGATTCGCTCGGTGGATAATGAAATTACACGGTTAAATCTTCCTCCAAAGAGAATGTTGAAACTCCATGACTAATGCATCGCCATAAGCTTGATTCCATAAACATCTCCTTGTCCAGAATAACCTGTTAAACCTGAGAAAACAAACACGAAAACCTGCATAACATCGGCGGGATAAAATCTATATATAAGGATATAATGCTTGTGGAATGATAACTTTGCAGATTCCTGGAGATTATAAGTTGGAGATTTTAATAAAAACTTTTTAAAAACAAAACTTTCAAAAATTTCTGGAAATTAAATCTGACGCCGTCAGGTTATAACCCCTGACGCCGTCAGAAATGACCTGACAAAAATTTTCATTTTAAGTTTCCGGAAAATTTCTGGAAAAACCTTTACCTTACTTCCTGGAAATCCTGCAAAACATCATTATGACTCGATACAAGCATTTGACTCAAACAATTATGAATATGTATGCTAATTTATTATTATTACGATTCATGTTGATTTGTGTTCTAATAAACCGATTTAGATTTCCCTTACACTTATCTTTTGCAAAATACCTTTATATGTAGTTAAGACGAAGTTAAAAACAAAATAAAGCATTTTCACAAATTACTTTTGAACATGAATCAATAATGATAAAAATTAAACACGCATACGGAAAATAAAATCAAACAAGCAAACAAATAAACACACAAAGCAAATAAAGCAAATAAAGCTTGGGTTGCCTCCCAAGAAGCGCTTTTCTTTATTAACGAGTCTTGTAGCTAGACTCAAAGTCACGTACATTACGTGACTCCATCATCGGTCACGGTTCCTAGGCCATCCTCCTTCCCGGTTTTATATTCCGGTCCTAATTTCAAACAATCCTTGTAGAAACCGAATATCCTTTCCATAACATAGTCTACTCCTTTACTTCTATCCTCATCATTCCTATAGTAGACCGCTTGCTTGAGCTCCTTCTCAACATTTGACAAGTGTTGGAATTGTTCTATCTTATATGGCATTTGGTAGCTTACTTCATCGGTCTCATCCTTAAATCTAACTATCCCTAAGGAGGGTTCATAAGTCATTCTAGAGACCTCAACAAATGGTTTTCCAAAAACCACTTGAGTCAAGGATGCATCGACTATTGGGCGGATATCTTCTACAATTACAAAGTCGGTGACATAGGTGAAGTTTCCCACATAAACCGGTAATCCCTTAACTCTTCCCGTGAAGTTATTCATCCAACCCTTGTCAGGGAACATCCTATACCCAAGTTGATTCTTCATTATCAAGTTGTAGTGGGCTCTAGTCATGATGTTTATGGGTGATCTAAGGTCGATGTAGGCTTTCCACACATGCAAATGTCCGATGTTGCATGGTATGTTGAGATTAGAAGGGTCGCCTATTTCAATGATTGGTCTACCTAGGAAGTATGGTGTCTCGGGGTCATCGAATAAGTTTGTATGATATGCGCGCTCTTCCTTAGTGGGTAGCCTATTGAAGTAGTCCTCATCATTATCTACTTCCTCAATCACACTTGTCCTAACTTCCTTATCAACCTCGACTTTCCTATCCTCATCCTTAGGTTCACTTTCTATCCTACCCTCATTCTTGTCACTTTCTTCCATGCTCCTATCGATTGGTCTAATAGTGACAACGTTGACGAAGTGGACATGTTTGGATGAAGAAGGGTCTTTGACTTGGGGTCCGCTATTTGTGTTCCTAGCGTCCTTATGCGGAGGTGATAGCACTTGGTTATTGAGGGCTTTCAACAAGTTGTCAATTTTATTGGTCATCTCAGTTTGTTGCTGATTGAATTCGGATTCGAATCTAGCTATCCGAGCTTCTTGAGATGCCATAAATTGGGACATCAATCCTTCAAAGTTATTGGTACTACCATTGCCGGAAGGATTGTTGTTGAAAGTACGGTTCGAGTTGGAACCGCTTGATTGGAAACGATTAGGTGGGTTGGAAGAATTGGTTTGTTGTGAGTTTTGGTTTTGTTTCCACCTAAGGTTCGGGTGATTTTTCCATGAGGAGTTGTATGTATCACCATAAGGGTTTGGCTCGGGTTTGAAAGTGTACCACTTGTCTCCCGCTCCGTCGGTACGCGAGGATGCGTAGTCCACAAAAGCTTGTTCGGGGAGTTCCATGCAATCACGAGTGTCGTGGGGACCACTACATAATTCACATGAAGAAGTGATTTTGTTCACTTGGTTTGAAGGTTTAGGAGCCTCGTAGGATTTCATGAGAAACTTGACTTGGTCTTCAAGTTCTATGATCCTACGGTCGGAAGTGCTTGAATTGTTAGAAGGCAAAGATATTGCCTTGACCGTTTTATTCAAATCACGGGGATCACTCCAACTTTCGTTGTCATAAAGAGCAAGATCCTCTAGGAGAGCCCATGATTGTTCCGCACTTAGATCACGTAGCTTGCCACCGGCCGATTGGTCAATGGTTTGCCTTGTGGAGAGATTGATATGGTCATAGAAGATTTGGACTTGGAGCCATAGTTCTATGCCATGGTGAGGGACTTTTTGGAGTAAGTCCTTGAATCGAGTCCATGCCTCGTAGAGAGTTTCGCCTTGACGTTGTTGGAACATCAAGATATCATTCCTTAGCTTGGTAGTTCTTCCCGGTGGGAAAAACTGAGCAAGGAAACGAGTGGTGAGATCATCCCAAGAGGTGATGGATCCTGCGGGTTGACGTTCTAGCCACTGACTAGCTTGGTCCCGCAAAGAGAATTGGAAGAGACGCAATCGGGTCGTCTCTCGAGTGGCAACATCAAGGTCTATAGAATCAACGATTTTAAGAAAGTCCTTGAGATGTTGATTAGGATCTTCAGAACGAAGTCCATGGAATGCGCATCCGCTTTGCACCAACCGGATGGTGTCGGATCGCAAGGGTGTGATATTGGCTCCTTGAGTGAGCTCAATGGTGTTTCGATAGCCATGGTGGCTAGGACGGGAATACTCTCCTAAAGTACGGGCTCTAGGAGGTGGTGGCGGTTGTTGTGGTGGTGGGTTGTGGGGGTTAAGGATATTACCATCTTCCATGATGTCGGATGGTATGGTTACGAACAAAGACACGAAGAAAATAGATAGACTAAAGAAAATCTAGAAAAATAAAATAAAAATCTCACTAGAAAGGAATCTAGTGAGTAGACCTAATAGAAATAAAAATTCAACCTAAACAATAAGTATTCCCCGGCAGCGGCGCCAAAAACTTGATTGCGTGGTTTTGTAACCTTACAACAGGTTTTACCTCTCGAGGGATCTCAAGAGGCTTACAACCCCACCAGGCAGTGTACCTGACCGATGTAGTATAGTGTAGTGGTAAGTACGGGGGATTGATCGTTCTCCACAGGGAATAGTGTTCGTTAGGTGTGAAAGGCTACTCTAATTAGGTCTAAGGGTTGAGGAAGATTCTTTTTTATGTTTTTATAGTTTTTATGAAAGCAAGTAAAATCTCGGGTTTGAAGGAGTGGGCGGAATTAGTTGCTAGTCAACTAACCCAAATAACTACAAATGCAAATAAAATAAATAACTGAAAATAAAATGTGGTGAGAAACTTATGTGTGGAGAAATGTGTTTACTTAGATTTCCTTACTCCCTAACTATCTTTTACCGGTTAATTAGTGTGTATTAGTCGCGTGGATGACGGGTGTATTCCTTAATACCATTCGTGGGGTGGCGTACTTACTTCCCCAACTCTACAAGCTCCTACTTCACTCCTATGTCGAGCCGGCTAGGAAGCTCCTAACATGGGATCACTAGAATTCGCTTATGCATTAAATACAACCATAAAAACCTTTAGTACGCGTTTGGTTCATGTTTCTTAAGACGTTCAAGCAAATTACCGAATAGGAAGTTAGCCAGTTTTCTTAAGCCTAACATAGATAAACAATCATCCAATACAACTAACAACACACTAACAACCAATAATCAATAGCTAGGTTTCATTAGATCTAAGCAAACACAAGATAAAATTAGCCTAACATGTTAAACAAAAGACAAGAATAAGATAGAATCAAACAACACATAGACATATTGAATGATTAATTGATAACTTATCTTTCAATGAAACATGGAAGATCTCAAGGCAAAAAGCCCTGAAAAAGTAGCTAAAATCGTCTTAGGGTTTTATCCCAAAATTCCACACACTAAGCTCTCCTTAATGACAAAAAATTAGAAAACTATATATAGATTTTTGGATCTGACGGCGTCACCTTATGGAGTGTGACGCCGTCACCTCGCCGCTTTTAGGGTTCCCGGATGACCTTCTTGACGCCGTCCCTCTTTAATTCTTCAAAATCCGTTCTGGCCTATCAAGGCTTGACGCCCTCACCTCTTTAACGTGACGCCGTCCCCTTATGATTTAAGCCGTGACGCCCTTGATCAAGTTAAAGCGTGACGCCGTCAGAATTTACATGCTATTTTCACTGGCCCGTCATGAGTAAATTTCACGTCCAACTTTTCTTGCCAAGGCATGACGCCGTCCCATGGTAAAGTCTGACGCCGTCAAGAGTAACTTTTAGCCGATTTTTGAGACTTTGCCGTTTTCTTCACTTTAATGCTCCAAAAACGTCCAAAATGCCTCCTTTTCCAGATTTCTCCTCAAAAGTACCTAAAATGACAAAAGGAACGATTTAGGGCGATATTTGATCAAATAAATACGATTTAGGGCTTAAATGACCCCTTAAAAGCGGTACACTTTTCGCTTCATCATGTATCAATTGCATGAATGCAAGATGAATTGATAACAACAAGTATCTAAGTGATAGTCATTAGATAATTGTCAATCGAACATTATAATGGACCTGCAAAGGACCAAAGATATGTTCAAACGGTTACGGAAATTTGAGGAACTCTGTTTTATTTGCATACACTGATGCTTATTTAACTGAGATGATACTCAACCCTAGTCATGAAAGGATGCCATCATGAATGATGACATTACTGACTAGATATGCTCGACTGAGAGCATTAATGCATTATACATTAATAGAATTAGAATACTTTATAGTTTGAGAAACTAGTTAGATGATTGTCAATAGCAGGTGTTTTGCTGGCTTCAAACACCCTATGGAATGTATTGTTGCATTACTCGTCTGGTACTTGAATGCACACATACAAAGGACAATCGTCATTCAAACCTTTCATGGGTTTTAAAACAAGTATTCTCAAAGTTTACTCGGATGACTACTTGTTGTCTTGTACAACATAATTTGATCATGGTAGGAACGACGGGTTCCGATCTATGAGTAGTATTATGCATATCTGTTTTTAGTATTTGGATAATGGAACTGTAAGCAGTTTATATTTATAATGAATTGATGTAATGGTTATGATCGTTTTCATTCATATCAACTGTGTTCTATATTTGCATGTTTAATCCATGAATAATTTATTTATTCTAAAATTATCCATTGTCGGTTGACGATACGGGAGTATCATCAAATTAAGACAAATGTGAGCGTGTTTGTGACCTTATTGCCGCACTCACATGTTGTTCATGGTGATGAACATTGGATTGACCCAACCTGCGAGTTTTCACTGCATGGATCGTCGTCAATAGTGAATCTCGCTAGAGGTTATGTCTCTTATCCTTAGACTTGAGATGCAAGTAGGTCTTGCATGTGTGGAATTTCATTCTTTGATATGGTTAAACGCTGTCCTGAATAAGGTAGTTATAAAGGCCATTTTCAGGAGTGATATGAAGCATATGAATGACACGTGCAGTCAAAATAGGATTTGTTCCTCCACATGTTATGGAGTTAGATACTATTGGGCCCCTCGAGAATTGAACAGATGTTTGTATGGCCGTACCCAAATGAGATTAAGATGAATCTTAATTCACTTGGTAATCTTGTTCAATATCAATATCGAGAAACATAATAGTTGAATAATTAGAATGACTCTTGATCCATGTCTAATGTTCAACACGGTATCTGTAACAAAAGGATAGATGACATGTAAACCATCTAAAATGAGACGTTTAAGAAACTTACCTCACATATTTCTAGGGGCATTGGCGTGTTGCTAGACGCTAACCATTGCTTGTATAATTACCTGATTATTATGACGTCGCAAGTGGGAGCTGTTGGGATATGCTCGTGTCATAATTACTAATTATATGGCTAGACATATGTGAGCCTATGGGGTCACACACATATACACTGAGGTACCACTTTATGTATCGTATTTATTGTATTTACGATATATAAATAACCATTCGTAACTAGGGATCACTATTGGGCTTCCAATGACAAAGTAAAGGACTTAATCTATTGGACTTGGAAAGCAAATGGTAAACCCATTTAAACCCATTAGTGACCAGCCCATGGAGGGTTCAAAAGGGGTCATGAACCTTTGGAGGGTCCAAGGGAGTTCATGAACCTTAGGAGCGTTCAAATTGTATTTTAGTCTTGAATCTTGGTAAATATACATTGGATGTATATTATACATTAGATGTATTATACATTAGATGTATTATACACTAGATGTAAATTATACATTAGATGTATTATACATTAGATGTATTATACACTAGATGTATATAATGCACTATAGACATGTACTAGACACATACTAGACATACTCCTTAATACAAGGAATACATGTCCAAGAAAGTGACACACATGCAACACCAAGACCAAGACATCAAAGACCAAGGTATGACTAACTTAATTGGTCTAAAAGATCAGCTCCTACTCTCCCAAGGGGGAAAACCCACGAAATTTACACATACATACAAGTGTGTTTTATGTATTTTTCATCTATCACTTGAATCATGTCTATTCAAGGTGACTTTGCAAGTTACAAGGTTAAAGGCTAGCACCATAGGGGTATACAATGAAGTGTAGTGTGGATCAACCATAGAGGAGATTGACCTTATTGATCTCTTGGGTTTCTTGCTCAAAACAGCCCGGAAGTGTTTGTTGGTGACTCCCGGTTCGCGCCTCCCGGTTCACGCTTCAAAGGTATGAAACTTGTGTGACTAGCTGTGATTGATCATATGGCTATATGGATCCTTTGTATGGTGATGTTCTTCCGCTGTGTTTATATGTTTATTTCATGTATATATTTCATACATCACCTGTATCTGACTGCTTCAAGGCCAGACATTATGTTTGCTGTGTGTGCGTGTGCCAGATTTCAAGTGTCCCCAAAAGTTTCTCACTTGAATGCTGTTAAGAGGATTTTTAGGTATTTGAGGAGTCAACCTAGGTTGGGCCTCTGGTATCCTAAGGATTCACCTTTTGACTTGGTGGCATACTCTGATAGTGACTATGCTGGAGCTAGTTTGGATAGAAAATCAACCACTGGAGGCTGTCAGTATCTTGGACATAGGCTGATCTCTTGGCAATGTGGACAAGTGCTCTGGATTTAGAACCAACTGCTGGATTATGGGTACAATTTCATGAACACCAAAATTTACATTGACAACAACAGCACAATGTGTATTATTAGAAATCCTGTTTATCACTCTAAAACAAAACACATAGAGATAAGACATCATTTTATTAGAGATTGTTATGAGAAAAAGTTAATTCAAGTGGTTAAAATACATACTGACAACAATGTTGCTGATTTACTTACTAAAGGTTTTGATGTAGGTAGATTTCAATTTTTAGTTGCTAGTATTGGCATGATAAATCTTTAATCTTTAAACATCTTATCTCTGTATGTTTTTGTAAAATTGTGTAAGGATTTGTGCTATTGTCAAGTCAAAGTTTTATTTCTTATATAGTCTGCTGTTATGATTGTCTGCTGTTATGCTACTCTGCTGTTATTATGGGATTTTTTTGCTTGTGTTTTTGTGGTAGTCTACTAATCTTTTCCAGATACACAACAAGTAAAAGCATGGAAATTTCATGTTCATTCATCAGCAGAGTTCCATACAAAGTTTCATTACATCAAGATTCAAAAGACACCAAGACTAAAACATTCAAAAGACACCAGGACTCAAAGATTCAAAGACACACTAAAGACCCTAATCAAGTTTTATTTTTCCCTTGTCCCTGAGGTCAGGCATTGGCTGCTTTCCTCTACTTTTCATAAGCCTTGTCACCTTTGGGCATGGGAGACACAACACTTGTGGATTTGGAAGAGGTCTTGAAGATGTTGGTTTTCTCTCTAGCACCGGAATCTTGCTCATTCCTGCTACAGCCTTCTCCATTTCCTTGGTGAGGACTTTAGCCATAGATGGACCCCATTCTTCATCATCTGTATCAGAGGAAGAGTCAGATGATGGTGTGGAAGACTTACCAGACTCTGACGAAGGGATCTTCATTGGTTCTTTGGATTTCTTAAAACGTTTTGCTTCTTCTTTTGTTCTCCCTCTTGGAGGACACCCTGGTGGATACCATCCCTTGCTATGGGATGATGATGAATCTGACCATCCTTCATTATCAGATGATGATGAATCAGATGATATCTCAATGATCGGTGTTTTGGACGAACTCATGGTTATTTGATTGATTGTTCTAGGGTTTGTGGAAGTTGGAATTTTGCTACAATTTAGGGGAGGATTTATAGCCTTATGGTGTTAATTGGATTTTAAATAAGGGGTTGGTATTCACATTTAATTTGATTGTGGGATTAGTTGAAAGATTTGGGGAAAGTTGACTGTTAGTCAAACTTTTCGTTACTCTGCTGTTGCGTTTGAAAGTAAAGGGGTAAATTTGAAAAATTCAAACCGTGTCAACCCTAATTTGCTCAAAACGGTTTTAAAATCCCAATTTCATCTCATTAGATACCTTAACCGCTCAAAACTACACACAGTTCTCACCAACAACTCAAATACACCTCACAAAATCATGAATCCCTAAATCGAGAGCTCCCTAAACTCAAAATGGCTACACGACAATTTCCAGATGAGCATAATCAGATTGCATTTCTTAGCAAGGTCCCTGTTGCTAATGGTTTCTTTGAAGTCATGGATTTTCTCAAAGCATCAAAATTAAGGTATGCTTTAACAGTTGATCCTCCCATTTTTAAATCTCATATGCGACAATTTTGGTCAACTGTTAAGCTTGACACTTTAGAAGGGGAGGAAAGATTGATTGGTATTGTGGATGGGGAACCAATTGTAGTTAGTGAAACCTCTATCAAACGAACCCTTTCTCTTTCAGGAGTTTCCACACCCCCTAACTTTACCACAACCACCATTTTAACCGAGCTTGAGAAAATAGGGTATGAAAGGTCTGAGTCAAGTGGCACATTTCATAAAGGCCTTCTTTGCCCACATTGGAAGTTTCTTCTCCATACCATTCAACATTGTTTGTTTCCTAAAGTAGGAGGATGGAATGAGTTTAGTGCACAACAAGCCACTGCATTGATTTGCTTAGCCACAGGTCAACCCTTTGACTTTTCTTCAATGATTTTTGAGGGCATGAAGAAATATGTCACTAAGAAGTTCTATTTGTATCCATGGTTTTTACAACTCATTATCAACCGTCAATTAAAGAAACCTTTGAAGCATACAAATATTCAGCCAAGCAACCACAAGCGAATCAAAATGTTTGCATTTTTAAAAAAAATGGGAAAGGTTTTTTCTGGTACCATCAGACCCCTCACTCAACACATTTTGGATGTTGTGGCTGCTATTAATGAGGATGAAGAAGCTGGAACTCCCACAGCTTCCCATCACACATCCTCATCTGAAAGTGTGAATGCATCATCTTCCTCTGAACCCCAAACTACCCAATCACCTAGGTCTTCACAACAAGAGGGAACTTAGTTATCTCAGAATGATGCTAGTATGGAAGCAGATGAGGCTGCCATAGGTGATGGAGATGGCATGAAGGAAGGGGTTGACACTACTGTCTCTGGCTTAGTAGCTGAGCAGGCCAGTGTTACCATTCCTAAGACCCCAACCTTGGCAACATCTATTGCTGCTAGTTCTTTTGAACCTGCTGTACAAGATGGTAACCCCAGCCAACCGGCTAATATGGGGGGCCCAGGTGTTCAACCTTGGGTTGAGACTGAGTTTCAGTCCCAAGATTCACCTCTCTGGGAAGTTCACACATCCCGAAGTGATGAGGACAGATATGCAACTATAGATGAATTGATGGACTCTGCTGTACACACTGTCAATGCCAGTGATGCACCTCTCAGACCAGGTAACACAGGTCGAAGTCCTAAGGCTAGTCTTGAAAATCCATATATTGAATTGATGGGCACTTCACTTGTACAAAATGTCAATGTCAAGGATCTACCTCTCAGGTCAGGTAACACAGACCGAAGTGGTGAGACTAGTATGAAACAAATAGCTGAATTGAAGGATCTATGTACAAAATTGTCAAAAGAGGTGCTTGCTCTTACTAATGAGTTGCAGGGGATGAAGAATGCTCAACACACTCAAAGTCAAATCATTCATAGATTGAAGTTCAGGGTGAAGTATTTAGAGAGTATTCAAGGCAAAAGAGCAAGATCTTCTAAATTCATGATGTCCAAGAAGAAGAAGCAAACCAAGTTTGGAGGAGGATGCTTCCAAACAGGGGAGGAATGATCCGGAGGAGATAATAGGTTCAGGGGAGGTTGTAAAGGAAATAGTTGAGAATGTTGCTGAAAATGATGGAGTTGATGTTGATATGGATGTACAGCAAGAACAGACTGAGGAAGTTGATTTGAATGCTGATATAGAGGAGTTAGTGTTAGAAGAGCAGGATGATACTGCTACAAGTAAAGTGTTACAGAATGATTCTACTGCTGTTGATGACTCTGCTGCTACAGAACACTCTGCTGGGCTAAAGAACTCTGCTGATGGTTCAGAGAGTCTTCATGCTGGAGAAAAAGAATCCGCTGATGAATCAGGTGATGATGCAATACCTTTAGCTCAATTACTACTAAATCTTGGAAACAAAACATCCACACCATCCAAACCACAACAACAACAACCTGCTGAACCAAAACATGCTGAAACACAACATGTTGCTCTTGTTTCAAAACCTGTTATCATTAGACCCAAGGCCAAAGGTATTGTCATTAGAGAACCCATTCCCATACCAAAACCTGTACCATCATCCATTACATCAAAAGATAAAGGAAAGGGTAAGGTTGGTGAAGAACCTGCACAACCTGCACCTTATCCTACACATCTTCCATTTGAGTTCTGGCCAAAAGCAGATCAGGATAGGTTTGATGATGAAGCTGCAAGAAAATTGGTAGAACAAGATGAACAGGGAGAGTTTGAAAGGCAAAGGATGTTGGCTGAGAATGAAGCAAAAACTAAAACATTGTTGGATGCATGGGACAATGAAAGGGCTGAGAATGAGGCTGTGATCAGATGGGCTAATAAAGTAAATGAGGAGTTGCAAGATGATTTTACTGATAAGAGTGGGTTTGATTTCTTGGAGCAGATTAGAACAAAAGAGAAGAAGAAATTACTTGCTCAAAGGAAAAAGAAGAAAGTGCTCAAACCTCCTACTGCAAGACAAATCAGAACTCATCAGGAGTATTACTTGAAAAAAACAAAAGGGTGGAAGCAAAAGGATTTGGAATACCTTACATATGATGAAGTTAAACAGAAGTATGAGGCTGCAAAGAAGGAGATGGAATGGGTATCACCTCCAGTGACTGATGAAGAGATTAAAAAGCTTACAAGAAGAGTGGATCCATGGACTTATTTGACACCAGAATCAAATGCTTCTTTGATAGCATCTCTGAGTAAGAAAGATGATAAGCAAGTAGGAGAGGGTACAGAAACAATTGGTGTAAAAAGGGCTGTGAATGAAGAGAAACAGGATGAAGAGAGAAAGAAAAGGAAAATCACAACTGAAAGTGATTTGGAGAAGCAGGGGGACAAGCAAACTAAAGAAGTTAAAAGTGAAAAGGTTGAGGATGTTATTGGTTATCAGAGAACTGGTAAAAGAAGTAAGATAATGTCTAGGAAGAAGAGAAGAGTAACAAATGAAGATAGTTACAAGAATAAACAAGAGGAAGCAGATGCTATGAAAGCCATTATGGACTTCACAGTTCATAAACCTCAGCAAGAACCTGAAGTAGTTAATGCAGTCCCCTTATCAACAAAGTATCAAATCATCTCTTATCATTATCATGAATTTGATGTATGTGATGCAAAATGGGAAATCATGAGATCTAACTTTGTATGTGAAAAGTATGTTAGATTCTCTCAAATGTTAGATCATATGGATAGGGATGATATTGTGCAACTCTGGAAGCTCTACAAGGAAAGATATGGTGACAAAAAACCAGAGGATGTTTTTGAAAGAGTACATTATCACTTTCTGAGCAACATGTTTGAGCCTGATGAGAGGAATACTGAATGGAAAGATCAGAAGACCTTAAAGAAGGTTGTCAAATGGTACTTATATCAGTCATGTGGAGTACATGAACTGATTGGGGATAATGGTCTGGGTGTGTATATGTTGTTAGAGAATGATTATCCTTTCTACAACAATGTGGATATCCTTACTGATATGTTGCAGCTAGGAAGGTTAATGTTTTTTTTTTTTTTTTTTTTTTTTTGGGTAAAAGGGACGATTCCCCGGTAAAATATAGGAAGGTTAATGTTACAAAGGATGTTTGTATCAGATTATCAAGCAGGTTTGCTTATTGGGAAGTATAAAAAGATTTTGCAAGAAAAGACTTCAAAGTAGTAAGTGTTTGAAAGCATCCTCCTGGTGGTTAGCTGGGATTAAAGGAAACTTGATGATATTTGGAGAAAACTATCAATTTTAGGGGAGGATTGTTGGGTCTAAAGTTGCTGCTGCTGATGAAGTGTTACTCTGCTGATACTGAGTAACTCTGCTGATAGTCTTTTACTCTGCTGCTTGGTGGTATCTGATGGATGTATAATAGGCTAAGTGTAATTCTGCTGCTAGCCACGATGACTCTGCTGCTAGAAGGATTACTCTGCTGCTTATTGGATATGTATTGTATGTTAGGATAATTATGGAAAAGTTACGTAAATATATTTTTCTGGTTTAGAAAGTTTGTAACCGACTAGGACTCCTTAGTCTATAAAAGGAGGATCTAGGGTTAGGTGTTTAGTACGTATCTTTATTGTTTTACACTTCAAGGTTTTCTTGTAACCCTGTTGCTATTCAGAGTAACTGTATTAATATATTGAAGTGTTGGTTGTTTGTTAGTCATTATTCTTAAGATCAAATATTAGTTTCTGTATAATATTTGATATACAACTTTAGATCAGTTTCTGCATTAATTGTCTTAGGTTTATATCTAAGATAATCAATTCGATCGTTAAGCTCAACTGGGATCAACAAATTTTCTGATGAGGTGTACTTTCATCAACAAATGAGTGAAACACCTCTTCAAGAACACTATCAGATCTGGCTTGAGCCTTTGTGTGGCAGGAGAGTAGGAGATAGATGATGATAATGGTGTAGGACTGTCTGCATATGATAGTTTGTTAGTACTAGATGTACCAACAAAGGCAGTATGGCTTGAAGTCTGAGATGAATAGGTAGAATACCCTTTGATGTCAATCTCTAGGGTTTTCAGCTTGTTGTACAAATCATCAAAGCTCATATAGTCCAGTCCTCCTTTGGCCTTGAGAGTTATGGAGACCTGAGACCAAGATGGGGGTAAGGCCCTTAGAAACTTGGTGTTGCAGTCTTCATTGTCCAGCCTAGCTTGTAACTGGTTGAGTTGGCTCAGGATCTTGTGGAAACGATCATACCCTTTATGAATCCCCTCAGCCTCAGAAATCTTAAACTCCTGAAACTCTTGCTTGTGCATAGACTTTCTCATTTTCTTTGACTCCTCATTCCCTCCAAATCTGGCCTTGACAGCACGCCAAATTTCTCTAGCATCATCCAGGTGATGGAAATCACCCATATGATCCTCTGGCATAGCCTGCAGTAGAAGAGTTCTTGCCTTGATCTCCCTTTGCACAACAATCTGTTCTTTAGCTGTAATAGGTTGAAGAATAGTGATGTTTCTCTGATCATCCCTTCCAGTGTTCTTCTTGCTATTTCCTTTAAGGATCACATTCCACAGGTGGTGATCTGTGTTGGTGATCCAGTATTCCATTCTCATGGCCCAGACTTCATACTCATCCTTTTTCAGGTATGGGAATTTTGCATTGTTGTTGGATACAGTGGTGACAATTTGGGTTTGGACTTGTGAGGTTTCAGTTTTGGCTGGGTTCTCCTCATGATTGGGTTCTCCGTCTGCCATTGGAAAAGGGTTAAAAGAGGTTGATTTTCAAAAGCTTTTCTTCTTTAACAGAGAATCCTACCAGGCTCTGATACCACTTGTAAGGATCGAGTGCTTGCTTGATTTATGAGCTTGGTTAAGCTGTTTATGTAAACACAAACAACTTGGAGAATCTCTAGGTGTAAGACTTGTTGTTTAAGCGGAAACTAAACAAACAAGAATGTAACGAAGAAAAGAACTAAAGACTATGATCCTCTATGGATCAAATAGAAACTAAAGAAGATGTTATTGAAATTGCAAAGTCATAAATAACTCATAAACGGGTGTTTCTTTTATACTATCAGGAAATCCTAACCCTAACCCGTCATACAAGAAAACGTGTGAAGAGATATACATCAATCTCTTCTAAAAATATATCTAACAAACATTCTAAACTTACGGGATAACAAATACTAAAACCCGCAGTAATGACAATTATCAGCAGAAACAGAAATAAACTATCAGCAACAATGAACTGCAACAGGAATCTGAACTACCAGCAGCAATGAATCTTTACTATCAGCAGCAATGGGAAAACTAGTATCCCAAGATTCCTAACAATTATTATTATTATTATTTATTATTATTATTATTATTATTATTATTATTATTATTATTATTATTATAAATTTTTAGGGACACTTAAGGCATGTTTGGCGCGCAAGCTTATGAGAGCTTATCTAAGCATGGCGTGCTCCAAACCTTGAGGGATTTCGTATTTACTATTTTGTATTGAACTCAAATAAGACGAGTAAAATCCGCTAGCCTCGCCCCAGGTGTTTAGTCCGAGATCCAGCTCTGATGTGAAAATGATTGTCGGTGATATGAATGAAGTATGAAGTAAGTATAGTATAAGTACTCGTATGGATTAGGTAACCTGATGATTTAATGACCTCTACGTTCGAGGTTGGGGCTATTTATATTTCATACTTACCCGATCCGATAAATACACATGAGCTTGACGGGCTTGTCTGTACTACCCAATGGCACAACCGACCACTTCGGTATGACGTGGAGGTCGTCGCCCTTATAATTCGTAAGTTTGATTCTTACTTATAGTTCGTCAGTTTTATTCGTTAATTTTGTTTGCAAGTGGATCGGATCCTCGAGGATCCGATAGACAGTCAATTACGTACGTTAACAAGTGTAAAAAAACTTTAAATAACAATTTTTTTCCCAGGCTTGTAATTGGTTAAAAAAATACACATACACACCTTGACAGTAAAGAAAATTAAAATATCTTTAAAAAATTTCAAACCCGAAGCAAAATGAACATCCTAACAAAACACAACCAAGTAAAAAGCCCAATTAAGTTAGCACTTTTGTCTTTGGTTTAGAGAAGCCCATGTGGGATTTGTTTTTATTATCTCCACTGATTTTAGAAGAAAACCTTTCAAAGAGAAAACGAAAATCTGAAACCCTAGCGGTCAAGCGAGATGTCATCATCGAAGTCAGAGTGGGATAAGATATTGGCACAACATGTGCACGCTGCTAGTCTAATCAGTGATGAAGAAGAGGCAGAAGCCGTGTGGAAAGATATTTTGGCGAGAAAAGGTTTGCCGTTAGACACAGCTTACAAATATTTAGATACTTCTAACAAGGCCTATGATGAATCCTATTGTGATTGCTTATCATAACCATTCGCGAGAAAAAAAAATCCAGAAGCCGCTAAATCATGTGGGTACTCCGCCTTTGAATGGCTTCCTGCTCCTGCCTCTCCTCGTAAAACTATTTCATCAAATTCTCATTTAACTTTTGATGAAAGAAACTATGAGAAGAAAAAGAAAAAGGACACCGATCTTCTTATTTATCAAGAAGAGGTTTCATCAAATTGATTGTTTCCGTTTTACATTCATGTTGGCATCACATTTTATCATGTTTTTCGTCGAATCAATGTGCTAATCATTCCATTAACATCAACATTTCCTTTTTTCTAGAATAATCGAAAACATGTTGCAAACCCCCCCCCCTCCTCTCTCATGTTATGATCCGCACCAACACAGTTGTTGCTTCGTGAAGGAATTGTTAGAGTTAATGGATATAAATTAATATTTGTATGACCGGTTTCGAACCTGAGACTTCGGGATTGCACACATTACGTATGAGTCTCAATGTTTGAATAATTAATATAATGATTTATGATTAATTATTAAATCACAAATATTTATATGATCGAACAAGGAAAGTGGAGGGGGTTGAGTGTCGGTTTATGGAAATTAAGGAGGTGTTTGACTCAAACTTGGAGAGCAAGTTTGGAGTGTATATAAACACCTCAATAGCTCATATGATCGGAACATATATCCCTGAACAATTGACTTTACAATCGATTCTCTATTCCTACTCACTGACATACAAATCACAAAACAGTAACTAGAATAATGAGATATACTATGCATGCATGTGCATGTTTTACTCATACGTGTATGCATATGTATGTGCTTGGTAATAAGATTAATTCTTTATATTCTTGTTTTGAAGAACAGTGATGTGTCAGATTCGATCATGTATTATAACATCAAGCCCTAGTTGTTGTGATGTTTTATTTGTGATACATGAACATAGCTTTTCACATTGAGACGCTAGTAATACGTATGTACAAGAACGGAGTACAAGCTTACTTTAGCTTGTTGTTATTTACCCTATTCGACTACATAGTGGTCGATCCTCAATAAACTCTATTTAGGGTTTATATTGTTCTTGGTGATCACGTGGTTTCTTGTTCTTGCTAGAAACCTAAAGGTACGCATCTATTTAATTTTTAGTTAATTATTTACATGTTATTGTAGATCCTAATTCCGCTGTGCTACATGCTTTGATGTTATTTGTTTATGGCTATTAGTTTATAGTTTTATGATTCTAATATCACAACAGTGGCATCATGAGCCCGTTTTTAACATGTAATTAATTACTAAAAACCTTAAAATTGAATCTTGTTGTATAGATACATGCAATTTTATTCTAGGGTTTTATAAACCCTAATTTTTTGGATCGACACCCATATTTAATTTTTTAGGGTTTTAGTTTTTGTAGAAAACTTGTATAAACCCTAGGATTGCATGCAATTTTAAGGATTAATTAATGAATACCTTATGTGATGTCATTAATTAAAGATTGCGTACTATATAGGCTTGTAAATATGTGATACATGATTTTAAGTGCTATATGAGATCCATGACAAAATCTTGCATATTTTGTCATGGAATGTTATGTGTTTAATTTGCTACATGTTTTAAGATAAATCTAAAATTAGGGAAGACCCTAATTAAATATATTAATAAATTGGTTATGTGAAATGTGGTATCTAGTTAATTAAAACTTACGCGGCCAAGTTATTTGGCGTCTGTGGTCCATTGGGCACAATGAGCTCGAAAACCAATGGGAGTTTCACTAATTAGATACATTATAAATTCACGTAGAAAATTAATAGGATTTATCAAAAGGTTTGCATGTGGCTATATGATATTGTTAATGATCATATATGTGTTATTGAGTGTTTATTTATTTTTTCAATTACTTGTTCTTTGTGTTTTAATTATGATGGATTGTAAACATCAAAGAGGGTAATTTTTTGAATAAAAATAAATGAACCTAATAACTATGAAACCTTTGTAGTAAACTATTTAATTGCCAAGTCTTATGTGCCGACAGTGGTTCGCTTCGCACGGTAATTTGCTCCCAGGCGAGACTAGCAATTAATAATTTACTACATAAATGGTTTTAAGCAAGAAAATCATAAGTGTTTAAATTGATTGATGCGATTATACTAAGTGGTCGAAGTGGCGGACCTAATATTGACAAACTATAAAGTGGGTATAAGGTTGGTTCGCATTAAATTGTGACCTTAAAGGGGCGCGTTTTTAATTGCCTTCGGGTGAACGTTTGCTCCTCCGCTCGAAGGGTGGTTGTCTAAGGGTAAATTGCCTTCGGGTGAACACCTAAGTTTTCATCCTACATCACTAGCAGCCAAAGCTGAATGTTGATGTTCAAAGGGTGGTTGTCTAAGGGTAAATTGAGTACTTTCATTGCTAGCAGCCAAAGCTGAATGCGATGAAATGACGTCAATTTACAGTTTCTTAAGTTGGCTAACTTAATTGAGCACTTTCATTACTAGCAGCTAAAGCTGTTGTAATGGAACGGCGTCAAGGCATAAAGATTTGGGGATGAAACATACTTACATTTGCAACTAAAGTTGGCAAGATATGTAAGTCCCATGATTTTAGGAATTGCAATTGGATATTGGGAATTCAGTGCAGCTCTTCCTTATTGAGTACTTTCATTGCTAGCAGCCAAAGCTGATGTGATGAAACGACGTCAATTTGGATCGTATTTATCAGTGTAAATTAAATGGTGAACATAGTTTACCATGGGTGTTTAATTTTCTTGAAAAGTTCATTATCGAAAATACTAAAATTGAATTTTGAAAATTCTTTTAAATGTATTAAATGCAACGTTAAAACCGTAAACGTGGGGCATTCTTTTAGTAGTAAATTGATCTACACCCGTAGGGGTTTTGGATAGAATTAATTTTTACTGAAAAGAGTAAACCGAGTCCACTTTCCGTGTGAAGAGTGAGACTTAATCCTATTCCTTTTCATGAATGAGAAAGGTATAATAGGAAAATTAGAATTGTCTAAATTCTAAGAAATAACTCATGGCAAATTTTGTAGAAATTGCACGTTTAGGAGTTATTATAATTAGAACCTAGACTAATTACCGCAAAATTGGTAAAAGGCAAACTAGAATGATAGGTCTAGTTGTTGTACTTTAACCATTTAAAGGTGCTACATATCACTGTAGGTGATGGTAGACCTAATTGAGGAAGAAATTGCATACTCAATTTTCTCAAGTTAATTGTATTTGTAGGACCGTAAAATACAATGATTTATGTGATTCGGGTGGTCTTGGTAGGTTGAAGAAGATGAATATCTTCATCTTCTTTTAGAGAGAGAAAGTATTTAGTGAGAGGGTGGAGAAGTTGGAACTTTTAGTCAATTAGATTAATAACAATATAAACAATACACAACTTTCACACACCCCTCATGGAGAGTCATGAGGGGTATTTATAGGCCTTTTACATCACACCTTTGCCAAATATGCATAAGTAGCCCCTGCGTTGACTACTTATTAGAAATCTAGTCCAATTCACTAAGTGACGATATCTTTTATAAAAAAGCGAGTCTAACAATCTCCCTCCAAGATATCGTCACACGTGAATGGTTACAATGAGACCTATAAACAAAGTAAATTACAATAATAAACTTTTGTCGTTGTTGAAGCGCAGAGTCTCTGTAGTCTAGATCCTGAGGCAGACTTGAAGTTCTCTATTCCGAAGATCGCGGCATCGATCTCTGTGCTGACGGAACATATACTTGTAGCTCTGAACTTAAATTGTAATGTACTAGTTAGGTTATTACTCCCTCCTAACTAGTGAGCCCTTTTCTTCTTCTCTGCTCCCTCCTGAAACGACAACTCTATTTAGTCTTCAAACACGCAGCGGAGACTCTAGATACTAAAGGAACCACACTGGTTGTCATTCGGGAGCTTCAACATATCTCACAAAGTATTTGCATCCAAGTAGGTAATAAGCCTCAATGTACCCTCAACCGAATTGCTGAAGACGAAACCCTACTTTTTCCTTTGTGCACTTCTCCCTCCTGATGGTTGCGAGTCATCGAAAACATCATACTTTAGTGCACGTGCCTTTGATTACCTTTAATTTGATGCAATGTTAAAGCTATAACAGCCCGTCAAAGCATAATTTTGTGAGAATATATTGAAAAATACTCCCAATACTTTTCTCAAACCAACCTTAAGTTCACCGGCTGTTAGTAAATGACCATATATGGAGACAACCCGATATGACCAATTTGAAAACGAAGTAAACACCCCAACTTTTTCGACTTAATGCTTGTACTAACGTGTCTTGTGAACAATCCACATCTTTTTTGTGTGACACTGAGTACTACAACGTAACCCCTTAAAGTGATAGCTATACTGTGAGCACTACAACGTAACTCCTTATATCAGTGATAACTAGATTGTCCATCCTTAGTCACAATGAATAATATTGCCCACACAAGTTATCTTGAGAGTAACACCACATCTCAAAGATAAATAAGTACCATTGAAATTTCACTTCAAAGTCAAATCAATAATACCGTACAAAAACCCCGTAGTCATTTTTCTTAACCATATTAATTTTAGCCGTGAACTTTGTATCCCCGTGAAATATTTGTTATACCAAAAATACCACTCAATTTACCAATGTTATCAAACATTTGTCTCCAAAATAATTTAAATAACACTTTTGATAACATATGTCAACCATTGCAACATATTCGGATCCAACTCATATACCCCAAAGTCCAATAAGCAAATGGGTAAAGCCCAATGATGAACTAACCTGATCCATAAACCCGGTTCAATCATAGTGAAATACCCCTTGCCCTAACCCTAAACACACACACAAAATCTTAAACATTCCGCCTACCAACTAACTCTTCTCTCCCCTGACCAATCTTACACATAAAGAACTCATCTCATTTCATCAAAACGACTTGACAACAAAATCCCATTCGTGCATCATTCTTCCTGCCAGTCCGAATCATAAATCACAAATAACCTCTTGCCTTTTATTTGGATATCTCAGTCAGACGTTACAGCTTCAAGATCTTTTAGAAAGGTCTCGGGTAGGTAATTATGTGATTTGTTGTTCTTGTTATTAAGCCGATTGAAAGGAATGTATTTGAACACAATTGTTCATGTTCGTTCTTTAGTAAATATCGGATAGTGAAGAGGAGGCTTATCTTCCACATAGATCTATGATGATTATGCGTTCAACTGAAAAAAATCTTTAAAAGATTGGAAATAAAGTTGTAGCACTCTGAGATCTTGTATATTTTCTTTTTGATGTTCGAGTAGATTGATGATAGTTGGGGAGATGTTATAGATTAGGTTAGTTGTTGGAGTTTTTCTATTGTTGGACTGATTATGTAGAACTGAGGTAATTAAGAGTCTGGTATTTGGTTTAGTTTGTTGTCGAGGTCAATCTGCTTCATCTTCATTCTATTTCTCTTTTTCTATTAGCGATAAAATTGACTTTTTTCGTTGACTTTGATCATTGACCATATGTCACAATAGCGATAAATGTCCAACAATGATAAATTTCCAACAGCGATAATGTCCAACAGCGATAATGTCCAACAACGATAATGTCCATTAGCGATGAATGTTCATTAGCGATAAAGTCATCGAGTTTCTTTACAAGAAATCGAATACCGATAGAAGAGGGTTTATCTGATTTGCTTTACAAGCAACTTCGATAAAAAAGGGTTTTGACTTTTTGACCAAGAACTCCGGCGAGATTCCGACCAAAAATTTCCGACCATATTTTCCGTCCACTTTTTTCAACCCAGAAAAGACCATTATATTCGACCACTTTTCATAGTTATGGTGCCAAACATTCACATGAAAATAACTGTTAACATATGGAACTTGTATTTGGACAGAAATGGCACAAACAAAGTACATAAGTTAACTGTTAATCTGAAAGAGCATATGTTTTTGGACCATTGGATACATAAAAGATATGTTATTAAACTATTTTACCAGGAGGATAAGAAAAAAAAAATTCAGATCCGGAAAAAGTGGGGTAAAAAAACTGCTTAAAACATGAATCGAACCAACATAAATCAGTGTGTAACACAACCTCGCTCTGATGCCAATTGTAGGACCGTAAAATACAATGATTTATGTGATTCGGGTGGTCTTGGTTGGTTGAAGAAGATGAATATCTTCATCTTCTTTTAGAGAGAGAAAGTATTTAGTGAGAGGGTGGAGAAGTTGGAACTTTTAGTCAATTAGATTAATAACAATACAAACAATACATAACTTTCACACACCCCTCATGGAGAGTCATGAGGGGTATTTATAGGCCTTTTATATCACACCTTTGCCAAATATGCATAAGTAGCCCCTGCGTTGACAACTTATTAGAAATCTAGTCGAATTCACTAAGTGACGATATCTTTTATAAAAAAGCGAGTCTAGCAGTATTGATGGATATTCCATTATTGAAAAAGTAGAATACATTCTCTGAGTACCTTAGTATGTATTATGTAATGGATTACTCAAAGGTGTAGGAAAGTAAACAGCATGCTATTTGCTTTTACTAGTTTTGAAACATATATAATGTTGTCAAATCTAGTGGGAGCATTGTATTGTAATTATTGAATAATAAGTTCATGTAGTGATCTTTGATTCAGTGGGAGCTACAAGACTTGATATCTTGATAGTAACCTAGATTATCTCTAGAACCTCTTGAGATAATTTCTTTCCAATTATAGACACTTGTGGTATTAAGGATAGTCGTGTACGTTTCCTTACTAGACGAGGTGATTTTATAACTACTTATATCCACGAAACAATCATATTGATCAAATAAGAAAACTATTGATATGTTGTTTATCTGATACATGTGTTGTTCCATGCATAAGTGGGAGAATTATTTAAAGCGTGCAAGCAACAACACAAAAAGAAATATGATTTAAAGGTTTCTCTTGACTGTAAGGTAAGAGACTAATGTTCTAATGTGTTTTAAACACATTCTAATAATGGAACACTTGGAGTTAATATCTACTTTCATTACTAGATATTAATGACATGGTAAATTACATACTATTATTATTAGCAGCCTCGGCTGATGTAATAAAACTATATTAATTTACAAATTCCTAAATTAGATAATTATTAGAAAAAGCGTCAATATGAAAATAAGACTACTTCAATTATGAATATTTATGTATTGTTGTAATTACATAAATAAATGGAGTAATCTTATACTACTTCATAATTTGAATGTTTATGTATTCGTGGAATGACATAAATATGAAGTAATAAATTAACTTGAAATAACGATTGAAACCATATTGAGGTGTTCATAATTACGTTAGATATGCATATTTATATTTTAGTATAAAGATATAAATATGAAGTCTTTTGATTGCTATAAGACTTATAACAAAGTAAAACGTTATCTTGTTATGTGTAGTATATTCACTATCAAAGAAACACACTATTGGGACTAAAGAGTGGATCGAATAGAAGAAGAACAAGATAGAGAGAGAAAGGAACCTTGTAGTGAGAGAAAGTGAGAAAGTTTCATTAGATAAATGAATAAGGTCCAACCCTTCCCAAGGGTGGGAAGGGCTTTATATAGTACTAAAATAGGATGCCCCTAGTGGGCTGTGAGTAAGCTGACAGTGGGTAAAGACCCGACCCACTCCACAATAATAATAATAACTATTCTACTACTAATATTACTAATTAACCTACGAGCTATGATGTGCTAATAAGTACTCGGGGTGACCGAGTCTTCAACTGAATATTCATATTCCTAACAATCTCCCCCTAAGGGAGGTCACCCCGGAAGTAATGTTTTGAATTCTAGCACTTCATTCTTGGATCTTGACTTCATAGCTCGTGAACTGTGATTCTTTAATTTCTATGATCATTGTGCATACAGCAGCAAACTTCAGATGATTGTGCTTATGTCTTGGATGATCTTTGGTGAATCTGTGAAGTTATCATCCAACATGTGTTTCCAAGTCATCTTTCAGTAGTTTGTCTCCTTATGATAAAATATTCATTGAGCCGACATGTTCACACTATTTAGAGTCATGATCTTTCAGCATCAGAGTTTGCAGAAATGATGTTGAAGGTCTTTTAGGTTATCATGACTTCTTAGTGAATATGATGATGATGTAGTGTGAGCATGTGGTGATGGATGGGCATCTTGATCAGCAACCAGCTACAACTGCTTACAGTAGCAACCGCAATCAACTACAATCGCCAGATGTTCCTGCATACGACCGTTAGCAATAAAATGTCCGGTACTTACAGGTTCGGACTTTGCGATTGTTAACAGCATAGTGTGAAAACTCTCTCTAGTCCTTACCAAGACCGTTCCTAAATCAAAAACCCACAGAGGGTTTTAAAGATTTACCGTAGCAAATCAACGATTAGGTGAGTCACTGGAGATCACTCCACGACCGTAGACCATTTGAAACTGTCGCGACCACTAAGCTTAATCCACAAGGAATTACCAAAGTGACCTACTTTCATGGCTGTTTGATGTTGACCCTGGCAGGAATTTCCATTCAATCATTGAGAATTACATTTGTAAATTCTCTCATAAATGTTCTGACAGATTGCTAAGATCTGTGTAGGACTCATAAGTTTCCAACTGGTGTCCTTAATGTTGAACAACCAGTGTAGAAGTAATTCGTGTCCTTAAGAGATCTTATTATGCGTCTCGTGGCTCTAGACTCATTTGTGCATTTTGATTTGGTGATCGGAGGCTGGAGAGGACTGCCACCTTTTCAATATCATCTAACTCGGAGTGAGAGAGACGATAGAAATGTATTGATCTCCGTGACAAGTGAAACAAGAGTCCTTTAAGGGACCTTGAGTGGTTAGGGAGGGTTGTGCAGCGTATCACTGGGTCCATGATACTTTTTCTTCAATGTCAGCAATCAACCAAGTGATTCTGATAGCATATGTATTGACCCGGTTTCTGCCTAAAGTGTAAGGAGGGCTTCTTTCTTTTCACCATTTATCTTTACATTTCTTTTTCATTCTTTAACCCCTTCAGTGCTTACCGAGACTTCATAACTAGAACCTTGTTGGGTTTGTTCCAGAACTAGCTCCATCTCAGTCGGCACTCTTCCCTTACTCACTTTTCTCCTTTTATTAATCATATCTAAGGACTTCTACACTAACTAGTGGATTCTCCCTGGGTAGATCCCCCTGACTCTGGCGGGATCGTGGGAACTTGTTCCTAACCTTACCATCCTTATAACTCCAATACGTTAAGTAAAATGGTCGGTCTTTGGTGTTCTTCCACAATTGCCATTAATAAAATCCTTGAAAAATCTCTCAAAGTGTTCATGATTATAAGACACATTTTGTTAACACTTTGATAGTTTTATATTTTTCAAATGCTCCCCCTCGACATGTGCTCCGATGTTTTAATTATAAATTTGCACATGTTGGGTGGAGCTCGCACTTTTTCAATTGATCCACTTTCAGTGAACATGACCGATTTGAGACACGCTTACATCACTGGTTAGACCAGCTTGAAATTATTACCCGGCCTGGTCAAGTCCAAAGAAAGTTTCTCGAAATGGTACACTCTACTCAGATACGACTTTTTTGAGACACACTTACATCACTAGTTAAACCAGCTTGAAATTATTACCCAGCCAAGACGCATCCTTTCGATTGATGACAATTTAAGTTTTGTCAATTCATTTGTAATGTCTGAGTCACGCTCACATGAGATGCCCAATCCTTTGCTCCCCCTCAATATGTGCATTGATATACAAAATAGTTTAGCACATACGGGAGAGCTTCCTTTCACGTCCAAAACATTTTGCTCCCCCTCAATATGTGCATTGATATACAAAAATGGTTTAACACATACGGCAGAGCTTACTTTTACGTTCAAATCATCACATTTTATCAGATTTCATATTTAAATCACATTCTCTCCCCCGATCAAAATTTCAAACCATTTGAGATTTGTGATCCCAATTGATTTAAATTAGTTAGAAAAATGTGGGAGAAAATGTGTCTGATTAAATTTGTTCTGATAATGGAGCATACTATAATCCCTTGCGAACCAATAGAGAGTGTCACTGCTGATGTTGCACAATGTTTAAAAAGGTGTCATAAATTAGATCAAATGCTCTCCCCCTCAATGAATGACCCATTTTTCTATTGAAAGAGCTGTAGTCATTCACTTGAGCGACAAGCATTTGAGAAATTTTAAGTCCAGTTACCACCTTGTGAAACACCAAAACTCTCCTGAAGAATCATAAATGGAAGAGGGTTTTTCCTTAGCAGATAATGCAGAATCAGTAGCAGTATAAAATACATCTTGTGCAATACATCTAGCAATCAAATTTTCATTAGTGATGAGTATGTTTTTCCTTTCAATCTCACGACTCTTAAGTTCTATTGCATATTGAGTTACCTCCTTTTCCATATCTTTAAACACTACTTTCATTTCATTTATTTCGGTGTTAAGGGCAGTTTGGATCCCTTCAAAATGTTCTTTAAGTAGTTTAAAGAATGGCATGACTTCAGTCAAGTAACACCTTTTTGTTTGTTCAAAACACCTTTCCCCCTCAGTAATTCCGGTTGGTGTGATTCTCTTCTTACATGTTTTATCAAAATTAGCAAACAGTTGCCAAAGCACGTATAAGCTAATTAAGGTTCAATGATGATGATACCTTGGTTTTTAACGAGACAAAAGAAGAATAACGAACCCTAGAATTGATTACCCACGAATTTGAAACAACCAAAATCCTTGAATCCTTTGTTCTTGAGAGAAGATTGGAGCAAGAAAATTGTGTTCTTGTTATTTTTTTTCTTTGGATCGTAAACTTAGGAGAGGGAGAGATACCGAATTTCTTGAGACAAAATAGGAGGAGGAGCGGACTAAAAATTTGGAAGGGATTAATGGTACATAAATTTGATTGATATGATTTTGCAAATTTCCTGGAATTCTTTATGGGCTAATTGATCTTCTATGTACAAAATTTTGTTTAAATGGGCTAAGGGGCTTACAAGGTTTGATGGGCTATGAAGGTTTGGTGGACTTAGTTTGAATTTATATTCATAACATATAGTTTTAGGTGTTAAATTATAATGTGTAATTTAATTATAAGATAATGACATATGGTTAAACTTAGATTAAAATGTGTAATGCTCTTGTATAATTAATAGTATGCACTTATAAGTTTAAAAAAATTTTAGGGGCAAAATGGGAACTTCAAATGAATGGAAATTTAGGTTTTACAACTCTTCCCCTCTAAAAGAAAATTTTCGTCCTCGAAATTGGAGTAGAGAGATCGGATGGAAATGTATCGAATCACAGAAGATGTGTGGATGACATACACGTATAATTATTCAATTTCTCATGACCCAAACCACACGCTCCAGAATAGCCTCAGGCTCTTCAATAACAGACAAATCATAACAATTCTTGATCGAATGAATGCAGAACATATACATGACAGATGATATTTGTAATCTCACTAAGCGATACATGAAACACATGTACACATGAGGCAAATACGGAGGTAGTAATAAACGATAAAACTTCATCAACTCTTTCCAGATTCTGGACGAACCAAGGAACTTGCTAATACTCAGAGAAACATACAACAAATCATCAACGTATCAAGAGCTTCATAAAGAGGTGGTTAACATATTCGTATTGGCGATCAACTAAGCATATATCGGAATGTCATAACGTATCAGAAGTCTAATGGAATAGGTAGAATAATCGCACGGATCAGAATAAATCTAAGTTCTAACGTTTCGTGAACTAAATCTTCCTCAAACGCCAAAACGCCCAACACTCTTGTATGGAACATCACACGGAACACACCAATTCCCGATCTAAAGTTTTGGAATTTATTTTCCAACATGATAACTAATCCATTAGTTATTGAATTTACTCAGGTCCTTCAATAAACAGCTCCCTAACCTAGTTTAACCCAAAAGGTGTTCTTTATCTCCATCAAAAATCCTGCTCAACACATCTTCCAAGCATCGAAAAGTTGTTCTGCTTATTCATCGATTTGGAGGTGCAAAGCATTACTAACTCGAGTCTGGTCCCTCAAGCCTTCAGTAGCTCTTCCTAGGAATGTGATGGTGAAACGCAATCTCTGACACGATCACTGCAGGTGCGCCATGTAGTCTGAATAATCTTCTGCCAAAAGGAATCACTGCCAATCTTCCAAGTGAGCCGACCAAGTCAAACCATCCTCTACCACTCAAGTCGTGTTGTCCTTCCAAAATGTACATGGAATTTTCGTTACAAAATCCCTGAAAGTTTAATCTCACTTCTACATACGAACATCCAACACTAAAGAAAACTGCATGTATGTTGATACTGAATCTTAACCTGTTGACACGCCAACCACTTCAGCACTAATGTAGTCACAACCGTCTTAATACCATTCCATCAAAATTTCTGCTGCAAGTCTCAACACATAATAGTACAACTAAGATGAATAGAGCAATTAGTGTGCTTCAATCAAAACCGCTTCCTTCAAGTCTTCTAGCATAGATCATGTTTCACCGTCTTGCTCTCGAGCTTTTTCATGCCAGTCACCAATTACTCCCAAGTAATGCATCAGATATTTCACTTCTTGCGGTTCTAGCTGTACCAACAATCTTTCCATGTTGCATAAGAACAATAACTAAGTCCCCTTCTTGAGTAGAAACAATTACCTTTTTAGCTTCTCAAAATTTCTCCTCTCATTCTTCTTCCCAATCCAAAATTTACTCCTCGAGAGTATAACATGTAGCTTCTCCTGATGTAGAAACCTAAACACAGAATACGGAGATGATCTCCATGTTTCTCTTTCGTCTCTGAATCTACCAATATGTCATACTATGACAAATTGTCCAAGTATTCATGAAAGACATGATTCATCAAGTTCATAGGAACAGTCGGAGCAGTAGCCAATACGATTGGCATCACAATACTCATAGAGATCAAAACGAAGAAGAAAAGAAATTCTAGGAACATCTCGCTCCTTTAAACGTAACTGAAAAATTATCAGATCTAAAATTCATCATTGGGAAGACTTCACACTCTGGAGTTGATTAATCAAATCATCGATTCGAGGTAACGGATAACGGTTCTAACCACAATACTATTCAGCTTCCCGAGATCACTACACAACTTCATGCTATCATCATCCTTCTTCATGAATTCAACTTGAGTACACCACAGATACACACTCAAACGGATAAAACCACTTTCTAAAGGCTGGACCTTCAATTTTTTCCATTCAACTGATGCCACAAGATATGGAGTTTCAGAATTAGGAAAAAAACATTACTCTCATACGGATAGAGTTTCTGAATCAACCAACTTACTGATCTCAGGAACTTCTCAAGACACCCTATGATCCCAATAAGTTCAAGTTATATGATGTAAATATTATCACGTTGGCCAGGCGTCATAATACTTGCATCATATACACATGCCCTTATTGCATCATAGTTTACCTCGAGTCGTAACTAAACAGACTCCATAACTAGATCAGAACAAGATCACACTCAGCTCAGATGGAAATCTTGATAGTTTATTAAGGAATTCATTACGAAAATTTCAAACAACCGAATAACTCTCGAGTCGAGTTTCATCAAACAAAATATCTTCACAACTGCGACAGATTAACGTACGAATTTTTAAAACATATGAGATCATAATTACTTACCAGGTTGGGAACCATAGTACAGAGTTCGAGTTTCTCAAATCGCCAAAGATTAAAAATCTAATTTGACTGTTGTTAGCATCTCGATACCATAATTGTAACACCCCAACCCGACAAAGGTTAAAATATCACATTCATGGTGTCAAACAGAACATACACAAGCGGAAGACTTTAATAATACAATTAAATTTAAAGGTTACAAATGAAATCTAAAGTAAATGGAATACAAGGATTTCAACAAAGGTACAATATGTCTGGAAATGAAAATATCCAAGTCAACTCTAATACAAGGTAGCTATCAAAGGTGTAGTCCTCTAAGAGCTCTTATGCACTCTTCACTCATATCCCAGCTTACCTCTAAAACCGTTTTATGTGAGTTTTTTTTTTTTTTTTTTTTTTTTTTTTTTTTTTTTTTTTATCTTTTTTTTTTGGGATTAACAAGTAACATAATAAACCAATTAACATGTGTATTAAAACGTATCACTAATTAGGTTTTCTTGTAGATTTAATTCAGATTCATGGTGTTATCTTGGTGTCGTCTAGAAGAAGAAAAAAACAAGAGCAATGATGATGATACCTTGGTTTTTAACGAGAAAAAAGAAGAATAACGAACCCTAGAATTGATTACCCACAAATTTGTAACAACCAAAATCTTTGAATCCTTTGTTTTTGAGAGAAGATGGGAGCAAGAAACTTTGTGTTCTTATTATTATTTTTTCTTTGGATTGTACACTTAGGAGAGGGAGAGGGAGAGATACCGAATTTCTTGAGACAAAATAGGAGGAGGAGCGGACTAAAAATTTGGAAGGGATTAATGGTACATAAATTTGATTGATATGATTTTCCAAATTTCCTGGAATTCTTTATGGGTTAATTGATCTTCTATTAATTGTAAAAAAATTTGTTTAAATGGGCTAAGGGGCTTACAAGGTTTGATATGCTAGGAAGGTTTGGTAGACTTAGTTTGAATTTAGAGTAAACTACACCATTCGTCCTTGTGGTATGCGTTGACCGACACATTTCATCCTTTGACCAAAAAAATTGCACCGTCCGTCCTTAATTGCGAAACGTTCTGCTTCGTTCGTCCCTCACACTAACTGGCATGACTAACGGGCGTTAGATGAGGTCCAAGCGAGGGTATTTTAGTCTTTTTCCACCCACACCACTTTCTCCCACATAAATCATAATCAATACATACTCTCTCTTTCTTTTTTCCTCTCTCTCCTTATTTTCTGCTTCTCTCTCTCTCTCTAACATTTTCTATTTCTCTCTAACCAAACATGAAACAATTCAAAGATTTATCACCATCTTCAAGTTCATATTATACCTTGGTCAGGCCTTTACATAGCGGTGAGAATAATAATAGTACTAGTGGGAATCAAATTCAAGATCTCATGTTTATTTCTGGGCTTATTTAGTAGGCCTAATGATTACCTCATTATCGGAAGCCCAGTTCTTGATTCGAAAGAATATCTTAGCAAATTCCACAATGGCACCACAGGGATCACAAATGAGTGGTAAGCAACTGGGGCCCATCAAGATACACACCCTTAGATGGAAAAGCATCTTCGTCAATTCCCAGAATCTGGCGACCCTTCTGGCGACCACAACCAAACTTCGACCACCACCACCACCGAGCAAAAACCCCCTTATGTCCAGAAAATTCGGATCAAACAATACACACCATAACAAAACAAATCCAGTCAACAAAACACAAACTGAAAATCATCATCAAAAACCCAGATTTAAACTCTCGATCTACATCTAAAAATCATCATCAAAAATGATAAACCCAAATCCGGTCAACACACATCACCGAAAAAATAAAACTCCAATAAAATCGACACCAAAATCCATATCTCGATCTGGGTTTGTTTTGGATGAATAAGTTAATGATTATATATAACTGGAAATAATCAACATCAAAAACCCAGTTCCCACCACACTTTCTTGCTTTCTTTTCTTTACAGGTGTTGGAGATTTGTGTGAAGAAGAAAAAGAAATGTAATATCGAGGCTCTTGGGTGGTGGTTATCACTGGTGGTTTTCATCTATTTATATTTGTGTAAGGCTATATGCTTTTATTTTTGGAGCATATCTATTTCTAATTCTTAAGAGTTCATATAGTTTCTAACCCCATAGAGACAAAGAGGAGTAGTTGTTAAGAGTTAGTCACCATAATTGAACTAATAATACACCTAGTAAAGTTCGAATTTATACATTGTAATGATCGATTTACTATTAAAGTGTTGACTGGTCAAAGGAACAGTGATTTTGTGATCGGAAAATAGATGAAAAAATGTGGCTGGAAAATCACTGGAACAGTGATTTTGTGAGGGTGGGTATCACAGAGGTGATTTTGAGTGTGTATTAATAAGGTACAAAGAAATGGGTATTAAAAGGGTATTTTGAATCAATAATGGTATAAAGAAAGATTATGGTGGGTGGCTAGGTTTTCAAGAACAAAAAAGAAATAAAGAAGATAAGTGAGGAAGATGAAGTAGAGAGATAAATGGTAGAAAGACGAAAATACCCTTGCATATGTAGACTTAACGATCGTTAGTGTGTCTCGTTAAAGTGAGGGACCAACGGTAGATAACGTTTCGCATTTAGGGACGGACGGTGCAATTTTTCTGGTCAAAGAACGAAATGTGTCGGTCAACGCATACCACAAGGACGAATGGTGTAGTTTACTCTTGAATTTATATTCATAACATATAGTTTTAGGTGTTAAATTATAATGTGTAATTTAATTATAAAATAATGACATATGGTTAAACTTAGATTAAAATGTATAATGCTCTTTTATAATTAATAGTATGCTCTTATAAATTTATAAGTTTTTGAGGGGCAAAATGGGAACTTCAAATGAATGAAAATTTAGGGTTTTACAGTACTTGTCCTCGTAAAAGGTTATTGCCGAGGAGATGTCCTCGGCAATGCCTCGTCGAAAATAACAATACCGAGGACTTTCCCCGAGGACAAAGTGGCCCCCATGCACTTTCCAGTCAGACGTTACAAAATGTTTGACCAACAGCGGGTGGTATTTCTATGCAAGATGAGAGATCAAGGCCATAGAAAACGGTTGTTGTAGATGATGCATATATGTTTTGAAGTACAATGCATGGAAAACATGATTGTGAGCTAAAAACATTATGAAGTACAATGCATGAAAAACATGATTGTAAGCTAAAAACACTCCTTGGAAGAAAATCAAGAAATTAAGAAAGACCAAGAGAGAATGAAAATGTGAAACGTGAGTTTTAACTCTCCCTATGGTTAACATGTCTATATCGAATGAAAGTAATGAGCCATTTCTTACCATGTATGAGTTTGATGATACATCTCTGTCTCTCTCATTAAGTGAATCATAAATTCTTAAACAAAAAATTAACCTCTAAATTTTTTATAATTAAATAGGAAGTTGGGCCGAAATAATGGATCAAATACCGGCCCAAATGTTAGGAGAGTTGTTTGTCGTTACTACTATCAAAATTTGAATAACAATTAGTCAATTATCATTCAAAAACTTCACTAAGGGTGCTTTTGGGTTGCGGAGGGGTTTAGGATTCGAATTCTAATTTGGATTAAGATTTGAATTTGGGTTTAGATTTAGATTTGATTTAGGAGAGAGAAAACATATTATAAAATAAATAATTTATTATTTTAGAAAATTATATATAAATTTAATTATAATATACCAAAAAGATTGTGTGGTAATAGGAAAAGTGGGGTCCACTTATATGAGAAAAAGGACAAAAAATAAATATGATATCCGGTATTTATTTATTTATTGTACCAACCTATTTGCATATCAATGAGATGTATCAATATTTGATTCTTTGATTTTCAATTTGTGTGCCCAATTTAGAAACAAACACACAATTTTCAGCTTCTATCATTCAATTCCTCATAAAACTCTTAACCAAACTACACCCAAATCACTAAAGGTCAAATATAACACCCAGGGTATAATGACCCGGATATATATCATTGGTTCATTACATCCCCCCACACTCTCTTTTCATGTCACTAAATTTTCTTTTTATGTGCACGTGAAAAACGTGGTCTTTTATCGCTGTATTTTTTATGTTAGGTTTGAACTTTAGTAACACTTTTGTATGTGTCAACAACTGATTTTCCTTGAAATGAGATAAACGAGTTGACTAAATTTGTGAACATGTAACTTTAATGAAGAAAGATGCCCTGAAAAATTGGTTCAACATCTTCCATTTAGTTTGGTTTTGGATTCAAAACTAACTAGGCACATATATAAAAATGAAAAAGAACAATTCCTTATATATCAAATCTGTAGATACCTCGTTTCATATGTTTCGTGGTTGAGGTGGCCGGATTTGGTGAAAGATGAAGATGTTCATCTTTCTAGAGAGAGAGTAGTGAGAGGGTGGAGAGAATATGTCAAATGTTTATCTTTATTGAAAGTAAACAAATGACTGGTACAATAATCCCACACACCCACATGGAGAGTCATGTGGGTATATATAGGCCCTTTTACATCACTAGTTTGCCTATTACATATAAGTAGTCCCTGTGTGAGCTACTTAATACAAACCTAGTCCAATTCACGTGAGTGACGACATCTTTATAAAAAAGCGAGTCTAACAAAATCTAAACATCAAAATGTTATAAATACTTAAAGTACAAGTTTTAAATGCTTGATGTACAATATAATTAAAGCATGTTTTGTGTAAGTATGAGTGTACGACATTATGATTTTTAAATTGGATGTATATGGAATTGACCCAAATGAAAATGTGATGAGGACAAGATTGAGGAGTTACCTAAGGAATACATGGAGCACTTTAGACATAGCAAGAGGACTCGAATCAAGAAAACGTAACCTAATACTCTCTACGGCGTAAAGGATCTTTCTTGCTTACGTAGTAGAAGCTACATCTTTTAATTATGTTTTGTCTTAGTTTTCTCTACAGCGTAAAGACATGTTTCTCCGTATGCCATAGAGCTCTCGAATAAGTAATTGTTTGTGCGCCTTAGTGCTTACGCCATAGAGGGACAAAAAACCCTTACGCGGTAAAGGTCTCGATAACCGAATTTACCTTTTATAGTTTGACTCAGTTTTTACCATGTCTAGGTTACTTTTTTCCCCAAGTTTTATTTTCCTATAAACATAATATTGGTGATTTTAGTGTCATCACTTATATTTTATGTAATTGTGATTTACTTGAGATCAAGGGCTCAATCAGGTTTACTTTACAGTCGAGTTAGGAGGTGCGGAGTGCACACTCGTTCTAGCTAGCTTGATACCGCCATGAACAAATAGCAGGGGTCAAGGGGGAGAGCCCCATTTCTGGGGTCCCGTTTTCCCCAATAGTCATTAACACCTTCGCACACAAGTCAAAATATCATTAACACGTCATACACGAAATAGAAACAAGCATTGGGCATCAAGCATCAAAAGAAACACCTTGAACAAATAAACAATACATGCATACTTGTTAACTGATTTTAACATAAAATTAAGCCCATTTAACGAATTTTAAAAACGTATCAGAAGCCCAAACTAAAAATCCAAAAAATTACCACATAAGCCCACATGTTATGATACCCTAAAACGTGATTTCTAAAATCCGTCAGTAACTTATAACTACTAAATCAAATACTGTTCAATATTACTATTTATCACGCCATTTTTTTTCGAGTAAATTTGAACTTTTTTATTCATTACGATAATATAATACGGCACAAGTACATCATTACACTTTTATATTTTCCTTTTCTACTTCCACACAACAAGAAGCTCATATACAAACGATATATATATTATGTTTAAATTACACCAAGTTTTCTTTGCAATATAACAAGCACATATTTATTCATGATATCTTAACACTCTCCCATTTATTTATTACACCTTCTCTTTTTATATGTAAATGATCCGACATGAGAAGCACAACCCTCATTTTTTTTCAAAAGCTACAACTCACACTTGCATATATTAAAATGCAACTTTCCTCCTTTTGTCCTAATATTGTACACAAGGCATGCATATGGTTTTCTTTTCCAAACCATGCGTGCAAGAACCCAAGAAAGCATGTACTCCTTTTCTTTTCTCCATTCAACGAACCAAATGGCAAAGACCCACCACCTTTCTCTTTTCTTTTGCTTTACACAACACACACGCTCCTTTATTTCATTTAACATATAAAGCAAACACATGCTTGTCCCTTTCTTTATTCGGTCAAAGCTAAGCAAAAGATTAAACAATACCTTTGTGTTGAATGACCATGCAAACTTGTCCCTTTGAATCTTGTGTTTAACACCCACAGCTCACGCTTGCCCTCCTTTTCTCCCATAACCATATTCTATATCTACAAACACTAAACACCACACTTATTCTTTTCTTGATTGATTCGGTTTTGAAGACACAAACACATACACTCACACGAAACACAAGAGCACAAACCATATTCCCTCCTTGTGTTTATCACCCAAGAGAATACATGTTCCCTTATCAAATTCACTTATGCTTACTCTATTACTCAAAACTTCACTAGAACACACAACAAAAATCTTACCTCTGCTGTGAATACCAAGTCGAACCAAAAGAAGATTAAACCAAGTTTTTCCTAGCATTGGAGCTCTACGTGATCAAGATTGCTGCAAATATAGTCCAAGGATTATAGTTTACGTTCCAGTTCATTTTCATTCGTGCCAAGTTCCTCTCATTCGAGTCTTTTGTAAGATTTCATACGTTTCCTCTATTATCTTGTTACGTATATATTTATCAGCGAGCTAAAAACACTCTTCTCTACTCACTGTCGAAGCTAAGGAGAAGGAGCAAGAGGCGTGCTAGTGCTTCAAATCTTGTTGGAATGTGTGGATAATCCCTGAAAAATCTCTTCCGTTTATCTCGTTGGTATTTCGCATTCCTTATTTCTTTTCTTACACGTACATCTTGCTCAATCTATATAAACAACGACTCTAAATGAGTAATGACACCTTTAAACATGTCAAAATGTCGAATCCCAACTTAGAAAATGGAAACCCAAAAACAGTTCATGGCTTGCTATTGTTCTTTTTTCTTTTCTGTTTATCGAGAACCCACAAAAAGACCCAACTTTAAGCCTCCAGTTCGACCTCTAAACGACCACTATAAAATCAAGACTTTTAACCTCCTTAAAGACAACCCAGCTGACTATTTTTAGAAACAAGAATCTTGTAAAATGATTGGGTAATGAATCGGTAAATGGGTTTGGAAGTTTGGTCCAGGTCGTTGAGTTTGACGCTGGAAATGAACTTGTTATTTTATGTGGCGATCCCATGTTTAGACCCCTATTTCGACCCACATAAAACCATATAAAAATCTATATTTTGGCCTCGGTATAGACCACCTGGCTGTCTTCATTCTGGAACAAGAACGAATAAAAACCATTGTGATGCCTCGTGAATATTTACCTTCAAAGCTCATGCCATATCGAGTAAACTAAACAACCATTTTAATTCTGAAATTATTTTCGATCTAGAATAAGCTGTTCTGGGTTCAAATAAGCACACCTTGGCTTATTCTTTTATTGTCTAAACATATATAGTCGAATTATAACAGGACTTCTTTTCCCGAAATTTAAAAACGCGTTTTGAGAAAACAAGGATGTCGTGCGTAATTATTAAAGCACTTTGAGGGTAGATTTTGCCAAAACATAAAACCACTTTTGGAACATGGACTGTTTTGTAGTCAAACATAAAACCAGGGACTAATTTTGACAAATCTGAAACTTGAGGGTATAAATTGTCATTTGACTAAAGTTTAGGGGTATATATTGTCATTATACGAAACTTTAGGGGGCGAAGTGTAAATTCTTTATAATTACTTTCTAATAAATACATATTAACCCCTATACTTTAGAAAGTAACATTAAAGTATATAATACTTTCATTTACAATAACAAAGATAACTAAAATTAGTAAATAAGAACCGTTTGTAAATCTTGTCTCCCACTCCTTTAGGTGCGAAGAAGGAGTGATTTGATTCCTGTCGGTATTTGCTACTCTTGTGTTTTGCTTACTATGGAATAAGGTACAGATATTCTGCTTTCTTGTAAGGAGCCTTCGTTTCTCTCGATCTCTGATTTTGATTCGCTTAGGATTCCCCAAGCCATTGCTATGTTCCCCTTGATGTGAACCTTAGATATGATCCCTTTGACTTGAATCTTGTTTTGAACCCTTCCCTTGATCTTTTATTTTGAACCTTGCCATGAACCTTGACTTGAACCCTAATATGCTTGATATTGTAATTGGATGAGAAAACCTTTTTAATTATTTATGAAAATGTTTTAAGAAAACTATTTTAAAACTATCTTTATGGAAACTATTTTTAAAGACCATTTTTACGAAAACTATTTTAAAAGATCATTTTTACGAAAACTATTTTGTAAGATCATTTTTAGGAAAACCGTTTTAAAGAATTGCTTTAAGTGAACTTTAATAGAAACCTTTTTGAATAAACCTTTGTTATGAACCATCTGTTTTGAACTATCTGATCCGAACCTTTCTGATATTGAACCATATGATATGAACCTTGTAATATAAACCTTGATATAAATCTCGATATGACCTACTTGAAATGGAACTTGACCTGAACCACCTATTATGAAACCTGAACTTGTACTTGACCTTGACCCACAGTTTGAGATTACGAGCCATTCTAGGCATGAGGGTTTCATGTCCTTGTCATTGATGCACCAATGGCTTGACTCTAGGGCAGGAGAGTGATGTCCTGTCCCGTCCCTGCCTTGACTTGATACTTGACTTGTACACGTAGAGGAAGACATTGTGGCAGCCTACTGGGGCGTATGGATGCATCCTAGATTTGTACTTGATTACTTGAATTACATAGTGACATGATGGGTGTGTGCGATACACGTCATTCACTCTTGGGAGCTCATGACTCCACCCCTTGGAGGTATCCCCTCACATTATACTTGGTACCGAGGTCTCCCCTCCGTACCCTTGCATGACTTGATATGATTTGATATGATTTGGGCTCGTAGTGGATTACAGTTCAATGTATAGTTTTTAAACAATTGTGATCAAATTCAAAACAGTAGCATGTATCTCACCCCAAGTAGCTTATAAAACACTTAAAGCAAGTAAAAAGTGGGGCTATGAACTCACTCAACCTTTGTGTTGACTTTTAGCATGTGTATCTCAGGTGTTAGATCTTTTCCGCTGCATATCTTACTTTTGGAGTAGCTTGGCGAAGGGCATGGCATGGTCATAAAAGACTCTGAAAACTGTTTGGGACCGCTTTAAATCCTTTTTAAACCTATATCTTCCGCACTACTTTTACATAATGTAATTTTATTATTTATTATTATGAAATTTCTTCTAAAACGGTTTAAGCAAAACTGTTCTTTGTATCTTGTGATTGTGAAAACTATCGGATAACACCCCACAACTTGTATGCTTCCACTCATCCAATTTTTGGGGGTGTTACACATGTCTTAGGAGTCTACTGGAATTTTTCAAGATTTTATTATCAATTGTAAAACCCTTTGTAAAATCGTTTAAGTAAATGTGTTTGATCCGTAACTGCAGCTACACTTCAAAAATATGCACTGAACAACCTAACCATATGAATTCAGAAAATTCTACAAAATTTCCAGGAAGTAATCCACATATGAAATATAAGTTTGTAAAATTATGGCCTCTAATTCGCTATGATTTGGAAACAAAAAAATCATAGAAACCGACTGAAAAACAACTCAGCAAACACATTTTAACACATGATCACATTAAATTCTGAAAAACATCCAAATTAAACTCAAATTCGTTCAACCAATTGGAATACTTTCCTAGGACCCTAAACTGAGTTTACAAACAAAATCCAGAATTAAACATCAATTAAACTCGTTTCATGATGCTTACAAATTTGACTATTTCTGTTGTCCCAATTAAAAACAACACATAAACCTTAATTTCCTTTTTCCTTTTAATCTAATTACTTTTTGTGACTAACATACATAACATTTACATAATGTAATCATCGAAAACATATCTGCAAACATCTCATATGAATCATCCAAGACAAATAACAAAAGCATCCACACAAGTACATCAAATAACAACATCAAAAATCACAAAAACCCTAATTCTTACACGTTAACATCCATGATTTTATGTGACGATTTTTAGGATTAGCAATTAACATAATAAACCAATTAACATGTGTATTAAAACATATTACTAATTAGGTTTTCTTATAGATTTAATTCAGATTCATGTTGTTATCTTGGTGTCAACTAGAACAAGAAGAAAAACAAGAGCAATGATGATGATACCTTGGTTTTTAACGAGATAAAAGAAGAATAAAGAACCTAGAATTGATTACCCACTGATGCGCGTGATGTGTCGTTGCGGTTTAGCAGTTTTAATGCCTACTCAAGTTTTAAATTTATATTTAGCCGACTTATCAATAACACACACACTTAACGAGCAGTGTACCCGGTCAGTATGAATATAATGGTAAGTAGAGTGTCGATCACTAAGAGTGGAACGTATTATCTCGTTATTCTAATCAGTATTTTAATATCCTAACGCAAGGGGGTTTCAGCCTGAGAGACTGGCACGATTTGTTTGCAATTAAATAATAAAATAAACCAATAGGCACGAATCAGCAAGTAGCACACACGTACACAGATAAATACTCGAGACAATAAGAGGGCTGTCCTTATAATTAAGTAGTTTGTCACTTGTTTTATTGATAGCTTTATATGAAGTGTATGTAGTTAACCCTTTCTCGTTGGTCCTAATCTTATCGGCGAGTAAACCCTTAATGATTACTTATGTCTAAAAGTTATTCCTAAGTGATCAATTTAGTAACAACCGTGGGAGCCACATTATTTTCCGCAGTCAAATGCCCGCAAGCCACTAATAAACACAGAGGTTATCAATGCACTAATAAGTAGTAACCAAAGACATCAACATATAAACTTTAATTAATGAGAAAGCAGTTTTAAGGGAGTGCAATCTTTCCGTTGTCACATTACACAAGCCACCAATCTTGATGAATTAAAGTTTACTAACACAATAAAACAAAACTACTTAATGAATTAAACATATGCAGCACCTTCTTACAGCTCTTGTATCTTTGATTTGGGTGTGTCTTGTGCTGCCTCCTTGACTGAATTCGTCCTTGGTTTCTCCTGTTCGGTCTTCGGTATTAAGGTTATGCTCTCCAAATTCGTCTGGCTTTGGGGTATTTATAGTTTCTGTCTGAGGGAAGATGCGGCGCATCTATTAAGTAGATGCGGCGCATTGACTTAACTTCGCGTGGGGTCCAAGATTATAATATTCAGGAATATTCGTACACCGCCAGAAGATGCGGCGTAACTCCATGATTAGATGCGGCGCATGTCCTCTTGTATCTTGGATCGTATCTGGTGATATCTTAATAGAGATGCGCCGTATGTAATGAATGAGATGCGGCGCATCTGGAGCAGAACAAGTTGGTTATTCTTCATTGACCAAAGTTTCATATGCGGCGCATGGGATAAATCCATGCGGCGCATCCTTCAAAGTCAGGCAGTGGTCTTTATTTTCTTCATTCCAACAACCAATTCCAATCTTGATCATTTTACTCCGTTTTTAGTCCATAATCGCTAAGTTTCACCAAATGCTTGTTTTTACCTGAGAATTACAAAAGTAAACGATTAAGTATCAATCCTCATACATAATATAGTAAAACAAGTCAAATTAATAGGATAAATGATAGTAATAAAATGTACTTATTTGAGTTCATCAAATATCCCCCCACTTGAACTTTACTTGTCCCCAAGTAAACCTTAGAATTTCTCTTATGAAAATGTATCCTAAAAGATGTTAGGATTTATTTTTTATATTTAAGCATGTATTCATTTTTGTCATAATCACACAACCAAACACTTAACGAATTAGAAGTAAAATAAAATAATTTGATAAAAGCAAATCTAATCATTTAACTGTCCAGTCGTGACGAATATTCTATCATAAGCTTGGCAAGTATACACATCTCCCCCACTAAAGCCAAGGAATAACAAGTCTAAAGCGGTAAAAAGGGTTTTGAGGCTTAAGGGTTAATCATCCTTCTTAATCTCTATCGATCTCAAATTTCAGAAAAGGCGACAAAATCACAAATACATGATCGAATCCACGAACACGATACTTGCAATTGCTCAAATCCTTAACTCGAACAGGCTAAAGATAGGACCAAGTAATCTTTACCAATAATATTATATCAAAAAGGGCGACAAAATCATAAATACATAGACGAATCCACGACTACGATACTTAAGATTGCTCAAATCCCTAATCTCAATAAATCAAAGGTTTGGATAAAGAATAATATAGGGTATGGATAATATTTGGGATACAAATTGGTGTAAAATGAAAAATAAACAAAACAGATAGATTAAAATCCTAAGTGTGGTTAATCACTATCCCAACCATCCCATGAATAAGACTCATATCATTGAATAACTCACGCTTTAACACTTGAAACACACGCTTTAGGTAGACACGAATTATACTCAACAAGATCTTAATCAAAGAATAAACCTTAATTGGCGTTCCCATAACTGCCAATTCCCATTCAATCCATAGATATAGTACAACAAATAGTGGTGATATCGACCACTTACATAACTTTACATAAGTTGGTTAAAACTAACTTCCAACTTTTCTTTCTTTCTTTTTCTTTTCTTATTTTTTTTCGATTTTTTTTTATTTTTTTATTTTTTATTATTTTATTTTTTTTTCAAACTAATAAACATAGATGTGTAAAATTTCACCACATCACTATAATGATAATTCTGGATAATTTTTCCATACTTTTCATACTTCAGAAATAACGGTAATAGTGAAAGTAGTAAACACACGAAAAATAAACTTAAAAATATACAATATTTACTTTCACTCCAATTGCATTGTGCAATTTCCCGACCTAACCATAGATAATGAATTACGCACGCGAACACAGGTAATGTAACGAAACACACTTTGCCTATAGCAATTAACCAACCACGGATTCTAATCTACAGGGTAGGCTAAGGTGTAAGGGTGTAACGAAAACATTTTAAACATAGGTGTAAGAAACGAAAGGAATGGCTCTGAGTGTTTTTCTAGGGGTATCTTACTCTAAAAATGAGAGTAACAAAAGGGTTTATACGGGGGTTAACTAACCAGTGTAGTTAGTTAATAACACATAACATATAATAGGCTATTTGGGTGTAATCCTAGAAATTTACCAATTTAGACAAGTCATTCCAATTATATAAATAATACTCATTATGGTGGTCTCGAATAGTATACAAGCCAAGTTCTAAAGTTTACAAGTCACCGGCACACTCATAGATTTGTGAATTTTTGAAAAATCACAATTTTTGAAAATAACGTCTTGTGTGCAGCTATGCAACTTAGATCTTAAACAAAAACATGCTAAAAATTTTTAAGTTTGATATATTAAGCACATTTTAAGCATAATTTTTGAAAAAGTTCAGGACAAGTAATTGTTAAGTGTTCTAATTCTCCAATCCCCCCACTTAAGTTAAACAACGTCCTCGTTGTTTATATAAAAGATTAAAAACTGGAAAATAAAAGAATTAGAACAGGAAAACTCCCCTGAGATTTGCTCGGTATGATCCTCCATTAGTGTAAGAGCAAAAATCAACTTCCTTGTGGATTAGAACGTTAAAGCTTCATACTTGATGTATCCACAGGAAATCCAGGAAACTATAATACCACCAACACTTTAAAACACACCTAAGATAAGAAAGGTTCAAACTTGCATAATACATTAGTAGTTAGGAAAAATAAAACTTAAAAAATTAAAACTGAAAATCATCAGGTCAGTCGATGCGCCGTATCTTATGGAAGAAGATACGCCGTATCGAGCCTGGAATTAATACGGATCAGAATAAAGATACGCCGCATCCTTAACCAGGGATGCGCCGCATTAAAATAAACTGATAAATAGTTTTAAAGTCGAAAATAAAAATGCAGAAAAATAAAATAAGATATGACCATTGCTGATGATACGGCGCATCTCAGCCAAAAACTTGATGCACGTGATGTGTCGTTGCGGTTTAGCAGTTTTAATGCCTACTCAAGTTTTAAATTTATATTTAGCCGACTTATCAATAACACACACACTTAACGAGCAGTGTACCCGGTCAGTATGAATATAATGGTAAGTAGAGTGTCGATCACTAAGAGTGGAACGTATTATCTCGTTATTCTAATCAGTATTTTAATATCCTAACGCAAGGGGGTTTCAGCCTGAGAGACTGGCACGATTTGTTTGCAATTAAATAATAAAATAAACCAATAGGCACGAATCAGCAAGTAGCACACACGTACACAGATAAATACTCGAGACAATAAGAGGGCTGTCCTTATAATTAAGTAGTTTGTCACTTGTTTTATTGATAGCTTTATATGAAGTGTATGTAGTTAACCCTTTCTCGTTGGTCCTAATCTTATCGGCGAGTAAACCCTTAATGATTACTTATGTCTAAAAGTTATTCCTAAGTGATCAATTTAGTAACAACCGTGGGAGCCACATTATTTTCCGCAGTCAAATGCCCGCAAGCCACTAATAAACACAGAGGTTATCAATGCACTAATAAGTAGTAACCAAAGACATCAACATATAAACTTTAATTAATGAGAAAGCAGTTTTAAGGGAGTGCAATCTTTCCGTTGTCACATTACACAAGCCACCAATCTTGATGAATTAAAGTTTACTAACACAATAAAACAAAACTACTTAATGAATTAAACATATGCAGCACCTTCTTACAGCTCTTGTATCTTTGATTTGGGTGTGTCTTGTGCTGCCTCCTTGACTGAATTCGTCCTTGGTTTCTCCTGTTCGGTCTTCGGTATTAAGGTTATGCTCTCGAAATTCGTCTGGCTTTGGGGTATTTATAGTTTCTGTCTGAGGGAAGATGCGGCGCATCTATTAAGTAGATGCGGCGCATTGACTTAACTTCGCGTGGGGTCCAAGATTATAATATTCAGGAATATTCGTACACCGCCAGAAGATGCGGCGTAACTCCATGATTAGATGCGGCGCATGTCCTCTTGTATCTTGGATCGTATCTGGTGATATCTTAATAGAGATGCGCCGTATGTAATGAATGAGATGCGGCGCATCTGGAGCAGAACAAGTTGGTTATTCTTCGTTGACCAAAGTTTCATATGCGGCGCATGGGATAAATCCATGCGGCGCATCCTTCAAAGTCAGGCAGTGGTCTTTATTTTCTTCATTCCAACAACCAATTCCAATCTTGATCATTTTACTTCGTTTTTAGTCCATAATCGCTAAGTTTCACCAAATGCTTGTTTTTACCTGAGAATTACAAAAGTAAACGATTAAGTATCAATCCTCATACATAATATAGTAAAACAAGTCAAATTAATAGGATAAATGATAGTAATAAAATGTACTTATTTGAGTTCATCACCCACGAATTTGAAACAACCAAAATCCTTGAATCCTTTGTTCTTGAGAGAAGATTGGAGCAAGAAACTTTGTGTTCTTATTTTTTTTGTATCGTACACTTAGGAGAGGGAGAGGGGGAGATACCGAATTTCTTGAGACAAAATAGGAGGAGGAGCGGACTAAAATTTTTGAAGGGATTAATGGTACATAAATTTGATTGATATGATTTTGCAAATTTCCTGGAATTCTTTATGGGCTAGTTGATCTTCTATTAATTGTACAAAATTTTGTTTAAATGGGCTAAGGGGCTTACAAGGTTTGATGGGCTATGAAGGTTTGGTGGACTTAGTTTGAATTTATATTCATAACATATAGTTTTAGGTGTTAAATTATAATGTGTAATTTAATTATAAGATAATGACATATGGTTAAACTTAGATTAAAATGTGTAATACTCTTGTATAATTAATAGTATGCACCTATATGTTTAAAAAGATTTTAGGGGCAAAATGGGAACTTCAAATGAATGAAAATTTAGGGTTTTGCAACTCTTCCCCTATAAAAGAAAATTTTCGTCCTCAAAATTGGAGTAGAGAGATCGGATGGAAATGTATCGAATCACAGAAGATGTGTGGATGACATACACGTATAATTCTTCAATTTCTCATGACCCAAACCTGACGCTCCAGAATAGCCTCAGGCTCTTCAATAACAGACAAATCATAACAATTCTCGATCGAATGAATGCAGAACATATACATGATAGATGATATTTGTAATCTCACTAAGCGATACATGAAACACATGTACACATGAGGCAAATACGGAGGTAGTAATAAACGATAAAACTTCATCAACTCTATCCAGATTCTGGATGAACTAAGGAACTTGCTAATACTCAGAGAAGCATACAATGAATCATCAACGTATCAAGAGCTTCATAAAGAGGTGGGTAACATATTCGTATCAGAAGTCTAATGGAACAGGTAGAATAATCGCACTGATCAGAATAAATCTAAGTTCTAACGTGTCGTGAACTAAGCATATACTGGAATGTCAAAACGTATCAGAAGTCTAATGGAACAGGTAGAATAATCGCACAGATCAGAATAAATCTAAGTTCTAACGTGTCGTGAACTAAATCTTCCTCAAATGCCAAAACGCCCAACACTGTTGTACGGAACATCACACAGAACACACCAATTACCGATCTAAAGTTTTGGAATTTCTCTTCCAACATGATAACTAATCCATTAGTCATCGAATTTACTCAGGTCCTTCAATAAACAGCTCCCTAACCTAATTTAACCCAAAAGATGTTCTTTATCTCCGTCAAAAATCCTTCTCAACACATCTTCCAAGCATCGAATAGTTGTTCTGCTTATTCATCGGTTTGGAGGTGCAAATCATTACTAACTCGAGTCTGGTCCCTCATGCCTTCAGTAGCTCTTCCTAGGAATGTGATGGTGAAACGCAATCTCTGACACGATCACTTCAGGTGCGCCATGTAGTTTGAATAATCTTCTATCAAAAGGAATCACTGCCAATATTCCAAGTGAGCCGACCTAGTCAAACTGTTAGGAATATAAATATTCATATGAAGGTTCGGTCACCCCGAGCATCTATTTAGCATTCACATAGCTCGTAGGCTTATTAATATTAGCATAGTAATATCAGTATTAATAGTTTTATTAGATTAGTCGTATTTATATTTGTGGAGTGGGTCGGGGCTTTTCCCACTGTCAGCTCACTCCACAGCCCACTAGGTGCACAATATTAGTAACTATATATACACCCCTCTCCACTAGGGAGAGGGTTGGAACTCATTTTACACTTCATCTAATTTTTCTTTTGAGTTACCCACTCTCTCTCTAGTTCATCTCTTCCATCTATCTCTTTTACAATGGGTTTTTTGATCTTTCAAGACCCAAGACCACCCGAAATAGATCCACACAATCAAAAGGTAGATCTTACAATTGGTATCAAGAGCCATGGTTAGGTTCTATTGATTGTGCTTGGATTTGAGGTCTCTATTGTTTCTTTTTGGGTGGTTTGATTCGTACAGTAACTGTTGGTCGTGGGGTTGTATTGTTTTTGGTTGTGTTGATTCCAAAAATACTTCAAGAAACACTATGGTTCCAACTATGTTTGTTTAGTGAATGCTTGGTCCATTTCATTCTCACTTTTTATTGTTATGTTCGAATATTAGGGGAGAGTGGTTTGGTCTCTATTTTTCTTGTTTGCTAACTTTTTCTGTGGTTTGAATAAGTATTTTGAATCTTGGGCATGTCGATTTGCATAATATGAAGCAATCATTTAAGTATTAAACTTGCTATTTTTTCTTGTTTCCTCCATATTTGTGTGAATCTTGGGCCTTTGTGTTGAGTCAAGCCCATTCGTTTGGTGGATATAGCAGCCGATGGTTCTTCTGGTTTGTACACATGTTTTGGGTTTTAAAGGTGTCTGTGTTGTGCTTGTGATGTCACAAATCATTATTTGACATCTTTGTCTTTGTGGTTAAGCCATATATCTGTCACTTGTTGCCATTTTATTGGCTTTGTTTTGGCTAAAAGTGCGTCCTCAAAGGTATCTTCATTGTAGCGGTTTGTGTATGAAATGTTCTTGGTTGCTAGTTTTTGAAGGATGTTCATAGTTGCGGTTTGTTATCAATAAGGAAAAAGATTGTTGCTATTTGTGTGGTACATTTTGGAGCGTAACTATAAAGGGGTAAAAGATGGAATCTGGGTCAGTCTTGTGACCTTTGTTTGTTTGTTTGCTATGGCGTTTTGTGTACCTTGAAAGCTAGCAAATTGTCTCATTGAAGGCAACTTTTTGTTGCGATTTGTTTGGTCAGCTTGGAAGTGTGCTTAAACCGGTAAAAAGGGAAAAAAGGACGGATAGTGACTTGTGTTCCAGCAATTTATCTGAATGGAGCGACTTGTGTCAAACTTATTTGTTGCGAGTTGTGTCCTAACCCGAACAAAATGATTGCCAAATAAATTCCTCAATGTTGCTATTTGTCCACCAAAATCAAAAAAAATTGAGATGAAGCTGACTTTGACCACAAATCATATATACAACAAGCTCATTGACCAAAGCCATATGCAACAAATCCAAATCAACAACTACAACAAATTACAAGAACAACTAAACTCAGTTTTTCTGTTATTCACATCAAATCCAATTGGAAATTACAACGATCAATCCATTCGAATCATTTCACGACAACTAATTCATAATGATTCTACATCAACTACAAAATCACATTATTCATAACTAACCTTAACATCTAGCCTATCCTTCTCGACCTCACCTTCATTTCATCCTCCTCACATAACACGATTCTCAGTTCTATCTTCTAATCATCAAGACTTTTGTAGCATAGTCTTCTCCATATACCCAAAAATAAAAGAAAAGAACAAAGACTATTGTGCTTCATCATTTTTTTTGGATTAACACAATCACTAAAACAAAACATAAACCTACCCGAGACCTTTAATCAAAGATCTTGAAGCTACAAAGCTCTTGTACTCTTCAACCGTGATGAAAAAAATGAATGAAGGGTGTCTATATGTTGTGTTCGTGTGCTGTGATGTTGTTCAGATGTGATAAAGGAGATGAGTTGACTGAGCTTGTTAATCGATTTTTTATGAACTCAAATAAGTACATTTTATTACTATCATTTATCCTATTAATTTGACTTGTTTTATTATATTATGTATGAGGATTGATACTTAATCGTTTACTTTTGTAATTCTCAGTTGAAAACAAGCATTTGGTGAAACTTGGCGATTTTGGACTAATTATGGAGCAAAACATGCATAAAGTGAAGAGTCTACTGAAATGGACAAGATCAAGTCAAATCTGCTCCAGATGCGCCGCATCTCACTCATGACATGCGCCGCATCGCTATCAAGATCTCACCAGATACGATCCAAGATTCAAGAGGACATGCGCCGCATCTATAAATGGGTTACGCCGCATCTTCTGGCGGTGTACGAATATTCCTGAATATTATAATCTTGGACCCCACGCGAAGTTAAGTAAATGCGCCGCATCTACTCCTTAGATGCGCCGCATCTTACCCTCAGACAGAAACTATAAATACCCCAAGACCAGACGAAATTCGTGGGCCGTATATTATAACCGAAGACCAAAGGACAGAAACCTAGGACAAATTCAGTCAAGGCAGCAGCACAAGACACACCCGAACGAAGATACAAGAGCTGTAAGAAGGTGCTGCATGTGTTTAATTCATTAAGTAGTTTTGTTTTATTGTGTTAGTAAACTTTAATTCATCAGGATTGATGGCTTGTGTAATGTGACAACGGAAAGGTTGCACTCCCTTAAAACTGCTTTCCCATCAATTAAAGTTTATATGTTGATGTCTTTGGTTACTACTTATTAGTGCATTGATAACCTCTGTGTTTATTAGTGGCCTGCGCATTTGACTGCGGAAAATAATGTGGCTCCCACGGTTGTTACTAAATTGATCACTTAGGAATAACTTTTAGACATAAGTAATCATTAAGGGTTTACTCGCCGATAAGAATAGGACCAACGAGAAAGGGTTAACTACATACACTTCATATAAAGCTATCAATAAAACAAGTGACAAACTACTTAATCATAAGGACAGCCCTCTTATTGTCTCGAGTATTTATCTGTGTACGTGTGTGCTACTTGCTGATTCGTGCCTATTGGTTTTGTTTATTATTTAATTGCAACCAAATCGTGCCAGTCTCTCAGACTGAACCCCCTTGCGTTAGATTAGATTGTATAGCTAACTTAATATATTAAAATACTGATTAGAATAACTAGATAATACGTTCCACTCTTAGTGATCGACACTCTACTTACCATTATATTCATACTGACCGGGTACACTGCTCGTTAAGTGTGTGTGTTATTGATAAGTCGGCTAAATATAAATTTAAAACTTGAGTAGGCATTAAAACTGCTAAACCGCAACGACACATCACGCGCATCAAGTTTTTGGCGCCGCTGCCGGGGAGTGAATTGTTATTATCTGTTAATTTGATTATTATTTTAATTAGGTTTTTAATTTTTATCTAACCGCTAATTTTGTTGTGTATTAGATTAATTTGCATTCATTGTATTATTTTGCATATTTTCTGTTTTTGTGTGTTATTTGTTTGCTTTTATTTGTTTTTATTTTCGTGTGTTTTTATTTTTTTTTTATTTTTCGTATTTTTTGTGTTCTGCTATCGTTGTACTGAGCTAAATCGAACGATACGGCGCATCTGATTTCTCAGATACGGCGTATTGCGTTCAATTTTTTATAAAAAACAACGCGTTTAATTAATTCGATACGACGCATCTTTTCCCCAAGATACGGCGTATCTGTTTTTAATAAGAAAATTTTTTCTAAGCGATAAAGTAATACGACGCATCTTTTCCCAAAGTTACGGCGTATCTGTTTTTGATAAAAAAAATTTCTAAACGTTAACGATATACGACGCATCTGATTTATCAGATACGGCGTATCTATTATTTTAATTAAAAACAGTTTTCGAATTATTAAACAGATACGGCGTATCGATTTTTATCGATACGGCGCATCTTCTGAATCAAAAATCTTATATTTTGAAACATAACGAAAATACGGCGCATTAACTTTTGTTAATACGACGCATTTAATTTTTAATAAATATCGATTTTTGATAATTAAAATTGATACGGCGCATTCAAATTTCTAAGCGGCGTATCTATTTTCTGAATAAAGTCTGATTTAATTTTAACGATTATAAGATACGGCGTATCCAACTTTTTGGATACGGCGCATCATCTGCAGATATCAGTAACTTTTATTTTTATTATCTCCGAACGGAAAATACTCTGACCCTTATACCTGGAAACTTTTACTTTGAAATCTACCTCTCTTTGATTTTCAGGAACAATGTTCGATATTTTCCCCAACTTGTTCGGAAGACCCCGAAGAAATCTTACTATGGAAGAGTTTGCATTACTAATCGCTCAAGCCAATGAAAAAGAACATCATGAAGCAAGAAACTTTATTAATGAATTCAAAGGCAGTCATGAGCTGTTACTAAAGGAACAAAACAACATGATTTATGGATTGGCAATTGAAGTGCACCAATTGTCAACGGTGCTTAACAGAGTTCTTTTGGTAAGGCAAGACTTGAAAGGGATTACAACTAGAGGCGGAAAGTCAACCTTTCAAATCGGAGAGACACCCGAGGATGACGGTACATACAAGATTTCCCCTGAATCTTTATCACCTGAGCAAGAGCAACCAAAAGAGAGTGATCCAGAACCAGTAATTAGAGGAGAACCTTCTGTTGAACCTCAACGATCAACACTACCTTTCCCACATAGGGTAAGGAAAGAGAAAGAAGATGCCTATCAAAAGAAATTCCTGGAGAATCTCAAGCAGCTGCAGCTAAGCATACCATTTATGGAAGCCCTGGTGCAAATGCCAAAATATGCTAAATATCTGAAGAGCTTGCTTACAAACAAGTCTAAACTTGAAGAGGCTTGCACAATTACAATGGGGAAAAGAAGCTCAGCTGCATTGCTCAACAAACTTCCGTCTAAGGAAAAAGATCCAGGGAGTTTCACTATTCCTTGTCAAATTAAAAATTTGCATATTGAAAATGCTTTAGCCGACCTAGGAGCTAGTATAAGTCTTATGCCCTCTTCTATGTATGATAAATTAGGTCTTGGTGAACCAAAACCTACTAGGATGTGCTTAGAACTAGCTGATAGGTCCATACAATACCCATTAGGAATAGCTGAAAATATATTAATAAAAGTTGATAAATTTGAATTACCTATCGACTTTGTTATCCTCGATATGCCTGAAAATTCTAGAACTCCTATAATATTAGGACGACCATTTTTAGCCACTGCTAGGGCCATAATTGATGTTTTTAATAAAAAGATAACTTTTACCATAGGGAAAGATGAGGTTGAGTTTAACATGGAACAATCTATGAGTAAAGATGAATCCGATGACGATGAATGCTATAATATCGATGTTTCTGATGACACGATTAATCAATTTACTCAGAAATTGTTAAAGAATAATTTGCTTGATTCTTTTCTGCTTAAAAATTTAGAAAACGCAATTGCCATAGAAGATCAAGTAGATGAGAATACTATTGATTATAATTTAGCTGCTGATTCTGCTGTATATAATGAGATACGGCGCATCGATAATATCGATGCGGCGCATCTTTCTAATGACAGCAGCGATATAATTAAGGAACAGGTTTATTCCGCTAGTGCTACTGAAATTAATAATGTTAAACCTGTGCTTAAGGATCTCCCTTCTACTTTGGAGTATGCCTATTTAAATGGGAACACTAATTCACCCGTTATTATTGCATCTGATTTAACGCCAAAAGAAAAGGAATCACTTTTGCAGGTACTGTATAAACGAAAAGGAGCATTAGCATGGAGTATCTCTGATATTAAGGGAATTAGCCCGTCATTTTGTACGCATAAAATCCTTATGGAGGATGAATTCAAGCCAACTATCCAACCTCAAAGGCGTTTGAATCCAAAAGTCCAAGATGTGGTGAAAAATGAAATTGTGAAATTGCTTGACTCCGGACTTATCTACCCAATTTCCGACAGCTCGTGGGTCAGTCCCATCCACGTTGTACCAAAAAAAGGAGGAATGACGGTAGTACTCAATGACGACAATGAGCTAATCCCTTCAAGAACTGTTACCGGATGGAGAGTTTGCATCGACTACCGCAAACTCAATGATGCTACACGAAAAGATCACTTCCCTCTTCCATTTATTGATCAAATGTTAGAAAGACTATCAGGTTATGATTATTATTGTTTTTTAGATGGTTTTTCAGGTTTCTTCCAAATACCAATTGACCCCGAGGATCAAGAGAAGACGACTTTCACCTGCCCTTATGGAACCTTCGCCTATAGGAGAATGCCGTTCGGACTATGCAACGCCCCTGCTACTTTCCAACGTTGTATGACGGCTATCTTCCAAGATATGGTAGAAGACTTTATGGAAGTCTTCATGGACGACTTCTCGGTGTTCGGTAACTCATTTAGTGATTGTCTCTTTAAACTTGATAAAATGCTTGCTAGGTGTGAAGAAACTAACCTTGTTCTTAATTGGGAAAAATGTCACTTTATGGTTAGAGAGGGAATTGTGTTAGGACATAAGATTTCTCGGAAAGGTATAGAAGTCGATAAAGCTAAAATTGATGTAATTGCTAAACTACCTTACCCCACTAATGTAAAAGGTGTTAGAAGTTTTTTAGGGCATGCTGGATTTTATCGTAGGTTCATAAAGAATTTTTCAATGATATCTAGGCCTATGACCCAATTATTGCTAAAAGATGCGAAATTTGATTTTTCTGAAGATTGTAAAAAGGCATTTAATATACTTAAAGAAAAACTAACTTCCGCACCTATTATAATTTCGCCGGATTGGAATTTGCCTTTTGAACTAATGTGTGATGCTAGTGATTATGCTGTTGGAGCTGTACTTGGTCAAAAGATAGATAAGAAATTTAAGCCAATTTATTATGCTAGCAAAACATTGAATAATGCCCAAGAACACTACACCACCACGGAAAAAGAACTTTTAGCAGTAGTTTTTGCATTCGATAAATTTAGATCATATCTTATATTGTCAAAAACCATGGTTTACACTGACCATTCTGCTTTGAAGTATTTGTTCAATAAACAGGATGCCAAGCCAAGGCTTATTAGGTGGGTTTTATTGCTCCAAGGATTCGACATTGAAATTAAAGATAAAAAGGGTGCCGAGAATCTAGCTGCTGACCACTTATCTAGACTTGAAAACCCTAATATGGAGGTGCTTGACGAACGGGAAATAGCTGATGACTTTCCTGATGAACACCTTATGATGGTAGGAATTAAGAGCAATAATAATGGACCATGGTATGCCGACTATATAAACTTTATTGTTGCAAATGAAATTCCAAAAGGGCTAACATCCGACGAGAAAAGAAGCTTTCTAACTCGCGCTAGCGAGTATATTTGGGATGAACCTTATGCCTTTAAATTATGTCCTGACAATATTTTACGAAGATGCGTAGAAGGTGATGACATCCCAGCAATATTGGCACATTGCCATTCAGGGCCGACAGGGGGACATCACGGTGCAGTCGTCACAAGAAGAAAGATCCTTGATGCGGGATTTTATTGGCCTACTATGTTGGACGATGCAAAAGATTATATAAAAGGATGTGATGCGTGTCAACGATCCGGGAATATAACATCAAGAAACGAAATGCCACAAAATTATATCCATGTGTGTGAAGTTTTCGACATATGGGGATTGGACTTCATGGGACCGTTTCCTGAATCTAAAGGTAATAAATATATTTTGGTTGCTGTTGATTACATATCAAAATGGGTCGAAGCGCAAGCATTACCAACAAACGACAGCAAGGTAGTACTTAAATTTTTACAAAGTTTGTTCTCTAGGTTTGGAATTCCTAAGGCATTGATTAGTGATAGGGGGACACACTTTTGTAATCATCATCTGGGAAGAGCCTTGCAAAAATATGGAGTATATCATAGGGTTTCCACCGCATACCATCCTCAATCCAATGGGCAGACTGAAGTAACCAATAGGGCTATTAAGCGAATTCTTGAAAAAACGACTGGATATAATCCGAAAGGGTGGTCTGACAAGTTAAATGATGCTTTATGGGCATTCCGTACAGCCTATAAGACACCAACTGGATGCACTCCGTTTCGTCTTGTATACGGAAAAGCATGCCACCTACCGGTCGAAATTGAACAAAGTGCATATTGGGCTTTGACGAATTGTAATATGGATATGGAAGCTGCAACGAAGAACCGTTTCATGGAACTTAATGAACTCTATGAACTAAGAGATGAGGCCTACAAAAACACTAAGATCTACAAAGAAAGAACTAAAAGATGGCATGACTCGAGGTTACGTGGGGATAAAACGTTTACTATTGGAGAGAAAGTGCTACTATTTAATTCTAGATTAAAGATGTATCCTGGTAAACTTAAATCAAGATGGACGGGTCCGTTCGTTGTCAAGAAAGTGTATCCATATGGAACTATTGAAATATGCGATAAAAATGGTTATATATTCAAAGTAAATGGGCAACGTGTGAAGAAATACTTTGATAATAAAATTGAGGATTATGAGAACGAGGTGGTGGAGTTTGAACCTGACGTATTGGAATGAAGAGCTGAACGTGAGTCTAACTTGAAGACTCTGGAATAAAGACAAGTGCTTACCGGGAGACAACCCGGATTTATCTTTTATTTACTGTTCTGTGTCGAGTCAGTCAGGCCGCAGAGGATACGGCGCATCTCAATCCTGAGATGCGACGCATCTCCTGCAAATGGTCATATCTTATTTTATTTTATTTTTTTTCTGCATTTTTATTTTCGAATTTAAAACTTTTTATCAGTTTATTTTAATGCGGCGCATCCCTGGTTAAGGATGCGGCGCATCTTTTATTCTGATCCGTATTTATTCCAGGCTCGATACGGCGTATCTTCTTCCATAAGATACGGCGCATCGACTGACCTGATGATTTTCATTTTTATTTTTTATGCTTTATTTTTATCTAACTACTAATGTATTATGCAAGTTTGAACCTTTCTTATCTTAGGTGTATTTTAAAGCATTGGTGGTATTATAGATTCTTGCATTTCCTGTGGATACATCTAATATGAAGATTAAACGTTCTAATCCACAAGAAAGATGATTTTTGCTCTTACACTAATGGAGGATCATACCGAGCAAATCTCAGGGGAGTTTTTCTGTTCTAATTCTTTTATTTTCCAGTTTTTAACCTTTCATACAAACAACGAGGACGTTGTTTAACTTAAGTGGGGGGATTGGAGAATTAGAACACTTAACATTTACTTGTCCTAAACTTTTCAAAATATGCTTAAAAAGTGCTTAATATATCAAAATTTAAATTTTTTAGCATGTTTTTGTTTAAAGTCTAAGTTGCATAGCTGCACACATGACGTTATTTTCAAAAATTGTGATTTTTCAAAATTCACAAATCTATGAGTGTGCCGGTGACTTGTAAACTTTAGAACTTGGCTTGTATACTATTCGAGACCACCATAATGAGTATTATTTTTATAATTGGAATGACTTGTCTAAATTGGTAAAATTCTAGGATTACACCCAAATGGCCTTTATATGTTATGTGTTATTAGCTAACTACACTGGTTAGTTAACCCCCGTATAAACCCTTTGTTACTCTCATTTTTAGAGTAAGATACCCCTAGAAAAACACTCAGAGCCATTCATTTCGTTTCTTACACCTATGTTTAAAATGTTTCGTTACACCTTACACCTTAGCCTACCCTGTAGATTAAGATCCGTGGTTGGTTAATTGCTATAGGCAAAGTGTGTTTCCTTACATTACCTGTGTTCGCGTGCGTAATTCATTATCTATGGTTAGGTCGGGAAATTGCACAATGCAATTGGAGTGAAAGTAAATATTGTATATCTTTGAGTTTATTTTTTCGTGTGTTTACTACTTTCACTATTACCATTATTTCTGAAGTTATTGAAAGTATGGAAAAATTATCCAGAATTATCATTATAGTGATGTGGTGAAATTTTACACATCTATGTTTATGTTTCTAGTAAAAAAAAAAAAAAAAATCGAAAAAAATTAGGAAAGAAAAGAAAAAGAAGAAGTTGGATGTTTGATTTAAACCAACTTATGTAAAGTTATGTAAGTGGTCGATATCACCACTATTTGTTATACTATATCTATGGATTGAATGGGAGTTGGCAGTTATAGGAACGTCAACTAAGGATATTCTTTGATTAAGATCTTGTTGAGTATAATTCGTGTCTACCTAAAGCGTGTGTTTCAAGTGTTAAAGCGTGAGTTATTCAATGATATGAGTCTTATTCATGGGATGGTTGGGATAGTGATTAACCACACTTAGGATTTTAATTTATTTGTTTTGTTTATTTTTTATTTTTACAACAATTTATATCCCAAATATTATCCATACCCTTTATTATTCTTTATCCAACCAAACCTTTGATTTATTGAGATTAGGGATTTGAGCAATCTTAAGTATCGTAGTCGTGGATTCGGCTATGTATTTATGATTTTGTCGCCCTTTTTGATATATTATTATTGGTGAAGTTTGGACCTATCTTTAGCCTATTCGAGTTAAGGATTTGAGCAATTGCAAGTATCGTGTTCGTGGATTCGATCATGTATTTGTGATTTTGTCGCCTTTTCTGGAATTTGAGATCGATAGAGAATAAGAATAATTAACCCTTAAGCCTAAAAACCCTTTTTACCGCTTTAGACTTGTTATTCCTTAGCTTTAGTGGTGGAGATGTGTATACTTGCCAAGCTTATGATAGAATATTCGTCGCGACTGGACAGTTAAACGATTAGATTTGCTTTTATCGAATATTTTATTTTACTTCTAAATCGTTAAGTGTTTAGTTGTGTGATTATGACAAAAATGAATACATGCTTAAATATAAAAATAAATCCTAACATCTTTTAGGATACATTTTCATAAGATTAATTCTAAGGTTTACTTGGGGACAAGTAAAGTTCAAGTGGGGGGATATTTGATGAACTCAAATAAGTACATTTTATTACTATCATTTATCCTATTAATTTGACTTGTTTTATTATATTATGTATGAGGATTGATACTTAATCGTTTACTTTTGTAATTCTCAGTTGAAAACAAGCATTTGGTGAAACTTGGCGATTTTGGACTAATTATGGAGCAAAACATGCATAAAGTGAAGAGTCTACTGAAATGGACAAGATCAAGTCAAATCTGCTCCAGATGCGCCGCATCTCACTCATGACATGCGCCGCATCGCTATCAAGATCTCACCAGATACGATCCAAGATTCAAGAGGACATGCGCCGCATCTATAAATGGGTTACGCCGCATCTTCTGGCGGTGTACGAATATTCCTGAATATTATAATCTTGGACCCCACGCGAAGTTAAGTAAATGCGCCGCATCTACTCCTTAGATGCGCCGCATCTTACCCTCAGACAGAAACTATAAATACCCCAAGACCAGACGAAATTCGTGGGCCGTATATTATAACCGAAGACCGAAGGACAGAAACCTAGGACAAATTCAGTCAAGGCAGCAGCACAAGACACACCCGAACGAAGATACAAGAGCTGTAAGAAGGTGCTGCATGTGTTTAATTCATTAAGTAGTTTTGTTTTATTGTGTTAGTAAACTTTAATTCATCAGGATTGATGGCTTGTGTAATGTGACAACGGAAAGGTTGCACTCCCTTAAAACTGCTTTCCCATCAATTAAAGTTTATATGTTGATGTCTTTGGTTACTACTTATTAGTGCATTGATAACCTCTCTGTTTATTAGTGGCCTGCGCATTTGACTGCGGAAAATAATGTGGCTCCCACGGTTGTTACTAAATTGATCACTTAGGAATAACTTTTAGACATAAGTAATCATTAAGGGTTTACTCGCCGATAAGAATAGGACCAACGAGAAAGGGTTAACTACATACACTTCATATAAAGCTATCAATAAAACAAGTGACAAACTACTTAATCATAAGGACAGCCCTCTTATTGTCTCGAGTATTTATCTGTGTACGTGTGTGCTACTTGCTGATTCGTGCCTATTGGTTTTGTTTATTATTTAATTGCAACCAAATCGTGCCAGTCTCTCAGACTGAACCCCTTGCGTTAGATTAGATTGTATAGCTAACTTAATATATTAAAATACTGATTAGAATAACTAGATAATACGTTCCACTCTTAGTGATCGACACTCTACTTACCATTATATTCATACTGACCGGGTGCACTGCTCGTTAAGTGTGTGTGTTATTGATAAGTCGGCTAAATATAAATTTAAAACTTGAGTAGGCATTAAAACTGCTAAGCCGCAACGACACATCACGCGCATCAATTTTCATGAAGGATGAGATTTGATAGGTGAGAGTATTTTTCGTGATATGGAGGCGGTTGAAACACTTTTAGGGTTATCTAATGATACTTTTAGGGTGTAACTGATTTAATATCCGTATAATTAGTGTGAAGAATGGATCGGATAGTATTTCTATTGTTTGGTTCGGATCCTTATAGTGTTAATGGGAGTTCTAATACACTTTGGATTTGAATGGGCTATGAACTAGTGATGGACTAGACTACTCTTTGTGGGCTGATGTGGAATGATAAGGGTTGTTAACAAATTTTTTATTAACAAAATTTTGGTTATGAATTCTTATATTGGTTAAGTGAGTGGTTTTACTTCACAAGGATACACATGTCACGGCTAGTATTTGGGTATATGAATGTTATCGTGATTACTGAGTTGTAGAGTTGGCAGCATTGTCCTATTGGTGCCTACGATTTGAGTGAGCCTGCGATTTGATCTTTGCAATTTGAGTTACAGTTGACTAATTGCAATTTGGTTAATTGTGAATTGACAAGTTACTATTTGACTTGTTGTGACTTGACTGATTGCGATGGTACCAGTTGCGATTTGACGTTGTGAGTTGACACTTGCGATTTGACTTATTGCAGTTTGGTTGATTGCGATTTGACTTGTTGCAATTTGACAAACTGTGACTTGACTTGTCGCGATTTGATCAAGTTGAGATTTGATTTCTTTGACTTGAATTTTGAAAGATTGGTATTGCACTTCACTCTTGGGTACTCGGGTTGATTTCACGGTTTCTCTTGTAGATTTTAGAAAATCCCGCGAAAGATTCGATTTCTCGGTTTAAATCTCAAGAGTAGTAAAATCCTGTTAAATCAATTATGGACAAGTAGGACGGACTTGGATTTGGACATATTAAAAATTACGGGGTTTGACCAATTTTTCAGGATAAGTTTGTGCTTCGAGATCGGCAGGAATTGGCAAATTATGATGACTTGGTTGGTTTGTTAATTCACGGGTTGGTGTACTTAGTGTCACAAACATCTCGGGGTGGATGGATGCACGATGTTTGATGACCCTTGCTCGAGCATATTTAGGGTGATTAGACTTGGATGTTCAAGAAGTGGATATATACAATAAAGGATGGAAGGTTGGGTATATATCACTACCTATATTTAAAGGAGTTACGTTGTTGTGCTCAGTATAGGTTCTAAATCACAAATTTGGATGATTAGACTTGGATGTTCAAGAAATGGATATATACAATAAAGGATGGAAGGTTGGGTATATATCACTACCTATATTTAAAGGAGTTACGTTGTTGTGCTCAATATAGGTTCTACATCACAAATTAAATGCAAGTATAAGTTGCGAACTTGTCCTTTATCAAGCTTCATCAAGTGATTGTTGTTTCTCAAGCTTCTAATGGGATTGTAGTACAAGATCTTCTCAAGAGGTGGTCAGACTTAAAGACGGGAAGTGGTTTGTTCAGAGAGGTGTTTTAACCCGGTACACACAAATGAGGGGTTACTACAAGAGAGTCTTAATCGCCATTTTCGTTGCAGTAGTTTTATATGTCTCTTTCCATGTATTGTGCCGGTCAAATACACTAACATCACAGACTCTCAGCTTTGGCAAAAAGGTCATTTCATGCCCTTTTTGAGGGGGAGAATTAGTGCGAGTTTCCTAGCAGTTCCTTCTCAAGCGATGTGAATTTTAGCGGCTCAGGTTACAGCGGGTCAGATCGTATCGGTTCAGTCTCCAGCAGTTTGAATCTTAGCAGTTCCGGTTTCAGCAGGTCAGATCGTAAGTGATTCAGGATTCAGTGGTTCAGTCTTCGGCGATTTGAATGGTGGTTCCAGTTTCAGTGGTCTAGATTTCAGAGGTTTGGGTCTTAGCAACTTGCCTAAGATTTTAGCAGTCTGATACTTACTGTTGTGCAGTTTGTTCTTGAATTTATCTCTCAGTTAAATCTCAAGAACTGTAAAATCCTGTACATAGTACGACAACTATTCCATGTACTGCACCGATATCATCCAAGCAGCTGGGTCAGACAGCTATGTTTGTTTAGACTGATTTTGAGTCATTGGGCACTGCTAAGAATTAGTACACGGTTCTTCTCCCTTCGACTGTTCAACCGCACAAAATGATCACGAAGTTAGTTTGGTATTCCTTGCTTGAGAGTGAGGTTGGATTTCACGAAAGAGTCTACCTATTTTATCTTGAAATCGGGGATGGTTGGATGCATGATTTCAATGATAACTCGCTCGTGCTTAAGATGTAAGTTGAAGACTTGGGTTATCTAGTTTCTAGAAGTCGGGGTGGATGCTTGAAGACCTAGATAACTATCACTTAAAGGAGATACATTGTAGTACTCAGTGTCACACGTAGAAGACGTTGTGGATAATCACAAGAGGTGATGTAAGTCTCATACTTTGTCAAGATTACATTACGTACTTAGAGACTTAACACCGTTCTTCCAACAACAATGCAAGCTTAGGTAACAAATTTGAGTAATTCTACTTCATTTGCAATATGGGTATATCGGGTTTCCTTCATCAGGTGGTCACAAATAGTCGTTTGTGTACAAGGTTGGTTAGTTGGACAAAGGTTTTAAAAGTTGTGATGTGATCTGTAATTCTCACGAGATATTCTTAACCCAAACTGATGCTCACCAAATTCAAATCAATCATGCCACACTTAATCTGTTACTGTCTCACGGTTTCTTCTTGGTTTTGTAAAATCCCGCGAAAGAACTTATTTCTCGGTTTAAACCATAGATTTGTAAAATCCCGTGATGATGGGCTATGCGCTCTTGACCAGGATCGGGTTAAAACCATTATCAAAGTTCAGCTATAACATCACAAATGGCTGGATCGAGGCATTTAACTGACAAGATTTGACTACGGGGTTAGTTCAGTATTATTTATTTGAGGCTGAAGTGAAATTTCATGGGTGCGTGTACTTAGTATCTGAAGATATCGGGGAGGATGGATGATTCTTCGAGATCCTTGTTCGAGCTTTCAATACAATGACGAGGACTTGGATATCTAGTTATTTTTTTTTCTTTCTCCCTATTACAAAATAACTATCACTTTAAGGAGTCACATTGTAGTGCTCAGTGTCACACGAAGTTGTGGATATCCAAGAGGTGATGTACGTCTTATACTTGATGGTTGGTTGCTTGAAGAGTATAGAGTACTTAGGGATTCGATGTTGCACGAAGTCTCTACACCGCTCTTTATCTCGCATTAGTACAAGTTTAAGTCACAAGTTTGGGTTATGTTACTTCAGTCTCAAATTCATCATATTGGGTTTTTCTCCATCAGTGGTCACGGCATCAAGCCGACAATATGATAATGGGGTTGTTAACGAGATAGAAGAGAGAAGTAGTAAAGAGAGAGTTATGACGTCTGTACAAGTCAGTGCAGGCCTCGTTCTTCATCATTATGACATCTGAACACAGCAGTTCAGGCCTCGTTCTTAATTGGCTATGACGTCTGATCAAATCAGTTCAGGCCTCGTTCATCAAAGATAAGAAAAGTGTACGCTTGAGTGCACTTTATCTTCAAAAGAAGAGGAATCTTCTTAGTTATGGCCATTCTCATCAACAAGTTTCATGTTCTTTCCGTGCTTATTCAGTCTTCAAGTGGATCGACGCACATCTTGGAGTATACTCTTGTTCACTTATTCAACCAAAAATTGCAGTTGATAGGCATATGCAATTTTTGAGGGAGGGAAAGGGTGAATAAACAACATGTCAGTCTTCAAGAACCGTCAAGTAGAGCTTCTTACCGTTGATGGTATTCATATTCACTAGTTCAATCATCAAAAATTGCAGTTGGCAGGCATATGCAATTTTTGCTGGGGGGGGGGGGGGAAGGGTGAATATTAATCTACATGTTGGTTGATGATTAAGAAATGGTCATACGACTCCTGAATACGTCAGTTCAGGAGTCGTGAAAACCATGGTTCTCCAACACTATTCTTCCTCCGTCTATCAAGGTGTTGAAGAACATGGTCATGAAATGCTAATCGACATCGTCTCACGGGCTGGTTCAATCAGTAACAAAGGGTTTCTAGTCAATGCTTCATGTATACATCATTAGGCTACATGTACACATAATGATGATGATTCTGATTAATCGTAACCATCATGGGGGAGAGAAATGTGTACACCAAGGACGCACAAAAGGTTCACGTGATCGGGCTTAATCTTTTATTCCGGTGTTGAAAAGCCGCAGAGATGATCAGTGGTTCAACTTGTCACCTTGGTATTAACGTTTCACTGTTACGTCATGGTATGATTAATCGTAACCATCAGGGGAGAGAGAATGTGTACATCAAGGACGCACAACAGGTTCACATGATCAGGGCTTAATATCCAAGGATGGATACATTCTATAGATGATCAGTGGTTCAACTTGTTACTTTGGTGTTATACTAAAGACTGAAGAAGGTCGAGTCGTCAGTCTATTCTTCATTCTCTGTTGTGTGTTATCATCTCATGTGTACGCTGCGGGTTGATGGGTTACATGTAAGATTACTGGAAGGCATTTGGTGAGATGAAGATGGTTGGTATTCTGTTCCTCCATATTGGGCAATCTTGAAGAAGGTCGAGTCTACAGTCTTCTCTACATTCTCCGCTATGTGTTAGAAGACTAAAGACGGCATGCATTCGGTTAGCAAAAGACTTCTTCATATTATGGGTGTTCATCCAAATTCTTCCTTCTATCATGGGTGTTCATCAGAAAGGTTGTCAGATTGGGGGAGAGCACTAATTGGGGGAGAGTGAAAAGCCTGAATTAATCCCTGGTTAAATGTGCTCACATTGCTCTTCATTAAGTAAAGTGATGGCAGCGGATAAAGATCCAAGAAGCTTAGGAGTAATGGTTTTTCTTTCGTATCCTTGTATATATTTTTCTTCATTCATATTTGTATATATCTTAATCCATACTGTAAATAGATTCATAGAAAACCTGCTAATTGTAAATAGAGAAACGTAAAAACCAGAAAAAACCATAAAAATTGTAAATAGATTCATAGAAAACCTGCTAATTGTAAATAGAGAAACATAAAACCAGAAAAAACCATAAAAATTAAGAAAAAAATAGAAAAGACCAAAAAAAAAAATAGTTTCACCTAGGCATGTCTTCTTTTTATCGATATCATTTACGGACTTAGAAATGTCATTCAATAATGGCACGGGTCTTTAAATGAAGCTCGAGCAGAAGTTAAAATGGATGGTTAAAACATGTCTAAATGGCTTGCTATTACTTTAGATAGCAACCCGCGCTTCAAAATGGGGAAAGCACGTCACCAAAAAGACGGTTGTTCCTCCAAGTAGGTGATGTTCACTTGGGCATGGATTACTTTATATCCATGTTTCTTCGATCTGATGTACGTTTCAGTGCATCATTTCTTGAAAAAGAAGAGAAATCTTCTTTGCATACAAATAGTTGTCATTCTATGATTCTTCTGAAAATTATTTGTGAGACACTTGGTGGATATGTGTTGTATGAAATTTGTTTATACTTGGATTATACATAAAATTTGTCACTCAATCAACGACTACAAATCTTTAACTAGGTCATTGATTGAGGGGGAGAGTGAATTCAAATTTTATATCATCAAACTGGTTTCTTGGTTAACTCATACTTGGTTGAAATGGTTTTGTAGTTAATGGGGTATTAGTTGAAGAGGATCTTGCTAAAACTTTATATCAAATGGCCAAATGTGTTAATTGCTAGAAAGTTTAGGACATTATGTGCAATGTGCTTATAGTTTCCTAGCTTTATATATCTAGAAGGTTCATTTGTGTTACTTTGGAATCCTCGTTTAATCCCCAAATACTTTAAAACTCAAATGCTAAAAGAAGTTAGAAAACCCATCGTGTTTGATGTTCTTGAATAACTCGTATGACACTTGTATGATCTAAGTGAATGAGTTTCAAATGTTGCTTGTCTCTGCTGCTTAATAGTTGTTGAAATAGTGCATATGTTCTCAGGATATGCTTAGGTATATACCTATCGTGTTAGAATCTTGTTCCTAAGATCCTGAATTGAATGATGAAATATGAGTGAATTGCCATGTTCATGATTGCTGATTGCTCTTCATGCTAGATAGTAGTTTGACGTATTTCCTGACTGTGGTTTGATTAAATGAATTTGGTATTATAATGTGGCAAGCTGCTGAAGGGTAGCTATTAAGGAATAGTGTATCTGTATGCATGTATATATGTGTTGATATTCTTATGCAGATTCCATAGCCAATATGAAAGTGCCAGTTCCAGCTCTAACCATTTGATCAGACATTCAAACGCTATTGATTGGCTCGGAATTCACCACAACAACAACGTCGGCAACAACAACAACAACAACACATTCACCACCACCACCACCATTCATCTATTTTGGTCTCGCCAAGTGGGGATCAACTACATTAGCGAAAGATTTGTTGGTGGATGGATGATTGATGTTGACCACTGACTCACTCAGAAAAGCGGATGATTACATTGTATGTGCAAAAAGGTCAATATCATATGTGTCATAAAAGTTATCTTGTGCATAAAAGGCGGTGAATCTCCCTCTTAGATTAAGGGGGAGCATAGTATATTCCATTATCAGAATACATTAAATTGGACACATTTTCTCCCATATTTTTCTAACTTATTTAAATCAATTGGGATCACAAATCTCAAATGGTTTGAAATTTTTGATCGGGGGAGAGAATGTGATTTAAATATGAAATCTGATAAAATGTGATGATTTGAACGTAAAAGTAAGCTCTGTAGTATGTGCTAAACCATTTTGTATATCAATGCACATATTGAGGGGGAGCAAAATGTTTTGGATGTAAAAGTAAGCTCTCCTGTAAGTGCTAAACTCTTTTGTATATCAATGCACTTATTGAGGGGGAGCAAATGATTGGGCATCGCAAGAGATCGTGACTCAGACTTGACAAATGAATTGACGATAACTAAATTCAGTAGTCGAAAGGACTTGTCCTAGACGGTTAATAATTTCAAGCCAGTTTATCTGGTGATGTAAGCGTGTCTCGCAAAGGACGTGTCTGAGTAGAATGTACCGATTTCGAGCGATTATCTTTGAATGTGATCTGGACGGGTAATAATTTCAAGCTATTTTACTAGTGATGTAAGCGTGTCTCGCGATGATCATGTTCTTGGAAACTCAATCAATTCAAAAGTGCGAGCTTCGCCTAACATGTGCAAATTTATAAAACAATCATTTGAGCACATGTTGAGGGGGGCATTTGAAAAATATAAAACTCTCAAGTGTTTACAAAAATGTGTTTCAGAATCATGAACACTTTGAGAGATTTTTCAAAGATTTGGTTTGGCAATCGTGGAAGTACACCAAAGACCGACCATTTTAATGAATGTATGGAGTTATAAGGATGGTTAGGTTAGGCTCAAGTTCCCACGATCCCGCCAGAGCCGGAGGGATCTACCCAGGGACAATCCCCTAGTTAGTGTAGAAGTCTTTAGGTATGATTAAAAAGGAGAAAATTGGATAAGGGAAAAGTGCCGACTGAGATGGAGCTAGTACTGGAACAAACCCAACAAGGTGCTAGTTATGAAGTCTCGGTAAGCACTGAAGGGGTTGAAGAATGAAAAAGAATTGTAAAGATAAAGGGTGAAAAGAAAGAAGCCCTCCTTACAACTTAGGCAGAAACCGGGTCAATTCATATGCTGTCAGAATCACTTAGTTGATTGCTGACATTGAAGACAAAGTATCATGAACCCAGTGATACGCTGCACAACCTTCCCTAGCCACTCAAGGTCCCTCAAAGGACTCTTGTTTCAATTGTCACGGAGTTCAATACATTTCTATCTTCTCTCTCACTCCGAGTTAGATGATATTGAAAAGGTGGCAGTTCTCTCCAGCCTCCGCTCACTAAATCAAAACGCACTATAGAGTCTAGAGCCACGAGATGCATAATAAGATCTCATAGGAACACGAATTATTTCTACACTGGCTGTTCAACATTATGGACACTAGTTGTAAACTCATGATTCCTACGCAGATCTTAGCAATCTGCCAGAACATTTATGAGGGAATTTACAAATGTAATTCTCAATGACTGAATGGAAATTCCTGCTAGGGTCAACATCAAATAGCCCTGAAAGCAGGTCACTTCGGTAATTCCCTGTGGATTACGCTTAGTGATCGCGGCGGTTTCAAATGGTCTACATTCGTGGAGTGATCTCCAGCGACTCACCTAATCGTTGAAATGCTACGGTATTGTCTTAAAAAGCCCTCTGTGGGTTTTCGATTAGGAACGGTCTTGGTAAGGATTAGAGAGAGTTTCCACACTATGCTGTTAACAATCTCGAAGTCCAAACCTGTAAGTACTGGATGTTTTATTGCTAACTGTCGTATGCAGGAACTTCTGGCGGTTGTAGCTGTTGGATGCTGTAGCTGGTTGCTGTTGTAGCTGGTTGCAGACAAGATGCCAATCCTCTACCACATGTTCACACTACATAATCATTGTAATTCAACAAAGTCATGATCAACCTAAAGACCTTCAACACGGCTTCTGCTAACTCTGATGCTAAAGATCATGACACCAAATAGTGTGAGCATGTCGGCTCGAAGATATTCACATCACAAGGAAACATACTGCTGAAAGATGACATGGAAACAAATGTTGGATGACAAAGTCGATGAATACTCAAAGATCATCCAAGACGATCAAACAGTCATCAAACAAACACTGCTAAATGCACAAAGTTTCAAGACATTGAAGAATCAAAGACTACGAGTTATGAAGACAAGTTCTGAAGACAGAATGCTAGAATTCAAGTTATTATTTCCGGGGTGACCTCCCTTAGGGGGAGATTGTTAGGAATATAAATATTCATATGAAGGTTCGGTCACCCCGAGCATCTATTTGGCATTCACATAGCTCGTAGGCTTATTAATATTAGCATAGTAATATCAGTATTAATAGTTTTATTAGATTAGTCGTATTTATATTTGTGGAGTGGGTCGGGGCTTTCCCCACTGTCAGCTCACTCCATAGCCTACTAGGGGCACAGTATTAGTAACTATATATATACCCCTCTCCACTAGGGAGAGGGTTGGAACTCATTTTACACTTAATCTGATTTTTCTTTTGAGTTACCCACTCTCTCTCTAGTTCATCTCTTCCATCTATCTCTTTTACAATGGGTTTCTTGATCTTTCAAGATCCAAGACCACCCGAAATAGATCCACACAATCAAAAGGTAGATCTTACAATTGGTATCAAGAGCCATGGTTAGGTTCTATTGATTGTGCTTGGATTTGAGGTCTCTATTGTTTCTTTTTGGGTGGTTTGATTCGTACAGTAACTGTTGGTCGTGGGGTTGTATTGTTTTTGGTTGTGTTGATTCCAAAAATACTTCAAGAAACACAACTAAGATGAATAGAGCAATTAGTGTGCTTCAATCAAAACCGCTTCCTTCAAGTCTTCTAACATAGATCATGTTCCTCCGTCTTGCTCTTGAGCTTCTTCATGCCTGTCACCAATTACTCCCAAGTCAAGCATTGGATATTTCACTTCTTGCGGTTCTAGTTGTACCAACAATCTTTCCATGTTGCATAAGAACAATAACTAAGTCCCCTTCTTGAGTAGGAACAATTCCCTTTTTAGCTTCTCAAAATTTACTCCTCGAGAGTATAACATGTAGCTTCTCCTGATGTAGAAACCTAAACACAGAATACGGAGATGATCTCCGTGTTTCTCTTTCGTCTCTGAATCTACCAATATGTCATACTATGACAAATTGTCCAAGTATTCATGAAAGACACGATTCATCAAGTTCATAGGAACAGTCGGAGCAGTAGCCAATACGATTGGCATCACAATACTCATAGAGATCAAAACGAAAAGAAATTCTAGGAACATCTCGCTCCTTTAAACGTAACTGAAAAATTATCAGATCTAAAATTCATCATTGGGAAGACTTCACACTCTAGAGTTGATTAATCAAATCGTCGATTCGAGGTAACGGATAATGGTTCTAACGACAATACTATTCAGCTTCCCGAGATCACTACACAACTTTATGCTATCATCATCCTTCTTCATGAATACAACTTGAGTACACCACGGATACACACTCAAACGGATAAAACCACTTTCTAGAGGCTGGTCCTTCAATTCTTTCCATTCAACTGATGTCACAAGATACAGAGTTTCAGAATTAGGAAAAAAACATTACTCTCATACGGATAGAGTTTCTGAATCAACCAACTTACTGATCTCAGGAACTTCTCAAGACACCCTATGATCCCAGTAAGTTCAAGTTATATGAGGTAAATATTATCACGTTGGCTAGGCATCATAATACTTGCATCATATACACATGCCCTTATTGCATCATAGTTTACCTCGAGTCGTAACTAAACAGACTTCATAACCAGATCAGAACAAGATCACACTCAGCTCAGATGGAAATCTTGATAGTTTAGTAAGGAATTCATTACGAAAATTTCAAAAAACCGAATAACTCTGGAGTCGAGTTTCATCAAACAAAATATCTTCACAACTGCGACAGATTAACGTACGAATTTTTAAAACAAATGAGATCATAATTATTTACTAGGTTGGGAACCATAGTACAGAGTTCGAGTTTCTCAAATCGCCAAAGATTACAAATCTAATATGACTGTTTTTAGCATCTCGATACTTAGTCAACAAATCCATATTCAAAATAACATCGAATTAAACATTCCTAAAGGAAACAGATTAGAAGAACGAACTTATCTTCCGATACCTCCAAAACATACTGGATAATTCCGATAGTCGTGACGGATAATCACAAGTTTTCTCATAGGAATAGAAACGAGTAAAGCAGATTCCAATAGTGCAGAGGGGACCTTAATATGCTTAGCAAAATCAAGGGAAACTACAGAATGTGTCAAACACATCGGATTCCTACATATACAAATTCTCTGAACGAATGAAAAGGTATCCAAACGAATCATAAACGAATTAGAGATCAAAATTCAAAGAATGTGTTGGGCTATAAAAGTCAAAGTACTGCTACTCAAGTCAAAGTACTGCTATTCAATGAAAGTACTGCTGCTCGTTAAAGGACTGCCATGCAAAATAGTTTAAGGACTAATGTGTAATTCTAGAATATTCGTATTAGATTAGAGTTATAATTAGAATTTACTTGTCGTTCAAGTATTGTAAACCGACTAGGGTTTTCCTTGTGCCTATAAAAGGATCCCTAGGTTGGCATTAGAAAGATAAGTGTTTTTAGAGAGACAAGATATAGTCGATTAGTGATATACGATTATTAGAGTTTAGAGTTTGTTAGTGAATCTGTGTAAGAAAGCAGGTTCAAGGTTTTAATAATATTCAAGTTCGTTTATTAAATTCTTCTTAGCTTTGTTGAAGTAGATTCCGCATACTTAGCAAAGTATATCAGTGTTTCACTATTAATAGGTTTGAATTCATTCAAAGCTGTTAAACCGTAGACAAGCTACAAGTTAGTTTGGTCAGAGTATTATCGATCCAACAAGTGGTATCAGAGCTTGTGTGGAGACTCTGATTAAGAAGAAACTCTTAAAACCGATTTATCAACAAACCCTTAACAATGACGACTGAAGCTGCACCTATCCCATCCATCACCTCACTTAGAATTCCTATCATCAAGAAGGGAGAATATGATCTCTGGAGTATGAAGATGAGGCAGTACCTTGCTATTACTGACCATGCTTTATGGGATGTAATTGTCAATGGTAATGTTGTTCTTGATGAACCTCTACAAGTTGAAGGACAACCCAAACCACCTCAACCAACCCTACCAGCAGCTACAAAGAGAAATCAAGATAAGGCTCTCAACATACTGCTGTCTGCTATTCCTGATGGACACCTATTGAAGTTTCATGATGCTAAGGATGCAAAACAATTATGGGCTGCTATCAAGACTAGATTTGGAGGTAATGATGCTTCAAAGAAGATGCATAGAAACTTATTGAAGCAGCAATTTGAAACCTTCACTGTTGGTGAGAGAGAAAGTCTTGATGCTGCCTATGACAGATTCCAAAACCTACTTAGTATGCTAGAACTATATGGAGCAGAGGTATCTGTTGAAGACGCAAATTTGAAGTTCTTAAGGAGTTTGCCATCTATCTGGCATGTGGTTGCTACTATGATTAGAGGCCAACCTGGATTGGAGTCTATGGACTTTGATGATCTCTATAACAATTTGAAAGTCTACGAGCAAGAGATGAATGGTCACAGTTCTCAGAAAACTCACAACATAGCTTTTGTATCTTCTGAAAACAGAAGCAGTACTTCCACTAAAAGTACTGCTTATCCTTCTCAAAGTACTGTTGGTGAGTCACAGCATGTTTGCACAACCACAACTACCCCCAACCAATCACCAACAAACAACACCAATTCTGATGAAATTGTATGTTCCTTCTTTGCACAACAAGCCACTTTACCTGTTACCTATCTAGAAGACTTGTTGCAGATTGAAGAAGATGCTTTAGAAGAGATTGACATAAGATGGCAAGTAGCTATGATCACTGCTAGGATCAAGAAGTTCATGAACAAGACAGGAAGGGGAATTGATTTCAAAGCCAAACAAGGTATAACTTTTGACAAATCTAAGATTGAATGTTTCAATTGTCAAAAGCTTGGACACTTTGCAAGGGAATGCAAGTTTGCAAAATATCAGGCAAACAGGATGATTGAACAACCCAAGGTTGAAAGAAAGGAGGTTCCTATTACTGAATCACAACCAAAAGCTTTGGTGGCTCAAGAAAATTTAGCAGAGATTGACTGGAGTGCTGAATTTGATGATGAACCTGTAACATATTCTATGGTTGCAATGGAAGAGTTTGATTGGGGCACAGCTTTTGATGAGGAACCTGGATATGCTGCTTTGGAATCAAGAGAAGGTCTTGGAAGCTTTGACTGGAGCATGGAGGATGATGATGAACCTGTTCAGATTGCTATGGTAGCCACTTCACCAAGTTCATCCAATGTCTCTGAGGTATGCTCTAAGTGTAATAATGTTTATCAAAAGTTGCTTAACGATTATGTGACTGAAAGAGATAATTGTAGAACAGCTAGGTCTGAGGTAGCTGGTTATCAATTAACTTTAGAATCAATGGAAGCCAAAATATTAACACATGAAAATAATGAAATGGCTTGGGCAGAAAAATATGAGCAACAGGATTATCAATTGAAATTAAGTGAATGGAAGTTAGGATGTAAGGTGTCTGAATTAGAAAAGATTACTAAGGAAAGAGATACTTTGTTAGAAAGACTTGGTAATATTAAACAGGCTGGTCTATCACATGTTCAATTTGTTGAGAAACAAAGAGTCATAAACAGTAGAGCTGGACTAGGTTATGGTGAAGCTAGTAGTTCAGATGAGACCTCACCTAGTGATAAGGAAGAAACTCCACCTAGTGATAAGGAAGAAACTCCACCTAGTGCTAAGGAAGAGATTCCACCTAGTGATGATGACCTTACAAGCTCAGAAGAAAACACATCTAGGAATGAGGAACCAATTAGTGAATTACCTCCTGAGTTTAAGAAAGACAAGGAGTATCACTCAGTTCCTCCACCTACTGGTCAGTTTCAACCTGCTAGGACAGATGTTTCTCGTTATGGTGTAGACAACCTAGAGTTTAGGAAGAAGCTTAATGGTAGAATTAGTTCTGAGAAATCTAAGAATGATTTTCAAAGGGGTAATGATCAAAAGTTTCCTACAGCCTTTCAAAAACAAGCAGTACCTCCAAAAACTTTTCAAAGTACTGCTGGACATTCAGCAGTACCTCCAAGAGAAACTTTTCAAAATACTGCTTACTACAGGAAACCTTTTAATCATAGAAGAGGATTTGGGAATATGGAGAGGAAGTTATGTTATGTATGCTATAGTACTGATCACTTGATTAAGCACTGTGACTTTCACTCAGAATACTTAAGTCAGTTTCCAAAGAATAGACCTCCCACCCATAAGCCAAGAGAGACTAGACCAGTTTGGAATCACTCAAATAGGGTCAACCATAGTAACTTCTCAAAAGACTATAGGTACCCTCACCAGAAAAGAATGTTTTCCAAATCACCAGTACCTTCACAATCTGATAAGTCTCAAGAAGTACCTTCACCAAGGACTGATAAGTTTTCACCCACTCATGGTACTGCTCACACTTTTTCACATAGAAGACCTAAGAGATTCAATTCATATAAAAAGTCTTCCACCTCAAGCAGAGTACCTAGCTCAGAGAAACCTAAGGTCAAACGAAATTGGGTTAAGAAAGAAAGTACTGATGGAGAACAAGAAGTACTTTCATCAGATAAGGGTGAAACAGGGAGTGTTGTTGAAATTGCAACACAGGACATGGGACCAACTCAAATAATCATTGACCATGCCTTTAAAACCAGTGGAGATTACATACTGAAGGAATTCAAGTATGTCACTCCACAAGGGGAACACAAGTCAGTAATGGCTTGGGTTCCTAAAAGAAACTAACCCTTTTCTTTTATGTGCAGGGCAACCCAGAGGAGGAGCTTAAAGATCATATTATTGTTGATAGTGGTTGCTCTGGCAGCATGACAGGGGACAAGGAGATCCTGTCAGACTTTAAGGCATATTATGGAGGAAGAGTTGCATTTGGTAATGATCCTGATGGAGGAAGAATCACTGGCAAAGGAACAATCAAGGCTGGATGTATTGACTTTGAGAATGTTAGATATGTAAAGGAGCTCAAGTTCAACCTATTGTCAGTATCTCAAATTTGTGACAAGAAGTATCCAATTCTGTTTACTGATACAGAATGTCTCATTCTCTCACCTGAGTTCAAATTTGTTGATGATCATTTTGTAACATTGAGAGTACCAAGAACCAATGATGTATACAGTTTAGACTTAAAGAGTCTCAATTCTGCTGGAAGAGCAACATGTTTAGTAGCAAAAGCATAAGTGGAAGAAGCACATCTGTGGCACAGAAGACTAGGTCATGTTAATTTTAAGAACATCAACAAGCTGGTCAAAGGAAATTTAGTTAAAGGTTTACCTTCCAAAACATTCAAGGCTGATCATTCATGTTTGGCTTGCAAGAAGGGTAAACAACATAAAGCTTCATGTAAGAAGCTTGGGGAAAGAGATATTAGAGAACCTTTGGAGTTGCTACACATGGATCTGTTTGGACCAGTTTCAGTAGAGAGTTTAAACAAGAAGAAGTACTGCTTGGTTGTGACAGATGATTGTAGCAGATTTAGTTGGGTCTTTTTCTTGGGATTCAAAGATGAAACCTTTGATGCTATCCATGACCTGATAGTAGCCCTTGAAAATCAATTAAGACTCAAAGTAAGAGGTATTAGATGTGACAATGGAACAGAATTCAAGAACAAGCATATGGATGAATTCTGTGCCAAGAAAGGGATCAAGAGAGAGTTTAGTATTGCTAGAACACCACAGCAGAATGGTGTTGCAGAAAGAAAGAACAGGACTTTGATAGAAGCAGCTAGAACAATGCTTGCAGATTCCCAATTACCTATTCTCTTTTGGGCTGAAGCCATAAGTACTGCTTGCTATGTGTTGAATAGAGTTTCAGTAACTAAACCTCAGATGAAGACACCTTATGAGTTACTCATGGGAAAGAAACCAAATATACGTTTTCTAAAACCTTTTGGCTGCTCTCTGACTATTCTAAATACCATTGATTCTCTGGGTAAATTTGATGGTAAGTCAGATGAAGGATATTTATTGGGTTATTGTACTAATAGCAAAGGATTTAGAGTTTATAACAGGAATACCAGAAAGGTACAAGATTGTCTTCATGTTGAATTTTTAGAAGATAAGGAAACTCAGAAAGGTAAAGGTCCTGATTGGATGTTTGATCTTGATCTCAAGCTCACACCATCTATGAATTATGTTCCTGTTAGAGAAGAGAATCAGGCTAATTCTAAAGAAGATGATTCACAGTACATTGTTCATGGAATCAATGTTACACCAGAAGAAGTTCCTGACAAAGAACCTGAGGTTACTAATGAGGAACAAAGTACTGCTCAGCCAACTCATACAGTATCTGATGAAGATCAAGCCATACAAGATGAACTTAATAGGATGCTTTTTCAAGAAAATATAGCACAATCCTATGAAGATGAACAAAGGAAGGCTTATGAGGCTGCAAAGAAAAAGAGTAACATTCAAGATACTGCCCACAGTACTTTAGATCAAAGTACTGCTGATCCATTTGACAGTACTTCTGATGTATTAGAGCAATCAAATTGGAACAATGCTGATGATTCCAATGTTGATAATGATGATTTAGTTAATGCTAACATTCCTGGATTAGAAGAAGTTGATGATGAGCTTAATCCAGAAGGTATTTTCTCCAATGAAGGAATTGATTTTACTAACTTAGAGTCTGCTCTTTCAGTACCACCAACTCCTACATTGAGAGTTCATAAAGCTCATCCTCAAAGTAATATTATTGGATCACCCTCTTCAGGAGTGGTTACAAGAAACAAAGTTAAAGGACTTTCTAAGCAACATACTGCTTTACTTAGCTTTGTTTACAAACAAAACAGGATGAATCACAAGGATCAACAAACATGCCTGTTTGCTTGCTTTCTATCTCAAGAAGAACCCAAGAAGGTAGCTCAAGCTTTAGCTGATGAAAGTTGGGTTGAAGCCATGCAAGAGGAGCTTCTACAATTTAAGCTTCAAGAAGTCTGGGTATTATGTGATCTACCAGATGGCAAAAGAGTCATTGGTACAAGATGGGTTTTTAGAATTAAAAGAGATGAAAGAGGGAATGTTATCAAAAATAAAGCTAGATTGGTTGCACAAGGATATCGCCAAGAAGAAGGAGTGGATTATGATGAAGTATTTGCTCCTGTTGCAAGGATAGAGGCAATAAGGTTATTTCTTGCCTTTGCATCATACATGGGATTTCCTGTCTACCAAATGGATGTGAAAAGTGCTTTCCTTTATGGCACAATTTCTGAAGAAGTTTATGTTAAACAACCTCCTGGTTTTGAAGATCCTGCACATCCAAACAAAGTCTACAAAGTGATCAAGGCACTTTATGGCCTTCATCAAGCTCCCAGAGCTTGGTATGAAAGACTCTCAAATTTTCTATTCCAACATGGTTATAGGAGAGGAGCAATTGATAAGACTTTGTTCATCAAGAGGGATAAGAAAGATATTATGTTAGTCCAAGTATATGTGGATGATATTATATTTGGAGCTACAAAGAAGTCTATGGTGAAAGAATTTGAAGATCTTATGCAGAAGGAGTTTCAAATGAGTTCTATGGGAGAATTAACTTTCTTTTTGGGACTTCAAGTTAGACAAACAAGAGATGGAATCTTCATTAACCAAGAAAAGTATGTTGCAGACATACTTAAAAGATTTGATCTTCCAAATCTCAGGCCTGCCACCACACCCATTGATAAAAATAAACCTCTAGGCAAGGATGAAGATGGACAAGCTGTGGATGTCAAGCTTTACAGATCTATGATTGGTTGTCTTATGTACTTAACTGCATCCAGACCTGACATCATGTTTGCTGTTTGCTTATGTGCAAGATTTCAGGTTACACCCAAGGTTTCTCATATGTATGCAGTCAAGAGGATTTTTAGATATCTCAAGCATCAACCAAAGTTAGGATTATGGTATCCTAAGGAGTCACCTTTTCACTTAGAAGCCTTTTCAGATAGTGACTATGCAGGGGATAATTATGATAGAAGATCAACCTCAGGAGGATGTCAATATCTTGGTAGAAGATTAGTCTCCTGGCAATGTAAGAAGCAAACCATTGCTGCCACCTCCTCTACTGAAGCAGAATATGTTGCTGCTGCTAGCTGTTGTGGACAAGTTTTGTGGATGCAAAATCAACTCTTGGATTATGGATTCAATTTCAAGAATACTCCTATCAACATTGATAATGAGAGTACCATCTGCATTGTGAAGAATCCTGTTTATCACTCCAAGACCAAGCATATTCAGATTAGGCATCATTATATTCGGGATTGTTTTGAGCACAGGCTTATAAATGTGGTTAAGGTTCACACAGATGATAATGTAGCTGATCTACTCACTAAGGGATTTGATGTTTCAAGATTCAACCACTTAGTTGTGAGCATTGGGATGATTAACTACTAGGCTACATTTGAGGGGAGGCTTTAGTATTGGTTAGTATACTTTCTGTTAGTTCTTATTGAAAGTATTGGTTATTAGTAGTTTGGTTTAGCCTATATGTTGTATTTGAGGGGAGGCAACATTAGCTATTAGTTAGAACTAAAGCATGAACCTTTTACACGTTCTTGATTTTAGTTGGCATATTGATTGTGGATAACAAGATGGAACGTACTGTTTTATTGCCTAAAGTACTGCTTCACCAACGTACTGCTTCAACGTACTGCTTACGTGGACGTACTGATCCAACGGTCAAAAATTAGTGGGGCTACGGTTAATTAATTCCTTACGGCGGAGATAATAAGTTAATCCAAACGGTAACTTTATTATTAAGAGTTTGATTTATTTTCATCCTATTTAAAGAATCTCACTCCTATTTCCCCGCCTTTTACCGTACTTAAGATCCCTCATTCGCTTTTACACCACAATCTTTTTATCAAATCACATACTCAAAGCGAATTCTTCTCTACCAAATCATCATGGCTAATCGCCTTACTGTTAGCAAACATAATATGATCGCTAATTTGGACAAGACAAGGGATAATCTTGATTTTCATGCGATCATTGATTTCTTAACTGGGTCTTCCATCAACTACTCTATTTTAGTTGACCCTGATGTTATTGGTCCCTGGATGCAAGAATTTTGGGCTACTGCAACGAAAGAAGATGATTCGTTGATTAGGGCTACGGTTGCTGGACGAGCTATTAGGATTACTGAGGCCACGATTAGGGATGTTTTGATGTTTGATGATGAAGGGGGGGCTGTTCGTTTTGAAAAACAAGTGCTTTGGGACACTTTAAGTGATTTAGGTTATGAAGGCGATCTGACGAAGCTTACTTTTCAAAAGCCTTTATTCTGTTCTCATTGGAAGTACCTAATTCACGTTCTACTTCATTGTTTGAGTCCCAAGAGTACTTCTTTTGATCAATTTGGTCAAAATATTGCATCTGCATTAGTGGGTTTAGCTACCGATCGAAGATTCAATTTTTCAAGACTCATTCTGGATGGTATGCTTACACATCTTAGTAATGGTTCACCATTTTTGATGTATCCAAGGTTTGTTCAGTTGTTTTTGAACAATCAACTTGAGGATGTCCCTAAACCTCAAAATTTTTTACCCACTGTCAAACTTCCTTCAAAGGTGTTTACTTTTCTGTCTAAACAAAGTGCAAAGTTTTCTGGAACCAACACACCTTTGACTGCTCATATATTGGGAGTTGCACAAGTTGTAAGAGATGCAGAGCTAGAGCAAGAGCAAGAAGCAAATTCTGAATCAGCAAGCCAAGAGTCTCCTAGAGAAGTTAGTATTCCTCAACCTACTGCTTCTCAACATACTGCTTCTCCACATTCTGTTACTAGGGAAGATACTGCTCCTATGGACATTCCTACTCATGAGGAGTCAGACCAAGGTATGAATAATCCACCATCTCCTATTGATGATTCTTCCACAAATGTGTCTAAGCAATTTGAAGAAGAGGAGGTAGAATTGGACAATTATGCTTTAACAAGGGAGTTAAAGAGGCTGAAGAAGGAGAGTGAGGCTCAAGCTGCTAAGATAGACAAATTAAAGACTAAGTTTCAGAAATTGAAAAGGTATGTTTGGCCACTAGTTCAACACCATAGATTATGGGTGAAGTCTCAGAAGAAGAGTGGTAGGATACCTACAAAGATTTCTAAGAAGAAAAAGTCTAAGAAGCAATCTTCATTCCAATTGGGGAGGAATTTAGAGAATTTGAATGAAGATGATGCTGGTTTTGAACCTGATTTTGAACAAGATGCTGGATTTATGGATGATACTCAGAGGACACCACCAAAAGATATTCCTCAAGATACTGTTGAAAGGAAAAGTGATGAAACAGAGCAAATAAATTTGGAAGAAGCTACTGTTGAAGTGAGAAGTGGTGATACTGAGGAAATAAACTTAGAAGGAGCTGAAGTTGAAAGAACTGCTCAAGAAAGTACTGCTCAACAAGGTACTGAGAGACAATTCATTGTTACACCTAGAACCTTAGATTTTGAAGAGGATATTGGTCCTTCAAATCAAGTTCAAGAGGAAGTAGGTCCTTCTAAACCAGCTCAGGAAGAAGTTATAGCTCATACTAACAGTGATGATGAAACAATTGCTGATATCATGCTTAATATGTCAAGTCAAAGAGGTATTAGTATTCATGAGATTGAACAACATCATACTTCTTCTCAACCTGCACAAGAGATAGATCCAAAAGATAAAGGCAAAGGGATCTTGATAGAAAAGAAGAAGAAGAAGATGACATTGGCACAGTTAAGACAAATTGAGGTTGCCAAAAATGAGGAAGCAGCAAGAATATTACAAGCAGAGATAGATGCTGAAGAATCAAGGAAGAATGTTCAATCAAGAAGGCCAATTAGTAAAGCTAGAGAAAGGAATGATATGATGGCTTATTTGAAAGGTCAAGGATACACAGGTTTAGTTAGATTGACATATACAGAGATGAAGGATCTGTATGATGCTGTTAGAGAAGCTATTCAAAGAGATCTTGCAGGCATTATTTCTTTTGAAGATGACAAGCTTGAAGATAAAAGAAAGGAAAGAGCTGCTACAAGAAGCTCAAAGAGGAAAAGAGTCACTGATGAACAGCCATCAAAGAAGTTCAAGGAAGCTGTTGAATTAAGAACAGACACAGTTGATGAGCTCAGAAATTATCTTAGAGTTGTTGACTTTGAGAATCCAAAATTGAAAGAAAATTCTGATAAGAAGTCCAAGATATCTACTTTTTCAGTTGTAGAATCTAAAGAAGGAGATTATCTAATATTTCATAGACAAGATGGAAGTTTTAGAGTGTTTAATTCATTGTGGGATATTCTACATCTGATTGATAGAGATGATATGCTTCAGTTATATCTCCAAGTGCAAACTTATTTTGAACATATTCCACCACAAGGAGTAGGTTTGGTATTGTTAGGAGATCTCACAACAATCTGGGAGACAGAGGAGTCTAAGGACAGTGCTTTGTGGGAAAATCAAGACAACTGGGAGATTAACAGATGGAGATTCTTTGGATCAGTTGGGATACATGTTTTGGAGTTAGAAGATGGCACTATGATTCATATGCTAGCAGAACAGAGATATCCACTCACAAGAGATCTGATGATCAGAATGCTAGAGCATGGAATGGAAGTGGAACTAGAGGATGAAGTAGCATTGATGGTCATAAAATTATTCATCAAGTGGACTACAGAAACTGAAGATTAGTGCATAACTACTGGTATGGTTTAAATATTATATAAATCTTTTGAAAAATAAAGTACTTTCTTCAAAGTACTGCTGGTCAGACAGTACTTTCTCAAAGTACTGCTTGCAGCATAAAACCAGTAAAATCTTTTGATAAAATTAGTAATTTTTGATAAGTGCAAAAACATTTTGAAGCACAAAGATTAAACAGCAACAAATGGTTTTGAAAGCAACAGCATGGTGTTAGTACTTGTACTACACAACAAATGGTAATCAAATCACCATGTTTAATAAACAAGAAAGAGTTTGACTCATCATGAGGGTACGGCTCTGATGTGATTATCAAATCCGTTTTTAGTTGGCAATTTACTAAAAATTGTATGGTTTTCAACTCACCATATCTATATTAGTGAAGAGTTGGCTAGCCCACAAGATAATGGCTTTGTGGTAAAGGCTGTGGAAAACCATTATATGGTAATTAGTTCACCATGGTAGTGATTGTACTAAAAGAACTAACTAGTCCAAAAGCAAACGGCTATTTGGTAAAGACTACTCAAATCCGTTGATAGCTGATGATTTGCTAAAAATCATATGGTTATCAATGTACCATGGTTTTTCCTAAATCTAAACATTGGCTACTCCAGAGTTAATGGCTTTGGTAAAGAGACATCAAAATCCATTAAGTTTTCAATGATTCACCTCTCACAGGAGTTAACACACCTGGAAGTGATGAGAATAGTATGAAACTCTTAAGATCTGATGTACATATTGCCAATATGATGCTGAGTTGCTGAAAAGATCTGATGCTGAAAAGAATTGTTGCTGATAAAGATTGAAGATACTGTTTGCATTGATGATGACAACATAACGAGTCAGATTTGAAGAAACAATCTTTCTTTGAAGATAAAGTGTTGAAGTTAAAGACATACAAAGAAACTTGAAATCAAGCAAGTAGAATTCAAGTTAGGGGAGGATTGTTGGGCTATAAAAGTCAAAGTACTGCTACTCAAGTCAAAGTACTGCTATTCAATGAAAGTACTGCTGCTCGTTAAAGGACTGCCATGCAAAATAGTTTAAGGACTAATGTGTAATTCTAGAATATTCGTATTAGATTAGAGTTATAATTAGAATTTACTTGTCGTTCAAGTATTGTAAACCGACTAGGGTTTTCCTTGTGCCTATAAAAGGATCCCTAGGTTGGCATTAGAAAGATAAGTGTTTTTAGAGAGACAAGATATAGTCGATTAGTGATATACGATTATTAGAGTTTAGAGTTTGTTAGTGAATCTGTGTAAGAAAGCAGGTTCAAGGTTTTAATAATATTCAAGTTCGTTTATTAAATTCTTCTTAGCTTTGTTGAAGTAGATTCCGCATACTTAGCAAAGTATATCAGTGTTTCACTATTAATAGGTTTGAATTCATTCAAAGCTGTTAAACCGTAGACAAGCTACAAGTTAGTTTGGTCAGAGTATTATCGATCCAACAGAATGCGATCACATCAGAGAGTGAAACCTGTAAGGCATTACTTCAAAAGTCTCAAATCATTCTAAACTTATGTGATCACTAAACTTAAAATTGCGTATCTTGCTAATTTTCCTAAGTCTCCGGAACGAATGGACTTATAAGAGCGTAACTGAAAACATAGGCATAAAATCAGAGTGGCGCGAAAGAAAGATAAATAATCAAAGTATTATTACATAATCTACCTAATCCTCAACAGTCATAACTAAAGTTTCTATAGGGAAAACCTAAGGCAAAACTTCAAGGATTGTCTTATAATCTCTTACAGTGGAAACCTAAGGGTCCAAACTTCACAGGTCAAGGTTTTATGTACTACAAGTCGCAGCCTGGGCTCTGATACCGTAATTGTAACACCCCAACCCGACAAAGGTTAAGATATTACATTCATGGTGTCAAACAGAACATACACAAGCAGAAGACTTTAATAATACAATTAAATTTAAAGGTTACAAACGAATTTAAAGTAAATGGAATACAAGGATTTCAACAAAGGTACAATATGTCTGGAAATGAAAATATCCAAGTCAACTCTAATCCAAGGTAGCTATCAAAGGTGTAGTCCTCTAAGGGCTCTTATGCACTCTTCACTCATATCCCAGCTTACCTCTAAAACCGTTTCATGTGACGATTTCCTTTTTTTTTTTTTTTTTTTTTTTTTTTTTTTAACAAGTAACATGATAAACCAATTAACATGTGTATTAAAACGTATTACTAATTAAGTTTTCTTGTAAATTTAATTCAGATTCATGGTGTTATCTTGGTGTTGTCTCGAAGAAGAAAAAACAAGAGCAATGATGATGATACCTTGGTTTTTAACGAGACAAAAGAAGAATAACGAACCCTAAAATTGATTGCCCATGAATTTGCAACAACCAAAATCTTTGAATCCTTTGTTCTTAAGAGAAGATGGGAGCAAGAAACTTTGTGTTCTTATTATTATTTTTTTCTTTGGATCGTACACTTAGGAGAGGGAAAGGGAGAGATACCGAATTTCTTGAGACAAAATAGGAGGAGGAGCGGACTAAAAATTTGGAAGGGATTAATGGTACATAAATTTGATTGATATGATTTTTAAATTTCCTGGAATTCTTTATGGGCTAATTGATCTTCAATTAATTGTACAAAATTTTGTTTAAATGGGCTACGGGGCTTACAAGGTTTGATATGCTAGGAAGGTTTGGTGGACTTACTTTGAATTTAGAGTAAACTACACCATTCGTCCTTGTGGTATGCGTTGACCGACACATTTCGTCCTTTGACCAAACAAATTGCACCGTCCGTCCATAATTGCGAAACGTTATGCGTCGTTCATCCCTCACACTAACTGGCATGACTAACGGGCGTTAGATGAGGTCCAAGTGAGGGTATTTTAGTCTTTTCCCACCCACACCACTTTCTCCCACATAAATCATAATCAATACATACTCTCTCATACTTGTATTGAATCCTTCCTTGAAAGGGGAAAACATTACACTCAATTTCTCAAAGACTTAACTTGTCTACATTATAATCAAGTCTGTGTATGAACTCAAGAATCACAAACATATATGGAAAGCATAAATAACATAAACTTTTATGTAGACCAACCAAAGTTCATACATAACGATATAATCAACATTGGTAATACTAATGTTACAAGAACCATTAGATAAGGTATAGGCAAGTCAAAAATCTTGATACCCTATGAGCCTGAATCATTTATGACACTATATCACAGCCACTACCCTATTAAGAATCACAAGACTTCAAAAGAGAAGTTCTTGAGAGAGGATTACAGAATTGTTTGGAGCCAAAACACTTCTAAATATACGTCGAACCTGGCTTTAGTAAGGATGGAAAGAAACTTAAGACCCAACAATCCCCCTTAAACTTGATATTTTTAGAATCACCATTCTCCTTGAACTACTTGTAACTTTGTTTCTCTGCATTAGCAACGCACCTAATTGATGATGAAATACATGAATATTAGTGAGTGAGTGGTGAGATCGGAGTCGGGGTGACCCGATCTAACTTTTGGATCAATAAAAGGTACCACCGGAATTTGGCCGTAAATTTCTATGGTGACTGGATTCTCGCTAGAGAAGAAAGAGAGGCTGATATAATAAAACGGGTTGCCCTAACCCTAATCCAAGTGTGATCTTATATAGCCTTCAACTTTGAGAAATAATAGATTCAGTCCATGCATAATATAAAACATTCCAAACAGAGAAAAAAATATAAAAGATGGAGTAAACAATTTTCTGTAATGACAGAAACAACCTCTGAAAGTTTGAAAGACATTTTAAAAGCATATCCAACACACCCAAAATTCATTGGAACCTTTATTAAGAACACGAATTCACGAGGGAACGTGAAAATGAATTCATATCCACATCTTTTTCGTAAGTCCCAACTGATAACCTGATTTGAATGTCGGGACGCCATTCAAATAAGGCTGGGAGACTGTAACAAATGACAAATTTTCCATTTGTTATAACAATAAGTAATGAACGGAAAACACATATTTAAATTGTTTTTCAATTTGAGAAAACGAGAATTTATCTCGTAATAAATAGTTATTGTTCAAAAATAACTAAAAACGTAAAAACGTTGCAAAAATCATGAAGCGAACCCATACGCGTACCACGAAAAATGAAATAACACAAATATAACTAAAAAGGGCCAAAAACAGTTAACCCAAATTTCCAATCGCTGACACTATTCATCAGCCCAAAGTTTGGCCCAGTTTTTATACTTAGTTTATTTTTGTGGTTTTGGTGAAATACTATTCCAAAGCCTCTACTTTGAGCCTCGATAACTTGTTATTTTCACGAACAAGTCATGTAATTTGTTTTGCCTCTTAATTCACGACCCATCAAGGAATTTTTGTGCAAAAGCACGCTCCACAACTCTCTCGTTTGGTCATTGAATTTTAGCCAAAGTGAATGGCCAAACTCACCCGAAATTGATTTTGACAATTTTTGTCAAAATCCTCAAAACGACCCATAATCATTTGTAACCTTTCCCATTGATCTTTAAACATTAAAAATGAGTTGCCAAGAGTATAGAACCTGTCATGGACCCATATCACACGTCAAATAGATCGTATAGGCCTTGTGGCACTCGAACAAATCTACATTTTTCTAACTAATTATAGATATGTGTTAATACCAACAAGAAAGCTCCAAACTTGGCTAAATCTCTGCCATAAGAAGACTAGGAAACAAGGATCAACTAACCCACTACAATAATCATTCATTTGGAAATCAATTTTTAACCAAAAAGCAATATCCTTCGACCCCATCAAATCCTTGTTCCTACATACTTAATGCAACACTAATATACACTAATAAACTTAAATAACACACCCCTTGTCCCAGAAATATTCATCTCTTTACTTTACAAATCAAAATCCAAATTTGGAAACCAAATTTGAAGCATACGAGTGGAGTAGTAGTGACCAAGCAAGCCTCAACCATCCTAGTTCTCTTATTTTCAGTTCTAAACACCTTTGAGATAATTGTAAGTCTCATTGACAGTGTTTAAATTCATTTCATTTCATATTTCATTATATTTCATGTCGCATTATTAAGTTCGAAGCATATACTTATCGGATTATTTTTAGCGTGTAAAATTCAATCCCATAAGTCGAATCATGTTTCACATGAATGATTAGCCACCAAAGATCATGAATGATCACTCTTTAATACCCCATGCATTCGTGTAACACAAAAACAAAACCCTTTTCATCACAACATGGACACGTAAAAACTTTGTTTTCAAACACTTAGAAAATTTCTAAGTGTTTTGCCTTTGGTAAAACGACCAAACAGCCCAATTAAGAGCTAAATATTTTCGAATTTACCCATGTAACTCACGTATATTTTTACACAACTCGAAAGACAACATGAAAAACTTTATTTTTCATGTTTATACCTTTTCATGAAACCCACTCGAAAATACTTAAAAACGGCAAAAGTAAACGTTACTTGAACTAGTCTCAACACTTAGAAAAATCTAAGTGTTCAGAATTTTCAAAAACACGCGCATAAGCCAACTCATGGCCTAATATCTTCGTGTTTTTGTACCATCTGATTAACGAAATGAAAAACTAGACTTTACTTGTTTTGATCACACGAAAATAATGTCAACCCGTCACCCAAATAAACCCATTTTTCTTGACCAGATCGCTGTTGATGAAACTCAAATAACTTAGAAATTTTTACTTAATTCGAACTGGGCTAACCCAAGGCCCATTAAGAAGTGGAGCTAGACCAACCCACTGGGCTCATACCGAATGTTTTTAGAATCACAAAAATGAGACAAATTCAGGCCCAAAAGAAGTTTCATGCCCTCGCCTCTAAAAATATTAACGGGCTTTATTTTTAGCTCGTTAAGGGCGCATTATATCAAAATTTAGCATTCTGGTCAAACTAGCAGTTGACTTAAGCTTTAATAAGCTTAAATAAGCTTCGGAAATTTTTGTAGAATTTTCCACAAGTTTTTATGCAAAAAGGACTAACTTTGTAAACTAGTTTCACTTTGAGGGACTAAAACTGCCAAGTTGGTAAAGATAGGGGCTGAGGCTGAAAAAATAGTATCTTCGGGATAGAAAATGATAATTTATTAAGTGCAAGCTCAGATTGTCATTTTGGTTAACCACGGGTTAAAAATGTAACTTTTACATAACCGAGGACTAACGGTGTAACGCAAATGCCGTTAGGGTTTAAAATATAAATTCTGATGAAATACAAGGACTGATCGGTAACATGTGATATTATAAATCCATTTCATAAATTTCATCAATTCGTTCGTATCACGTGCATCGTTTCACTTGTTTCAACGTTAAATTATTTAACGACCATTTAACGGTTGACTTAACATTATAAATCAACGAAAACCAAAGAAACGTTGATTGTTGAAACGATAACATATAAACATGATGAAAACAAGTCTTTAAACATTTTAAGCATATCACACTCGCATCACCGATCAAATCGGCATACGATTCTTCATATCGCATACGTTATTCGTGCTAAGACGAATTCTCAAACGTTACTGTTATTCAGGTCATGAGAGAAGCTATTTCTGAAATCTCTATTAAACTTACATTTCAGTGAATCCACTTTTGTCAATGTAGCTATCGCATTAGGTGAGTTCATAACCCCTCCTTTTACAGGTTTTCTAACCATTTTGGGGGAGAATACATGCTCGTTTTAAACATACTCAGTGACTGTTTATTTGAAATCATTGAACTGTTTACTCAATATCTGTCTATTGAGCTATTATTTGAATTGGTTATTTGAAGGCATTATGTGATGAACTGATATGAAACCCCACTCTATTTGAACTTGTTTTACAACTGGGGTGAGAAACATGCAAAACTTTTATGGACCAAACTATTGTCTATGATATTACGTGGATTGGCCTAAGCCCTGTTATATCTCTTATGCCCAAATCATGAACCTTTAATTCCTGCTGAGAAGCGCGAATGTTATGAATAGATCTATCAGGAGTGACGTCCCCGTTCGATTTGACCGGATAGGCAAATGTGAACGTATAACATGTCGAAATACAAGTGTATTGGGATAAAACACTTGCCAGGCCCTTATAATTAACATGCTTCTAGAGCATGCACACTGTTATATCTTCAGTTGCATGAACTTAGTGCTAACGTAATAGACTACCATTATGTGTGCCATTATATCCGTTGTAATGGTCACATGCTCTACTCTTGGTCCATAACCATAAACTTGCTTTGAGGTAAACTGTATTTTTATGACATTGTGAGCGACACAATGGTCACGAAACTCTATTTGAAGTCACAGTATTTTTACTGCTTTATCATAAAACTATGAACTCACCAACGTCGTGTTGACACTTTTTAGCATGTATTTTCAGGTATTAAGCAACAACACGCTACTGGAGGCTTTTGGCATGGCATGGCATGGTCATAGAAGACTCTGAAATATTTGGGACCACTTGAAATATTTTATGGGCTTATATTTTCACATTGTTCTTTTGAAACGATGTAAACAAATCTCTTTTTAATATGAAATCTATTTAAATGGTTGAGATAAAAACCATTCTTTATACTTTGCGTTGTGATATCAATTAAGTAGCACCCAAACATATATGCTTCCGCCAAACACTATTTTTTGGGGTGTTACAGATTGGTATCAGAGCTTAAGGTTATAGAGAACTAGGAAAACTTAAAACCTAGACTATAACCACTTTTTTTTAAAAAAAAAAAAAAACTTACCCTATGACCGCCAATGCCAGCCTGCTTTGCCTTCCATCTACTTGCTACTCTACAGCAAGCTTAATGTATACTTACATGCTACTCTTATAACATATACTTCATGTTACTTGTGTACATGCACACACTTACCGATGTCTTGGCTAACATTTCCTAGCCTTTCACTAAAAATTGTAAGTATACACTACGTACTCACACATGGATACCCCTTTCATCCGTCAAACGACTATGTAAGATCTAAGTATTTTATACTACTCATCAGTATAAATATACACTTAACATACTTTCAATCTCACTAGGACTAAGTACATCCACGAATGCCTATTATAGGGCATCACGAGTACAAACACATTTCTTTATACATGTACCTACACTACTTGGGTACGAGATACCTACATTTACATAACTTGGGTACGTAACTACCTACACTACAGGGTGCGTAACCACCTACATTACTTGGGTACTTTGACACGTACAGGGAGCGTAACCTCTTACACATATGTTCGCAATGGGTTGTAAAACACACAGGTTGCAAGTCTTGTATGGGCGGGACTTGGAACTGAGTGGATTTACAATGCCTTTGCAGTGGAAACTTGAAACATCATCTACAAAAGCTGAAGTTCAGCAACTTTCTCTACATTCATCAAGTTCTCTTCCGAGACTCTCATTGTTAAAATCTATGATTCTAACCCAGTGTGGGTTATTCTTTCTTACGAGTGTTTTGTCAGAAATTCTTAAGTAGGATGATTGACAACGTCTTTATTTAAATAAATTGGGACGCCTTTTTATTTAAATAAAGAAATTGTGAATCGCCGAACCATAAGTTTATACTTCTTTATTTACATCGTTTGGGACGCCTCTCTATGTAAATAACGAATTATAAATGAGTGGGCTTATTTATATCTGATAAGACAGGAGTATTCTATTTGTTGTTAAGCGGTTTTCTATGCAAACGCATAACATAGAAAATGTATAGACAAATCTTAAGCAAAAGTCTTTGAGTACACTCTTCCTTTCACCAAAACATGCAATCCAAAAAGTACGGAACCCTACTGGCATCAATAAGAGTTTCCCAATGTGGGAGTATCTCAAGAAGAAATCCGAAATTGGATCTTTCACAAGCCAGATACGTTTATCAACTTGTAACGCACTTCCTTAAAATGACGCAACAAGGATGATAGACCTTCTAGTTCAAGGTCAACATTACTCAATACATGCTTAGGAACAATAAAATCTTTCATACTTGTATTGAATCCTTCCTTGAAGGGGGAAAACATTACACTCACTTTGTCAAAGACTTAACTTGTGTACATTACAATCAAGTCTATGTATGAACTCAAGAATCACAAACATATATGGAAAGCATAAATAACATAAACTTTTATGTAGACCAACCAAAGTTCATACATAACGATATAATCAACATTGGTAATACTAATGTTACAAGAACCATTAGATAAGGTATAGGAAAGTCAAAAATCTTGATACCCTATGAGCCTGAATCATTTATGACACTATATCACAGCCACTACCCTATTAAGAATCACAAGACTTCAAAAGAGAAGTTCTTGAGAGAGGATTACTGAATTGTTTGGAGCCAAAACACTTCTAAATATACGTCGAACCTGGCTTTAGTAAGGATGGAAAGAAACTTAAGACCCAACAATCCCCCTTAAACTTGATATTTTTAGAATCACCATTCTCCTTGAACTACTTGTAACTTTGTTTCTCTGCATTAGCAACGCACCTAATTGATGATGAAATACATGAATATTAGTGAGTGAGTGGTGAGATCGGAGTCGGGGTGACCCGATCTAACTTTTGGATCAATAAAAGGTACCACCGGAATTTGGCCGGAAATTTCTATGGTGACTGGATTCTCGCTAGAGAAGAAAGAGAGGCTGATATAATAAAACGGGTTGACCTAACCCTAATCCGAGTGTGATCTTATATAGCCTTCAACTTTGAGAAATAACAGATTCAGCCCATGAACAATATAAAACATTCCAAACAGAGAAAAAAATATATAAGATGGAGTAAGCAATTTTCTGTAATGACAAAAACAGCCTCTGAAAGTTTGAAAGACATTTTATAAACATATCCAACACACCCAAAATTCGTTGGAACCTTCATTAAGAACACGAATTCACGAGGGAACGTGAAAATGAATTCATATCCACATCTTTTTCGTAACTCCCAACTGATAAACTGAGTTGAATGTCAGGATGCCATTCAAATAAGGCTGGGAGACTGTAACAAATGGCAAATTTTCCATTTTTTATAACAATAAGTAATGAACGGAAAACACATATTTAAATTATTTTCCGACTTGAGAAAATGAGAATTTATCTCGTAACAAATAGTTATTATTTAAAAATAACTAAAAACGTAAAAACGTTGCAAAAATCACGAATCGAACCCGTACGCGTACCACGAAAAACTAAATAACACAAATATAACTAAAAAGGGCAAAAAACAGTTAACCCAAATTTCCAATCGCTGACACTATTCATCAGCCCAAAGTTTGGCCCAGTTTTTATACTTAGTTTATTTTTGTGGTTTTGGTGAAATACGATTCCAAAGCCTCTACTTTGAGCCTCGATAACTTCTTATTTTCACGAACAAGTCATGTAATTTCTTTTGCCTCTTAATTCACGACCCAGCAAGGATTTGTTGTGCAAAAGCACGCTCCATAACTCTCTCATTTGGTCATTGAATTTTAGCCAATGTGAATGGCCAAACTCACCCGAAATTGATGTTGACAATTTTTGTCAAAATCCTCAAAATGACCCATAATCATTTGTAACCTTTCCCATTTATCTTTAAACATTAAAAATGAGTTGCCAAGAGTATAGAACCTGTCATGTACCCATATCACACGTCAAATAGATCGTGTAGGCCTTATGGCACTCGAACAAATCTATATTTTCCTAACTAATTATAGATACGTGTTAATACCAACAAGAAAGCTCCAAACTTGGCTAAATCTCAGCCATACGAAGACTAGGAAACAAGGATCAACTAACCCACTACAATAATCATTCATTTGGAAATCAATTTTTAACCAAAAAGCAATATCCTTCGACCCCATCAAATCCTAGTTCCTACATACTTAATGCAACACTAATATACACTAATAAACTTAAATAACACACCACTTGTCCCAGAAATAATCATCTCTTTACTATACGAATCAAAATCCAACTTTGGAAACCAAATTTGAAGCGTACGAGTGGAGTAGTAGCGACCAAGCAAGCCTCAACCATCCTAGTTCTCTTATTTTCAGTTCTAAACACCTTTGAGATAATTGTAAGTCTCCTTGATCAAGTTTAAATTCATTTCGTTTCATATTTCATTATATTTCATGTCGCATTATTTTGTTTGAAGCATATACTTATCGAATTGTTTTTAGCGTGTAAAATTCCATCCTATAAGTCGAATCATGTTTCACATGAATGATTAGCCACCAAAGATCATGAATGATCACTCTTTTATACCCCATGCATTCGTGTAACTGTTGCGTTCTGAGGAAGCTGCTGCTAAGGTATGACAACACTTAGTTGAATATTTTTTTTATGTCATAACTGTTGCTAAGCTTATGAAGACTGCTGCTTTTGTTAACTAACTGCTGCCAATGATAAATGGAGAATACGTCTAAGTGTTGTCTGTTGCTAAGCTGTTGAGACTGCTGCCAGTGTATATCAGACTGCTGTCGACATTCTACATTGTGATACGTATTATACAAATACTTTGTATTTGTTTAATACATCTTAGCTAATATGGGGCGTCATAGAATGATGGGTTATAATAGTATAAGTACAAGTATTCATGGGATGGTTTGGTCTTGGTTGTAAAGTGAAAAGTACTTGTATTAATTTTGAATATATAATGTATATTGGTATATTAGGTGTATGTCTAGTTAGGTCTCCTTGGACTATAAAAGGAGAAGTCTAGTGTAGAGATAGATATCTCTCAAGTGTGTAATCTCTTACAGCTTTACTTGTTTGTGCGTCAAGTAGTGAAAGCGTGTGTAGAAAAAGTGTCTAGTGTTTGTAAGAGTCGTTAACATTTTCAAGGTTGTTCACAACCCTTTTACTTTGAGAGTAACCGTATTAATATTGAAGTGTTTATTGACAAATACTTTGTGTTATATCTTTTGTGTTCGTTGAAAACTCTTCTTAAGATTAACTACTAAATTCCGCATAGTATTTAATAGTCGTTACAACAAGAACAGTTTCTATACCTATTGTCTTGGATATTTATATCTAGGACAATTAACAAGATCATTGTTAGCTCATCTGGGATCAACAAGTGGTATCAGAGCTTGTGATCTAGAAACTGAAATCAAGAAAAAGTTTTGCACGTACGAAGAGCCAAAAGAACAACACTTTGCTCTTATGGCTTACTCTTCCTCTGGATCTGAATCTGAGGTATCAAATAGTTCAAATTGTTCATCTAAATCTTGCACTGACACAATTGTAGAACTAAAAACTTGGCACGATCAGTTAAGAGTTGAAACTGACAAACTTAAACTAGAAAACAAATCATATAAACATGCTGTTAAAACATTAGAAGAAAGAATTATTTTCCTTAGACAAATAGATGATCAATATGCTGAAAAAGTAAATGTTCTAAAAGCTGAAGGTTATAACAAAGATAGTCAAATAAGTTCTCTTGAAAGAAAACTTGAAAAAGCTGAACAAGACAAAGATATAGCCATAGCTGAAAAGGAAAAACATGTTATTAGAGTTGAGAAACAACAATTTGCTTCTGATAGTTTTTATAAGACACTTGAGTGTCAGTAATGAGGAAAGGAAGTGGCCTAGGATATCGTGAGGTTCCACCTCCACCCCTAAGTGCTTTTGCACCTCCTATGAGAGAATTCTCCTTTATGTCAGAATTAGATGCAAAGCCTGTAGGTGAAACAAGTAAGATAAGAATAGAAGCACCTAAGGTAGAAAAAGTGGTAGTGTCTGATGAACCAAAAGTGACAACATCAGAAAATGAACAGGTTGAGGTAAAGGCTAAAAAGACAGAAGAAACACCTGTTGAACCTAGGATTAAACAAGTCAAGTTTGTTAAACCTAGGTTTGGAGAACAAATCTCTAGGAAAATGGCTGAGTATGGTGAGAAACCTAGAAAAATCCTAGAACAACTAGCAACTTGCCAAGAGGAAATCAAAGAAATTGGCATAATCAAATTTCTCAGAAATTGGGTAGAAATTTTCAATTAATCAAGAAGGCATGTTATAGTTGTGGTAGTTTTGAGCATCTTCAAATGGGATGCCATTACTATCAAAGACCAGTTAGGAATCAAAATGATAGGGTGAACCACAGGAATTTTTCAAGAAATACTTATCATCACTCTAAAACAAAAATGATTCGTAGACAAGTTTTACTTAACACTGGTTATTCTAGGATGATAACAAATGATAGGCCCATTCAAAGGAACAAAATTGTTCCTGCTGCTAAAGCAAAAGCAAACTCTGCTGCTAAGCCTAGAGCATTGCCTAACACTGTTGTGGGACATCACTTTTATGCAGTTAAGGCCTCAACTTGTTGGAAATGGAAACCAAAGTCAACTGATACATCCAACAGTGCGTCATTGAACTTACAGAAATTTGACTATAATGATGAACAAGGCAGATCCAAGTCAGTGTTGACTTGGGTCTCCAAGAGAAACTAATTCTCTTATTCGAGTATGCAGGGCAATTCACCACAGGAACTACAAGACAATTGCATATTTGATAGTGGCTGCTCAACACACATAACTGGAGACAAAAGCAACCTTGAAGATTATGAAGCTATGGATGGTAGATATGTTGCTTTTGGAAATGACTCCGAGGGTGGAAAGATATGTATTAGAAAGAATGTTCTGCTCTCTGCTGCTAGTTATACTTAACCTGCTGCCAATACTAACTAAATTGCTATTAAGTATAACTAGATTTTTGTGAATTTTGTTTGTAAAGATGTTTAGATGGATTTACATCTTTGAAGAAAGTATTTAAAAAAAAATTAATAACATTCAAAGAAAGATGCAGATTTTATGAGCAAAAGGTGTTTAATCCTCAGGATTTGAAGTTAAAGGTGTTTGAAATTAGCAGACACTCTCCTGCTAATGTAAAAGACTCTGCTGCTAGGCAAATGAAACTACTGCTAATGCTCTGCTGCTAATTTTAGAAGTTCGAAGCACTCTGCTGCTAAAATTGAAAGAACAAGGTCTTTTTTGTAACTTTGGCGCCCACTCATCCCTAACGGTTATAAACGCCCAATTTACTCATCTCATTTACTATGTACGCCAAAATCAATTCAAACCCTAAGTAGTTACAAACGGTTACAAACACAAAATTCAATTCCCAGTGATAACCTCTCTCAAATAATCAGATTCACAAGAACCCCAAACCAAAACCTAAAAATAATGGCAGAAAGATCATTTTCCACAGACCACAACAAAGTAGCTTTTCTTACAGAAATTTGACTATAATGATGAACAAGGCAGATCCAAGTCAGTGTTGACTTGGGTCTCCAAGAGAAACTAATTCTCTTATTCAAGTATGCAGGGCAATTCACCACAGGAACTACAAGACAAATGCATATATGATAGTGGCTGCTCAGCACACATAACTGGAGACAAAAGCAACCTTGAAGATTATGAAGCTATGGATGGTAGATATGTTGCTTTTGGAAATGACTCCGAGGGTGGAAAGATATGTATTAGAAAGAATGTTCTGCTTTGTTGCTAGTTATACTTAACCTGCTGCCAATACTAACTAAACTGCTATTAAGTATAACTAGATATTTGTGAATTTTGTTTGTAAAGATGGTTAGATGGATTTACATCTTTGAAGAAAGTATTTAAAAAAAATTAATAACATTCAAAGAAAGATGCAGATTTTATGAGCAAAAGGTGTTTAATCCTCAGGATTTGAAGTTAAAGGTGTTTGAAATTAGCAGACACTCTCCTGCTAATGCAAAAGACTCTGCTGCTAGGCAAATGAAACTACTGCTAATGCTCTGCTGCTAATTTTAGAAGTTCGAAGCACTCTGCTGCTAAAATTGAAAGAACAAGGTCTTTTTTGTAACTTTGGCGCCCACTCATCCCTAACGGTTATAAACGCCCAATTTACTCATCTCATTTACTATGTACGCCCAAATCAATTCAAACCCTAAGTAGTTACAAACGGTTACAAACACAAAATTCAATTCCCAGTGATAACCTCTCTCAAATCATCAGATTCACAAGAACCCCAAACCAAAACCTAAAAATAATGGCAGAAAGATCATTTTCCACAGACCACAACAAAGTAGCTTTTTCTTAAAAAGGTTCCAGAGAGTGAAGGATTTACTGTAACACCCCAACCCGACAAGGGTAAAGATGTCACGCAAATGGTTTCATATCAGATATAACAAAGCATACATTCAAAAGTAATACAAAGAATTTCAAAGGTTACAGAAGAAATACTGAAATTACAAGGTTACAAAAGCGAATACAAATTCTAACAATGTAGCAACTTCCAATCGTCTCTAGGCCAAAAATAATTATCAAGTCTTCTAAGTCCAAAAGTCTCTTCACTCTTACCCAGCTTCCAACTAAAACCTGCCGCGGGAAAAGAAACGCGGCTGAGCTACTAGAGCTCAGTGAACAGATATAACGTAACAAGCAGTAGTATTATGTATAATTTACATGAATAAAGAGTGTGAAGCATGAATACATGGTATCAAGATGAAAGGTAAGAGTACATGGTATCATAAGGAAAGGAAAAAGGGTACATGGTAAAGGAAGTCAGAAATCCACTACGAGCCCATAACATAACATGAATCATAATCATAATCATAATCGTAAACATGCAGAGGGGAGACCTCTTAGTATCCTGTGAATATGAGGGGTGTCCTCAATCATGGGTATCCTGTAAATATGAGGGGTGTCCTCAATCATGGGTATCCTGTAAATATGAGGGGTGTCCTCAATCATGGGTTGGAGTAGCTAGCTCCCGGAGTGTGAAAGACGTGTATCGCACACACCATCAGTCACCATGAATAACATAACATAACATGAACATGAACAAATCTAGGATGCATCCATACGCCCCAGGTGGCCATAAACTGCCTCTACGTAAACATAACATGCAGGGACGGGACAGGTCATCACTCTCCTGCCCTAGAGTCATGCCATCGGTGCATCGACTGACATGGACATGAAACCCTCATGCCTAGTGAGTGGCTCGTAGTATCAAACTGAGGGTAAAGGTCAAGTATCATGAATCATGTTTTAAGTTTACTTGCATAGGTCAATATCATGTTTCATAAGTTCATAATCATGGTTCATAATCATGGTTCATAAGCATGGTTCATAAGTAAAGGTTCATAAGCAAGGTTCATAAGCAAAGGTTCATGAATGAAAGGTTCATAATCATAAAAGTTCAATATCATGATGGTTCAATAATCGAAGTTCATGAATGAAGGGAAACATAGCAATGGTATAGGGAAACCCTAACATGAGTCATAATCAGAGAACGAAGGCCTCTTAATAAAGAAGCAGAATATCTGTACCTTATTGCTGACAAAGGAAAATACTGGATAAGATGATCAAGAGCACAAGACTACTCCCTCTTCACACCTAGAGGAGTAAAGACATGATTACTAAAGATCCCATTTCCATATTAAGTGACTTTATGTTATATCATTCCCGTATGCTAATTCAAAGTATTATAGATGATCATATTCATAGTTCAAGATTCTTAATGTCTTTTACAAAGTTTTAGTGTTCATATAGTAGTTTTCATAATTTAGGGTTCATTAGGTAATTTGCATAAGTTTAGGGTATAATATGAAAATATCATCAAGTTACAGATTTTACAAGTCATGACCTTTGGTTTTAGCCAAATATCCATTTACACCCTTTAGGTTACACAATAAACACATCACACCCTTTAGTTTACAATTTTACCCTTTTATAACTTCTCACAGTTTTATATACGAAATTGTTAGGTTTTCTATAAATCATAAACCATACAAGAACTCAGTAATAAATTACCAAAAAAATTCCCAGAGATGCCCACATGTCTTAAGTATTTTACCAAATTTTTCCAGATTTTATTTAGTAGCATAACTATGGATTAAAATTCACCTAAACCAACTCGTCCAGATTTCTGACTGATTTTACTATACGAAAAGTTATTAGTTAGAAACCTTTTAATAAAAATTCACAAAAATCTATAAAAATTCTAGGAAGTAATAGACATCTTATATATTACTCAGTTCAAAGGAAACCTTCTAACTCGACACGATTTGAAAATTAAAAATCAAAAACCCGGACTGATTTTCCAGACTCACAAATCCGACCAGACACATAATTTTCTAAAAATCAAAAAGTAACCTTCTAGGCCTCTAAAAATTACAAACTAAATTTTCCCAGGTAGCTATTTCAATGAACTTAGTTTTGGGATTTTAAAACACTCAAAAACTCGATTCCATCATAAAGTTACAGCCATTCAAAGTCGACCAAAAATCTCACTCAGAATCAGACATCACAGCAACTTAACCAATTTAGGGTTTTTAATATCCAAATCATAAGTTTTTCACTCCAAACGATTTTGGTTGAGTCCATAACATATTTTGGTCAATTAAAACAGGTCTTAAACACATTCAAGTCGAATTATTCCATCATACCAATTGTCCGATTCATACATACATGATTTTTAGGGTTTGTTAATTTATGATTTCATGTGACATTTTATGTGGCTTATAATTCGGTTAAAAATACAAGAACATGAACAAGGATTGAACAAGGGGATGATACCATACCCTCGTAGACCACGAAGAACACGGACACAACAAAGTTAATTCACCACAAACCCTTCTTCCCTTCCTTGATTGGTTCGAACAGCAGCAACAAAAGAGGCAAAAACACAAGTCGATTAGGGCTTGTAATTAATTCGTATGGATTGAGATGAGCATTACATGGTTACCTTAATTGTTATGAACAAAGATTACACCTTCCTTGTGGTTATTAGGATCGACAGCAGCAGCAAAATGAGAAGGGAGCCGAGAGTTTTGTTAGAGAGGAGAGTTAGGGTTCTTTTCTTGATATTCGGTTATTATGAAAGAAAAAAAAAAAAAAAAAGGAACCGTACATTATGCTTTGTATATTTTAGGAATGGGTCAATCATCATTATGGGCTAATTATCCAATTTACCAATCACGAACTTGGACCACTATGTGGTCAAGGGGGGGCGGCACACATAAGGTATAGTTTTCTTTTTTTTTTTTTTTTTTTTTTTTGTACAAACATTATAATGTAGTGTTTTATTTATTATAGGAACTTAGGTTAAGTTACATATAATGTTTACTAATAAGTTTTATAAGTTCTTAAAGTTCAAATTCGAGGGCATATTTGACATTTCATAATATGTTAATTTTCGGGGTTTTACAACTCTTCCCCTCTTAAAATGAAATTTTCGTCCTCGAAAATTGAAATGCGAAGTCGAAATGAAAATACGAAATCGAAAGCAATATCGAAATGAATATGTACCAAGTCAAAAAGAGAAATGCGGATAATCGGATCGTATCGATTCTTCGGTCTCCCAAGTAGCCTCGCTCTCAGGATGGTTCTTCCAAAGAATCTTCACGAACGGAATGGTTTTAGTTCTCATGACTCTTTCCTGACGCTCAAAACAGCCTCAGGTTCTTCACAATACGAAAGATTTTCTCGAATCTGATCGAATGGGCAAAACACAACATGAAGCGGATGATAATCATACTAACGAAGAAGTGGTACATGGAATACATCGTATACATGATATAACTGGGAAGGTAACGCCAAGCAATGAGATACTTCGCCAACCTGATCAAAATCATAGAAAAGTCCTAGGCTTCCATAATTTACAACGAATTCGTTCCAAGGAATACGAAACAACATTGCAGCGGATAACGACTTAAATCTCACACGGAGATACATGAAACATTCATGCCTGAAAGCAATACGAATGTAGTACTAAAGAGTAAAATCTCATCAATTCAGTCCAGATTCTTAACGAAAAGGGAACTAGTGCACCACTATAGAAGAACTCATCAATTCCAAGCAGATACTGATCGAACTAAGGAACGTACCATCGGTCAACGAAGCGCGTGACGAATCATCAAATGTATCAAATCGTATATCAAAGACAGCGGATCAATCATATAGGTAGAATGAATATAAAGTCTCACTAAACGCGGATGATCTCAAACAGATATCAGAAATTCTAAGGCTTCTAAGGCACTTCTTGAAATATCCTATGCCCACAAAGAGTGCACGTTATATGATGTAAGTATTATCACGCTGGCCAGACGTCATAATACTTGCATCATATAAATATGCCCTCACGATGGTCATACTTTATCTCAAGTCGTGATTAACATAACTTATCTAAATCCACCTAGTCCACCTACCGTCTCAGAGGTCACTAAAATCAAACATCATAACTAAGAGAACGAAATTACTCGAAGAGTAACGGAAATCCGAAAATGTCCATCAGAATTCAGGTACGTCGTTAATAGCGTCAATACTTCATAACTTACCGAAATCAACTCAGCCAATATCAGTGGTTACTTCAACATCCGTCCTTTCTGAAACATAAATCACAAAGTCCCTTCCATAATTCGTCAAAATTTCACATAACTCGTTACTCAACAAATGCAGAGTGACATAGGACGAAATTACTAACAGAGAAACCCAAATTATTCAAAGGACTTCATTATCAGGTAACGGAATTTAAGTAGGTTGAGGGAAAAATGAATTACATCATCGATAGCTTCATCATTCACAGAATCACCTCGTCTAAACGCAATTGTCCACTTCAAAATTCGTCAATTCAAATACTAAATTTCAAAATTTCTTCCAAGTTGGAGTGGTTCATCTATATTTGTCCATCTTATCCCATGGTGAAAAGGAATTACAAACTTGAGTCTAATTCCTCAAGCCTTCAGCAACTCTTCTTGATATGGTGATGTCGTAGCGGCAGTCTCTGACACGATCATCGTGCATCCCTCCATCCGCAAGTCTGCTTCTGCTCTCAATTCATCTTAGTACAACTAAAATGAATAGAGAAGCAAGACTGCGCATCTTCGACAGGTCTTCCAACATAGCTCCAGGTATGTGTTGAACGATTTGCCTCATACGATCTGGTTGTCTTGATGCCCGAGTTGTAATCTTTACGTGTTGCATGATGTGTAGTCGAGTACTATCCAGTTCCTCTCTTCTTCTTAGGTGCTCCTTCTAAGGTACACTTGTCGCAACCATCTTCTACTATTCTCCCACCAGGTTTCTAACGCTGATAATTGTCTTCGATCTTGATCCTTTCTGTGTGAAACTCTGTCTTCACATTATATAGGGTAGTGTTGCCTACTAAGAGCTCTGAACGTCAACCGAATTTCTCTTCTAGAACAAAGGCTCATCCTGCCAATAATCTCTATGTTCTTCTTTCGTTCTCTGAACATAACACAATGTCATACTATGACAATTTGTCCAAAACACACGAAGACATGATCATTTTTGCCAATACTATTGGCATCACTCAAACTCATAAGGTTATAACGAGCGCGAGGACCGTCTCTGAAATCGTTTAGGGGAAAAAATTTCACATACACCTCATGTCGCCTTCCTTCTTCTTCAAAGTAAGACTGAACTATTTCACAAAGGTTACTCTCGGTTAGTTAACCCCCTTTTTAGAAGTTCTTGTGGTTGCTGCTTCAGCCCTTCAAATTTAGCACGATGCAACGAGATACGAAGTTTCAAAAGAAAGACCAAATCAATCATTGATGTGCGAAAACGGATAACGATTACTGATAGTGGTACGGTTAGGTGCACAATAGTCGATACGTCGTCACATACTTCTTCTTCATAGACCAACAAGAGTACTTCAAGAGGATCACTGAGGTGAGCAAAATTCATATTACACCGGAAATACCGGAAAATCTTCGTACAACGGAATATTTCTAATGGCGGAACTTTCCAAGGGTGAATAGTAATGGTTGTCAGGAAAATTGATAATCATATGAGTTCAGGGTTGGTGCTTCCATAGTGGCAAAACTTTAGCAGATTCAGGTGTAGAGATTCATCATAACGAAATAGGGAAAGATAGATTGTTAAGATCACATTTCAGATACGGTAGTCTATGGTAGCTTTACAAATGGTCATCCAGTCCATACATAAGAGACCACACAATAAGACATGTCAAGATCAAAAGATTCATAGAACGAATACAGTCATCGAATCAGACGGATAGTTCATATATCGAAATCTAGCACATGTTTCAATAAAAGTGTTGAGATGGATAAACGAATGATTCAAGTGTGGGGATTTGTTCAGCTTCTTAGCATAAGCAGTAAGTAGGATGTGTATTATCAGCAATACGAACATCGTATATTTGTCAAAAGTGAGATGTACAGAATATCCGTTATTAGCATCATCATGCTCAGTTAACAAATCCATACAGAGGTAACATAGCATCATATCCTTCCAAAGGAAATGGTTGGCAGAACAAGATTCGTCATTCAAAGGAAAGGAACATAACTTCCTATATCCATGGTTAATAATTACCAGAATTCTCATAGGAGTAGTAACGGATTTATGCAAAGTTAAGTAGTATCGGACGATACATTCACATTCAGCATAAGCAATGAATTCACAAAATGTGTCGAACACATTATGGTTGAATGGCTTACGACATGGTCGGAAAGGTGTTAAACAGCTTATCAAACAAATCGGAGGTGGATGTCAAAATCTGGAAATGAAACTTACATGGTGTAAGGTATCCAGGTGGGTTTTTCGAGGTATTCCAAACTTACTTGGTTACTAAGCTTAAGTTGCAAAACTTCTAACTCCTGAAAAGTTTCTGATGAGGTTTAACTAAGGGCAGAGGCACGAATCAGAGTGATGCGGAAGCAAATGATACTCACACATATGTCTTAGTCTACCCATTCCTCACTGGTCAAATTTAGGTTCCTATAGGGAGATCCTAAAGCAAATCTTATAGGTTATCTTATGAGCGCTTACAGGGAAACTTAGTGGTCCTAACTTACACAGGCCAAGGGTAAATGTATTACGAATCGCAGCCTGTCTCTCTGATACCATAATTGTAACACCCCAACCCGACAAGGGTAAAGATGTCACGCAAATGGTTTCATATCAGATATAACAAAGCATACATTCAAAAGTAATACAAAGAATTTCAAAGGTTACAGAAGAAATACTGAAATTACAACGTTACAAAAGCGAATACAAATTCTAACAATGTAGCAACTTCCAATCGTCTCTAGGCCAAAAATAATTATCAAGTCTTCTAAGTCCAAAAGTCTCTTCACTCTTACCCAGCTTCCAACTAAAACCTGCCGCGGGAAAAGAAACGCGGCTGAGCTACTAGAGCTCAGTGAACAGATATACCGTAACAAGCAGTAGTATTATGTATAATTTACATGAATAAAGAGTGTGAAGCATGAATACATGGTATCAAGATGAAAGGTAAGAGTACATGGTATCATAAGGAAAGGAAAAAGGGTACATGGTAAAGGAAGTCAGAAATCCACTACGAGCCCATAACATAACATGAATCATAATCATAATCATAATCGTAAACATGCAGAGGGGAGACCTCTTAGTATCCTGTGAATATGAGGGGTGTCCTCAATCATGGGTATCCTGTAAATATGAGGGGTGTCCTCAATCATGGGTATCCTGTAAATATGAGGGGTGTCCTCAATCATGGGTTGGAGTAGCTAGCTCCCGGAGTGTGAAAGACGTGTATCGCACACACCATCAGTCACCATGAATAACATAACATAACATGAACATGAACAAATCTAGGATGCATCCATACGCCCCAGGTGGCCATAAACTGCCTCTACGTAAACATAACATGCAGGGACGGGACAGGTCATCACTCTCCTGCCCTAGAGTCATGCCATCGGTGCATCGACTGACATGGACATGAAACCCTCATGCCTAGTGAGTGGCTCGTAGTATCAAACTGAGGGTAAAGGTCAAGTATCATGAATCATGTTTTAAGTTTACTTGCATAGGTCAATATCATGTTTCATAAGTTCATAATCATGGTTCATAATCATGGTTCATAAGCATGGTTCATAAGTAAAGGTTCATAAGCAAGGTTCATAAGCAAAGGTTCATGAATGAAAGGTTCATAATCATAAAAGTTCAATATCATGATGGTTCAATAATCGAAGTTCATGAATGAAGGGAAACATAGCAATGGTATAGGGAAACCCTAACATGAGTCATAATCAGAGAACGAAGGCCTCTTAATAAAGAAGCAGAATATCTGTACCTTATTGCTGACAAAGGAAAATACTGGATAAGATGATCAAGAGCACAAGACTACTCCCTCTTCACACCTAGAGGAGTAAAGACATGATTACTAAAGATCCCATTTCCATATTAAGTGACTTTATGTTATATCATTCCCGTATGCTAATTCAAAGTATTATAGATGATCATATTCATAGTTCAAGATTCTTAATGTCTTTTACAAAGTTTTAGTGTTCATATAGTAGTTTTCATAATTTAGGGTTCATTAGGTAATTTGCATAAGTTTAGGGTATAATATGAAAATATCATCAAGTTACAGATTTTACAAGTCATGACCTTTGGTTTTAGCCAAATATCCATTTACACCCTTTAGGTTACACAATAAACACATCACACCCTTTAGTTTACAATTTTACCCTTTTATAACTTCTCACAGTTTTATATACGAAATTGTTAGGTTTTCTATAAATCATAAACCATACAAGAACTCAGTAATAAATTACCAAAAAATTCCCAGAGATGCCCACATGTCTTAAGTATTTTACCAAATTTTTCCAGATTTTATTTAGTAGCATAACTATGGATTAAAATTCAACTAAACCAACTCGTCCAGATTTCTGACTGATTTTACTATACGAAAAGTTATTAGTTAGAAACCTTTTAATAAAAATTCACAAAAATCTATAAAAATTCTAGGAAGTAATAGACATCTTATATATTACTCAGTTCAAAGGAAACCTTCTAACTCGACACGATTTGAAAATTAAAAATCAAAAACCCGGACTGATTTTCCAGACTCACAAATCCGACCAGACACATAATTTTCTAAAAATCAAAAAGTAACCTTCTAGGCCTCTAAAAATTACAAACTAAATTTTACCAGGTAGCTATTTCAATGAACTTAGTTTTGGGATTTTAAAACACTCAAAAACTCGATTCCATCATAAAGTTACAGCCATTCAAAGTCGACCAAAAATCTCACTCAGAATCAGACATCACAGCAACTTAACCAATTTAGGGTTTTTAATATCCAAATCATAAGTTTTTCACTCCAAACGATTTTGGTTGAGTCCATAACATATTTTGGTCAATTAAAACAGGTCTTAAACACATTCAAGTCGAATTATTCCATCATACCAATTGTCCGATTCATACATACATGATTTTTAGGGTTTGTTAATTTATGATTTCATGTGACATTTTATGTGGCTTATAATTCGGTTAAAAATACAAGAACATGAACAAGGATTGAACAAGGGGATGATACCATACCCTCGTAGACCACGAAGAACACGGACACAACAAAGTTAATTCACCACAAACCCTTCTTCCCTTCCTTGATTGGTTCGAACAGCAGCAACAAAAGAGGCAAAAACACAAGTCGATTAGGGCTTGTAATTAATTCGTATGGATTGAGATGAGCATTACATGGTTACCTTAATTGTTATGAACAAAGATTACACCTTCCTTGTAGTTATTAGGATCGACAGCAGCAGCAAAATGAGAAGGGAGCCGAGAGTTTTGTTAGAGAGGAGAGTTAGGGTTCTTTTCTTGATATTCGGTTATTATGAAAGAAGAAAAAAAAAAAAAAAAAAAAAAAGGAACCGTACATTATGCTTTGTATATTTTAGGAATGGGTCAATCACCATTATGGGCTAATTATCCAATTTACCAATCACGAACTTGGACCACTATGTGGTCAAGGGGGGGCGGCACACATAAGGTATAGTTTTTCTTTTTTTTTTTTTTTTTTTTTTTTTTTTTTTTTTTGTACAAACATTATAATGTAGTGTTTTATTTATTATAGGAACTTAGGTTAAGTTACATATAATGTTTACTAATAAGTTTTATAAGTTCTTAAAGTTCAAATTCGAGGGAATATCTGACATTTCATAATATGTTAATTTTCGGGGTTTTACAACTCATAAGGTTAGGTTACATATAATGTTTACTAATAAGTTTTATAAGTTCTTAAAGTTCAAATTCGAGGGAATATCTGACATTTCATAATATGTTAATTTTCGGGGTTTTACATTTACTGAAGCCATCGACTTTCTTAATGCTTCATATATTAGGTATGCATTAACAGTTAATCCTACTATATTTGTTTCTCACATTCAAATGTTTTGGTCGACTGTTACGATTGAAAATAGAAATAGGAAAGAAAGATTAATAGCTGAAGTAGATCAGGAACGCATAGTCATTATTGAATCATCTATAAGAAGAGTACTTTATCTTATAGATGATGGAGAAATAACTTGCCTTCCTAAAAATGATATTTTTGAAGGTCTTGCAAACATTGGATATGAGAGGACAAATGACAAATTTACATTTCTCAAACGTCTTCTCTGTCCACAATGGAAATTCCTTATTCATACTCTTCTACATTGTCTAAGCCTTAAAACTACTAGTTGGAATGAATTTAGTGCAAATCAAGCTTCTGCTTTGATTTGTCTAACTTCAGGCCAACCTTTTAATTTTTCGGCTTTCATATTTGAAGGTTTGAAAAAGCACATTTCCAGTGAAGTGTTAGCTTTTCCGAGATTTGTTCAGCTTTTAATCAATAGCAAGGTAAAGGAACCTTTTAAACATAAGAGAACTAAACCAAATCCAGAACTTGAAAGCATAATGTTCTCTTTCCTTAGAAAGAATGGGAAGGGATTTTCTGGAACAATTACACCACCCACCCCATATATGCTACAACTCATTGCCAACCATCACTCACCTGAACCTTCTCCCCAATCCCAACCAAGTGATGATAACATTGAGGGTCCTCAACTTAGTGTTGATCAGAAACAAAATGAGGGTGTTACAGGTGCTGAAGGTAACAATATGGAAGAGGCTGCCACTACTGTTCAAGAACAGGACAATTGCAGCAACTGATCCGTGTAAGAAACAAACAATTGCACCAAGTGCTGAAATCGTTTTGAAAATTTATAAGCGTATTTTTTGTTTCAGAAGTGCAAAAAGAATCCGGAGGTGGGACAAGTGGTGTGCTCTGAGAGCTAGGAATTTCCACCACTTCCGTTATGGTCTCTGGTTCTTGTTCTTGATAAACGTGAAGATTAGGCAAGTCGTTCTTTTTAGTTACCGTTCTAAGCTCTGTACGTTCTCTTGACAAACTTTTAACCGTAAATTGTGAAAGGTCTGGATTAATTCTTGACTGTTTGCCATCAATAGCATGTATCTTGGGCTGTGAAGGACAGTCGGAAGAACTTTGAGAATCATTGATGGAATTAAGCACTCTTATGAGGGCTACTTTACACCAATAACAAGATCCACGATCCTTTGGTGCATGCTCTCCACACAGCTCACACTTACACTTAGAACACTGAAGGCCGTCAATCAACGGGCTTTTACAATCAAAACATTTGTACCCGAGAGACGCCATAGAAGAAGGGTATAAGAAGTTTAGAATCAAATGGATAGAGGGTAAAGGGATAAAGAATCAAAAAGGGTAAGAGGGTAAAGATGAATATTTTTGGGTTTTTGGAAATTTTTTTTTTCAACAAGATCAAAGCAACACAAGGAACTTAAACCTTAAATCAACCAGCGTACGGTAGCTCTCTGACTGAAAAACGCACAGAGTGGCGGAGAAGCAAAGGTGGGCAATTAATGCTCCTTAAAAACCCGCTTCTTTCAGTTCGACAATTTAATGTCAAACTATCCTTAAACCTCCGTTATAGTTTGTTTATCAATCAAAGGTGAGCCGAATTCGCAAGTGATACAAAGGCAAGTTTTAAATCTGAGGTTTGGGAACTTATTATGGCCGTACCCCCAGTTAGGTAGTACTCTGTCTTGGTTTTCGATGGTAATTTTTTATTGTTGTTTATTATTAAAGAAAACGGAAAATATTTTTGGTGTTTTTATTTTTTATATGATAATATATATAGAAAAGAAAAGAAAAAATACTTTTGTATTTGTATATTGTTTATGGGAAATAGGAACTTCTTGGAAGAAGGATCTCGAATCACTAATCGCTAAAACTTACACAACTGTCGCAGCACACCTCCCCGGCAGCGGCGCCAAAATTTGATCCGTGCTGAACACACCTATAAATAAATGCAGACAGCGGATACGCGTGAATAATTACAAATTACCCCTTTGTGAAAAAGGATACTTGCAAAAACTCACGTTCGTGTGTAGTGTGTAGACAGGTAAGTAATTACCCGAATCGTTTCCCAACGAGGTGTGAATGGGCAAACTGTGAAAAGTTAGGATTAGAGTGATTGATGATTAGATATTGATTTTGCTTTTTAACAATTCTAAATAACAAATTAAAACAAATATGCACAAGAAAATTAAACGCGAATTAAATTAAGAAAACGCGTAACAGGAAAATCTAAAATGGGACAAAAACTGAAATTTATGAAATTTAAAACCTAAAAATGTAAAATTACTTAAAACTTATTTAAAAACTTAAATTATATATATATTTTTTTACTTTTTATTTAATTATTATTAATTATTTATTTATTTAATTACTTATTAAACTTTTTAAATTTATAAAAAATACTAAATGAACAAAGACAATTCTAAAACTTTTTCTAAAAATATTATAAGATGAAAAGAAGCTAAGAAAATTATAAAAATGAAAATTACTTAATTAAAATTTAAAAAGATAAATTCTATTAAATAGAAGCTATCACTATTTTTCTATTTTTGGTTTTTCTTAAGGTCTAAAAATATGATTATATTTTTCCTGGATTATGATTAACAAAAGAAAATTATGAAAATTAAAATTATATTTTTCTGATTATTATTTTATTTATTATGATTTAATTACTAATAGAAACTAATAAAAAAGATTAAAAATATCAAATGACTTTAGAAAAATCTGAAAAATTCAGGATAAGTTAAAATTAATATTTAAAAGCTATGAAAAATAAAAGCAGAAGTCTACTAAACCTAAATAAGCAGTTGGGTAGATAAGCAGTTGGGCTAATAAGCTAATAATAAGCTAATAAGCACAAAACTTCACCAAATGCTCAGGACAAGTGTAAACAACTGATATAAGCTTGAAACAAATTAAATATAAGAGCTTAACCCACAGATTAATCAAATAATCACTTAAGCAGTTGCAAAGTTAAAACAGAAACTCAGGAAAATTGCAAACTTGCAAGGCAAATTAAGCAATCCAATAAGCTACTGAGATGCAATCTAATGGGGGCAAAAGTGAGCTAGTAGTATGAGCAATTCAGAAACACAAAAAGCTAGGCTTGAGCTTATGTGGATAAGCCACAAATTGGGTGAGTTCAGCAGTCAAAAACACTGAGTCTGCTGATGTGCTTGTGGAGCAGGGCAGAAATGCCCTTATTCTAGGGTATAAAAAGCTGTCTTAAGCTAACTCTAAAATCCTAAAAAAAATACTTTTAATAGATAAGCTGGCCAAGTAACTAATCCCCAAATAACAGCTTATACTAACTTATTATGAGACAATTAGAAAATCTACAAAATCTGCAAAAACTATGAAAACAAAGAAATACTAGGCTGCTAATATGAAAGTGAACTGATAAGGGGTGTTCTACATACAAGGCCTATGAAATTTAAATGCAAACTGAAAGTGATATAAATAGAAACTGTAAAGTGCTAAAAAGAAGCTCAAACTGAGCCAGGCTTATAAGATCTTATGGTGGCTTCTTCACAGCTTGTCACTGCACCCCTTGGATTCCAAACCTGAAAAATACTTCAAACAGCAAAAGTGGAAATGGAAATAGCTCAAATAAGCTGAGATAAGTTAAATCAAAACTTGTCAGCTTGCAATGCAACAGTGCACACCCAATTTGACCATGTTTGACCTTTCTCCCAAACACCCTCTTATTGAAACTGTTTTGAGAATTAACTTAGAAAATGCTGAAATAACTTATATTTCTGACTAATTAGTGACTGAAAAACTTAAATAAGCTGATAAAAGAACTTTGCAAATTAAAATAAGCTTAAATAAGCTTCTTTGACTTTTTTGACTAAGTTGACTGTTTTTTGGTTTTTTAGTGAAAATGGATTTAGGCTAATAGGAACTAGAATTAATGACTTATTATGAATGTAAATGAACTAGTAACCCAAGAGAAAACAATAAGCTTGAAAATAAGCACTGCTACAGTACTCGTTTGACTATTTTTGACTTTTCTTGTTTTCTTAGAACAGAACTGAACTTTGCTAAAGTAAACTCACAAAAAGCTACAAAGAGCTTAAATGAGCTTATATAAACAGAAATAAGGCTTTTTAATTGATATTTTAACTTAATACGAATTAAGCAGAACACTTGAAAACTTGAACTTCATTAATTTGGTAAAATTGGTACAACACAGAGTACATTAAGAACAAGAAACTTGAAACAACACTGAAAATGATAAACCAAACTTGACTTGAAACTAAAATGACAATAATTAAAGTTTTACACTACTAATGGTCTAAAACGAGTGACAAACTTTATTATTGGTCTTCTCCTCTTTAAATAGCAATCCCAATTGACTCAGTGATCAAAACCGAGCTAATCCCACCCATCCAATTGTTCTCAATTCATCTCATTCGTCCAATGTATTTTTGGCGGGAAAAGTGGCATGTGGGATTTTGGCTTGTTCTGAGCAAGTGGGGGGTTAACGTGTGAAGTTTTATCAATAGAGGAGGTGGTGGTGGTTTGTCAGGGGTTGATTGGTGGTTTGGCAGAGAAAACCGTGGGTTGAGGGTGGTATGGTTTTTGGCGGTATGGGGACGAAGAAGAGAAGTTTGACTTCTCTTCTGGGTTTTGTTTTACCCCGTATTATTAGTTTAAAAAAAAGTGGGCCGGGTTTTATATTAGGATTGGGCTTGGGTTTAATATTAGGATTGGGTTGGGTTTAATATTAGGATTGGGTTGGGTTATGTGTGTTGCTGGGTTTATTTTAGGATTTGGAATTAGATAAACCTTAGGGACCAATGTTGTACTATGCTGAAAATTCAAGGACCATAACTGCCAATAGTGAAAATTAATTCCAGGGATACAAATTGTCATTCCTTGATTCCTGGGGACTGTTGTTGACTTTTCTTCAAAATAATTTATCCAGGGACCATTTCTGACAATCTTTGAAAGTTCAGGGACTGAATTTGCCAATTATGCAAACTTTGCTCGTTTTTCACCTGTTTTCCATTCTTTTGTACCTGAATCATATAAAAACACATTCCAATGATATTTATAGTATTATGTGACATTTCAAAGTGTTTTTGGCTGTTTATGTGGGTTTAAACAAGGTAAATATATGTGTATTTAGACACATATCAAATCCCCCACACTAAACTATTGCTAGTTCCTAGCAATCTTTTATGAAAATTTAATGGATTTTATCTCTTTACCAAAAGCCATTACTTCTGGAGTAGCTAATGTTTCAGTATGTGATACTTTGGTATAATGATAACCAAATAATTTTGAGCAAACCATCAGCTGTCAACGGATTTGATTTGTCTTTACCAAAAGCCGTTTGCTTCTGGACTAGCCAACTCTTAGATAAAATACAGTTATTATCTTTGGTGAGCTGATTACCAATTATGGTTTTCCAATGCCTTTACCACAAGCCATAACCTTGCGGGCTAGCCAACTCTTTACTTATAAAGATATGGTGAGTCGAATACCATACAATTTTTGGCAAATTGCAAACCAAGAACGGATTTGAGATATCTTTACCAAGAGCCGTTTGCTCTCGGATTAGCCAATCCTTATGTGGGTTAGACATGGCGGACTGATAACCATTTATTACGTTCTAAGTGAGAAATTTTTTTTTAAATTTTTGCCAAAATGGGGGAATTAGATGGTACATATGATCAAATTTGCGAGAATTCCTCCCCACACTTAGAACTGAATATTGCCCTCAATATTCAAAGAACCGGTTGTTAAACCAACACTTAGAACGTGAAAGGGAAATACTAATAGCCATTATTTTTATATACACACATTTTTTTTTGACTGTACATATTTACAACATGTGGGGCATCTCCCCCACACTAGGGTGAGACATGGGTGAAAACCCATATTTTGCTACTGTTTTTATTAACCGAGTCGCTAGCTTGACTCGACCCCGAATTCATTGGTTCATGGGGAAGTAAGTGGAAGAAACCATCTCCATCGGACTTTCATTAAAAATGTTTGGATAAACACTGAAGTACTTGAAAGTTCCACTCCGATGAGATATACACAGAGATCCGGCTCATAAATGATAAATGAAAATGCCGGGATCAAAGATAGTGTCTTCATTCCCTAAGGAGTGAAGAACAGGAGAAGTCACCGTGTAGGTGAAGAAAAGAAAGAAAGTCATGATAAAAATCATGACTAACTCATCATCATTAGAAGGAGAATTCATGATTTCCACATCATGAATCTCATCATTTAAGCTCGGCTGATCAAGACATATTCTGGGCGGGAGGGATGGGATTTTGATATCAAGCAAATTCTCAGTGTTGAGAATATTTCCCTCCAGGACATAAAGATAATCTTTGTCGAGATCAAAGTAGAAGTTATCATACTCCGGCGGAGATATGATATGAGTGAGTTCATCGGAGAACTCCTCGGAGGCAAATGATTCATATTCGGGGAGAGAAATATGAGAATGAGAAGTGGTATTACCACTAATTTTCTCTCCCATTTGATCAAAACAGAAGGCTTCCATTTCCGGAATAGAATCATCGGAAAATATGTCACTATCCTTTATGGGGATAGGAGATGAATTGGATTTTTCCTTGAAAGCCTCAATTTTAGAAATGAGAAGATTGACATTCAATAATGTTGCTCGAAGAGCTTCATCTTTGATTTCAGTGTCAATTTCATCATTCTCTTCTTCTAAGCTGACTGGCTCAGAAGGAAATTCCTCCATATAAATGATGTCTCCACATGATAAAGTATCATCATTAGTGGAATCGGAGAACATCTCAATATGATCTTTTGAAAAATCAAAAGGAGGAGGGATATCACACATTTGATCAAAAGTTCCCTGTGACTCACTTGGGATTGGGACAAGGTTCTCAACACTAGACTTTATGAATTCGTCCGATTCCTTTTCAGGAACAGTGTTAAGATGCTCATCTCCCATGCTTAGAGAGTTAGTGGGAACCTCGGGTGTGATAACAACAGACTGAGTTTCAACTGATGAACTTGATGAATCATCATCAAAGATATCTTCATCATCACTGTCATCAGGAATGAAACGAAATTGAGAGCTAGATCTGGCTGCTTTTTCTTTTGCAATTGATTCCTTAATAGATTTTTCAAATGCATCTTGGGAATTTATTTTAGCAGCCCGCTCTTCAGCTAACAATTCTGCCATGGATTTCTCATGTGAATTTTCTTGGGCATTATTAACAGCCGAATAATTAAGTGTATCCACAAAATTTTGAAGTTTTTGTAATACATCTTCGAAAGATTCTTCAAGAGGTGATGACTGAGGTTGAATCATTTGATACTGTGGAAGTTGGTCCTGATAAGAATGATCAAAATTGTCACAAGGGCCATGCTCATAGACAATCGGGGTCCTCGTTTGACAATCGGATTCATAATGTGGACCACCACAGAACTCACAACAATACATTTGCTGTGACTGATTCGGTGAATCATATGGATATTGGTCATACCCGAAGTTTTGATTATATGGATCTTGTTCAAAGACAGACGTATTTCCTGTTTGACAATCAAAACTTAGGTGTGGACCTCCACAATGGTAACAAAGATAATTTGGCACATTTTGAAATGATGCGTCATCACAGTTTGGATAGCACGGTTCTTGCCAGGATCTTAAATTGTTTTCACACCAAGTGCTGAAATCGTTTTGAAAATTTATAAGTGTATTTTTTATTTCAGAAGTGCAAAAAGAATCCGGAGGTGGGACAAGTGGTGTGCTTTGAGAGCTAGGAATTTACACCACTTCCGTTATGGTCTCTGGTTCTTGTTCTTGATAAACGTGAAGATTAGGCAAGTCGTTCTTTTTAGTTACCGTTCTAAGCTCTGTACGTTCTCTTGACAAACTTTTAACCGTAAATTGTGAAAGGTCTGGATTAATTCTTGACTGTTTGCCATCAATAGCATGTATCTTGGGCTGTGAAGGACAGTCGGAAGAACTTTGAGAATCATTGATGGAATTAAGCACTCTTATGAGGGCTACTTTACACCAATAACAAGATCCACGATCCTTTGGTGCATGCTCTCCACACAGCTCACACTTACACTTAGAACACTGAAGGCCGTCAATCAACGGGCTTTTACAATCAAAACATTTGTACCCGAGAGACGCCATAGAAGAAGGGTATAAGAAGTTTAGAATCAAATGGATAGAGGGTAAAGGGATAAAGAATCAAAAAGGGTAAGAGGGTAAAGATGAATATTTTTGGGTTTTTGGTAAATTTTTTTTTCAACAAGATCAAAGCAACACAAGGAACTTAAACCTTAAATCAACCAGCGTACGGTAGCTCTCTGACTGAAAAACGCACAGAGTGGCGGAGAAGCAAAGGTGGGCAATTAATGCTCCTTAAAAACCCGCTTCTTTCAGTTCGACAATTTAATGTCAAACTATCCTTAAACCTCCGTTATAGTTTGTTTATCAATCAAAGGTGAGCCGAATTCGCAAGCGACACAAAGGCAAGTTTTAAATCTGATGTTTGGGAACTTATTATGGCCGTACCCCCAGTTAGGTAGTACTCTGTCTTGATTTTCGATGGTAATTTTTTATTGTTGTTTATTATTAAAGAAAACGGAAAATATTTTTGGTGTTTTTATTTTTTATATGATAATATATATAGAAAAGAAAAGAAAAAAATATTTTTGTATTTTTATATTGTTTATGGGAAATAGGAACTTCTTGGAAGAAGGATCTCGAATCACTAATCGCTAAAACTTACACAACTGTCACAGCACACCTCCCCGGCAGCGGCGCCAAAATTTGATCCGTGCTGAACACACCTATAAATAAATGCAGACAGCAGATACGCATGAATAATTACAAATTACCCCTTTGTGAAAAAGGATACTTGCAAAAACTCACGTTCGTGTGTAGTGTGTAGACAGGTAAGTAATTACCCGAATCGTTTCCCAACGAGGTGTGAATGGGCAAACTGTGAAAAGTTAGGATTAGAGTGATTGATGATTAGATATTGATTTTGCTTTTTAACAATTCTAAATAACAAATTAAAACAAATATGCACAAGAAAATTAAACGCGAATTAAATTAAGAAAACGCGTAACAGGAAAATCTAAAATGGGACAAAAACTGAAATATATGAAATTTAAAACCTAAAAATGTAAAATTACTTAAAACTTATTTAAAAACTTAAATTATATATATATTTTTTTTACTTTTTATTTAATTATTATTAATTATTTATTTATTTAATTACTTATTAAACTATTTAAATTTATAAAAAAATACTAAATGAACAAAGAAAATTCTAAAACTTTTTCTAAAAATATTATAAGATGAAAAGAAGCTAAGAAAATTATAAAAATTAAAATTACTTAATTAAAATTTAAAAAGATAAATTCTATTAAATAGAAGCTATCACTATTTTTCTATTTTTGGTTTTTTTTAAGGTCTAAAACTATGATTATATTTTTCCTGGATTATAATTAACAAAAGAAAATTATGAAAATTAAAATTATATTTTTCTGATTATTATTTTATTTTTTATGATTTAATTACTAATAGAAACTAATAAAAAAGATTAAAAATATCAAATGACTTTAGAAAAATCTAAAAAATTCAGGATAAGTCAAAATTAATATTTAAAAGCTATGAAAAATAAAAGCAGAAGTCTACTAAACCTAAATATGCAGTTGGGTAGATAAGCAGTTGGGCTAATAAGCTAAAAATAAGCTAATAAGCACAAAACTTCACCAAATGCTCAGGACAAGTGTAAACAACTGATATAAGCTTGAAACAACTTAAATATAAGAGCTTAACCCATAGATTAATCAAATAATCACTTAAGCAGTTGCAAAGTTAAAACAGAAACTCAGGAAAATTGCAAACTTGCAAGGCAAATTAAGCAATCCAATAAGCTACTGAGATGCAATCTAATGGGGGCAAAAGTGAGCTAGTAGTATGAGCAATTCAGAAACACAAAAAGCTAGGCTTGAGCTTATGTGGATAAGCCACAAATTGGGTGAGTTCAGCAGTCAAAAACACTGAGTCTGCTGATGTGCTTGTGGAGCAGGGCAGAAATGCCCTTATTCTAGGGTATAAAAAGCTGTCTTAAGCTAACTCTAAAATCCTAAAAAAAATACTTTTAATAGATAAGCTGGCCAAGTAACTAATCCCCAAATAACAGCTTATACTAACTTATTATGAGACAATTAGAAAATCTACAAAATCTGCAAAAACTATGAAAACAAAGAAATACTAGGCTGCTAATATGAAAGTGAACTGATAAGGGGTGTTCTACATACAAGGCCTATGAAATTTAAATGCAAACTGAAAGTGATATAAATAGAACCTGTAAAGTGCTAAAAAGAAGCTCAAACTGAGCCAGGCTTATAAGATCTTATGGTGGCTTCTTCACAGCTTGTCACTGCACCCCTTGGATTCCAAACCTGAAAAATACTTCAAACAGCAAAAGTGGAAATGGAAATAGCTCAAATAAGCTGAGATAAGTTAAATCAAAACTTGTCAGCTTGCAATGCAACAGTGCACACCCAATTTGACCATGTTTGACCTTTCTCCCAAACACCCTCTTATTGAAACTGTTTTGAGAATTAACTTAGAAAATGCTGAAATAACTTATATTTCTGACTAATTAGTGACTGAAAAACTTAAATAAGCTGATAAAAGAACTTTGCAAATTAAAATAAGCTTAAATAAGCTGCGTTGACTTTTTTTGACTAAGTTGACTGTTTTTTGGTTTTTTAGTGAAAATGGATTTAGGCTAATAGGAACTAGAATTAATGACTTATTATGAATGTAAATGAACTAGTAACCCAAGAGAAAACAATAAGCTTGAAAATAAGCACTGCTACAGTACTCGTTTGACTATTTTTGACTTTTCTTGTTTTCTTAGAACAGAACTGAACTTTGCTAAAGTAAACTCACAAAAAGCTACAAAGAGCTTAAATGAGCTTATATAAACAGAAATAAGGCTTTTTAATTGATATTTTAACTTAATACGAATTAAGCAGAACACTTGAAAACTTGAACTTCATTAATTTGGTAAAATTGGTACAACACAGAGTACATTAAGAACAAGAAACTTGAAACAACATCGAAAATGATAAACCAAACTTGACTTGAAACTAAAATGACAATAATTAAAGTTTTACACTACTAATGGTCTAAAACGAGTGACAAACTTTATTATTGGTCTTCTCCTCTTTAAATAGCAATCCCAATTGACTCAGTGATCAAAACCGAGCTAATCCCACCCATCCAATTGTTCTCAATTCATCTCATTCGTCCAATGTATTTTTGGCGGGAAAAGTGGCATGTGGGATTTTGGCTTGTTCTGAGCAAGTGGGGGGTTAACGTGTGAAGTTTTATCAATAGAGGAGGGGGGTGGTGGTTTGTCAGGGGTTGATTGGTGGTTTGGCAGAGAAAATCGTGGGTTGAGGGTGGTATGGTTTTTGGCGGTATGGGGACGAAGAAGAGAAGTTTGACTTCTCTTCTGGGTTTTGTTTGACCCCGTATTATTAGTTTAAGAAAAAGTGGGCCGGGTTTTATATTAGGATTGGGCTTGGGTTTAATATTAGGATTGGGTTGGGTTTAATATTAGGATTGGGTTGGGTTATGTGTGTTGCTGGGTTTATTTTAGGATTTGGAATTAGATAAACCTTAGGGACCAATGTTGTACTATGCTGAAAATTCAAGGACCATAACTGCCAATAGTGAAAATTAATTCCAGGGATACAAATTGTCATTCCTTGATTCCTGGGGACTTTTGTTAACTTTTCTTCAAAATAATTTATCCAGGGACCATTTCTGACAATCTTTGAAAGTTCAGGGACTGAATTTGCCAATTATGCAAACTTTGCTCGTTTTTCACATGTTTTCCATTCTTTTGTACCTGAATCATATAAAAACACATTCCAATGATATTTATAGTATTATGTGACATTTCAAAGTGTTTTTGGCTGTTTATGTGGGTTTAAACAAGGTTAATATATGTGTATTTAGACACATATCAGCAACCTCCTGTACTGAAGCAGAATATGTTGCTGCTGCAAGGTGTTGTGGACAAGTTTTGTGGATGCAGAATCAACTCTTGGATTATGGATATACCTTCAAGAATACTCCTATCAACATTGATAATCAGAGTACCATCTGTATTGTGAAAAATCCAGTTTATCACTCCAAAACCAAGCATATTCAGATTAGGCATCACTTCATTCGAGATTTTTATGAGTACAGGCTTATAAATGTAGTCAAGGTTCACACAGATGACAATGTAGCTGATCTACTCACAAAGGGATTTGATGTTTCAAGATTCAACCACTTAGTTGTGAGCATTGGGATGATTAATTACTAGGCTACATTTGAGGGGAGGCTTTTATATTAGTTAGTATACTTTCTTACAGTCCTTATTGAAAGTATTGGTGTTTAGTATTTTAGTTTAGTTTAGTACCTATGTTGTATTTGATGGGAGGCAACATAGTTATTAGTTAGAACTTATGCACACGCCATCTAAAGTTCTTTGATTCGTTTGAAGTATAGGTTTGTGGATAAGAAGATGGAAAGTACTCGTTTGTCATAAAAAGTACTTTTCTTGCAATGTACTGCTTCAACGTACTGCTTTGAAGGGTACTGCTTATGTGGAACGTACCGCTTACGTGGAAGTACTGTTCCAACGGTCAAAAATGTGGGGTTACAGTCAATTAATTCATTACGGGGGGGGTAAAAGTGAACAACAACGGTAACTTTGTTAATTTGGCTTTGATTTTTTTTAAATCCTATCCAAAAATACTCTAACCTTTTTCACCGACTTTTACTCTCCACTTAATCCATAACCTTCCACAACATTCTTTCTCACGAAAAACACTTTCAAAACGTATACTTTTCTACGATCAATCATGGCTAATCACATCACAATAAGCAAACACAACATGATCGCGAATTTAGATAAAACAGGGGAAAACATTGATTTTCATGCGATCATTGATTTCTTGACTGGGTCTTCAATCAACTATTCTCTTTTAGTTGATCCTGATGTTATTGGCCCATGGATTCAAGAATTTTGGGCTACTGCTGAGGATGAGGATGACTCTTTAATTAGGCCTACAGTTGCAGGAAGAACAATCCGGATTTTTGAAGCCACAATTAGGGATGCTTTGATGTTTAATGATGAAGGAGGAGCTGTTCGTTTTGACAGACAAGTACTTTAGGACACATTAAGGGATATAGGCTATGAGGGAGATCTTACCAAACTTACTTTTCATAAGCCTTTGTTCTGTCCTCATTGGAAGTACCTAATCCATGTATTATTTCACTGCTTAAGTCCCAAGAGTACTTCTTTTGATCAATTTGGTCAAAATATTGCATCTGCTTTAGTGGGTTTGGCTACCAATCAACAATTCAACTTTTCCAGACTTATTCTTGATGGTATGCTTTCACACATTGACAACAATAAACCGTTCTTGATTTACCCTAGGTTTGTTCAATTATTCTTGAACAAACAGCTTGAGGATGTACCTAAACCTCAAAGCTTTTTACCCACTGTCAAACTTCCATCAAAGGTGTTTACTTTTATATACAAGAAGGGTGCTAAGTTTTCTGGAAGAAATACACCTTTGACTGCTCATATATTGGAAGTTGCACAAGCAGTTAGGGATGCAGAGCAAGAGCAAGAGCAAGGAGATTCCTCTGCATCAGCAAGTAATGAGCATCCAACTTCAAGAGAGGCTAGTGTTACTCAACATACTGCTTCTCAACATATTACTCAACATACTGCTTCTCAACATACTACTCAACATACTGTTTCATCTCTAGTTGCTGATCCTTCACAACATTCTGCTTCAAGAGCAGCTTCTGCATCTCAACAAAGTGCTGCTCAGGAGAATCCAACTCAAGATGAGACTCAACCACCAACTCCCAATGATTATACTTCCACAGATGGGTCTCAAACATCTGGAGGAGATGAGGGAATGGCTGAGGGAGTCTTGACCAACTATGAGCTTGCAAGGGAATTGAGGAGGCTCAAGAAGGTCACTAAGGATCAAGCTAATCAGATACTAGATTTGAAAAGACAGTTTAGACGATTGAAGAAGTTTGTTTGGCCATTAGTAAAGCACCACAGGTTGTGGGCTAAGTCACAGCAGAAGCCTGGCCAGCAATCAAAGAAGTCTAAGTCAAAGAAAAGAAAGACCAAGAAGAAGTCTTCATTCCAATTGGTGAGGAATTTAGAGAATTTGAATAAAGATGCTGGATTTATTAATGATACTCAGATGACACCACCTGAATATATTCCTCAAGAAACTGCTGAGAGGAAAAGTGATGAAACAGAGCAAATCAATATTGATGAAGCTGCTGTTGAAGTAAGAAGTGGTGATACTGAGGAAGTGGATTTGGAAGGAACTGGTGCTGAAAGTACTGCTCTTCAAGGTACTGCTTATCAAGGTACTGTGAGACAGTTTTTAATTACACCAAGGACTTTGGACTTTGAGGAAGATGTTGGTCCCTCAAACCCACCTCAAGAAGATGTTGGTCCTTCCAATCCTATTCAAGAAGAAGAAGTTCAAGAACCTACTGCCAGTGATGGTGAAACCATTGCTGACATTATGCTCAATCTATCTGGACCAAGAGGCATTAGCATTCCTGGTGTTGAGCAATCACAAGCTACTTCTCAACCTACCAAAGAGATAGATTCAAAAGACAAAGGAAAGGGGATTATGGTAGAAAAGAAGAAGAAGAAGAAGAAGAAGAAGAAGAAGCTGACATTGGCACAGTTAAGAGAAATTCAGAATGCCAAAAGTGAGGAAGCTGCTAGACTATTGCAAGCTGAGTTAGATGTTGAAGAATCTAGGAAGCTTATTGTTCAACCATAAAGGCCGATTAGTAAAGGTAGAGCAAGGAATGACATGATGGCTTATCTGAAAGGTCGAGGTTATAAAGGTTTAGTGAAATTGACCTATTCAGAGATGAAGGTTCTATATGATGCTGTTAGAGAAGCCATAGAGAAAGATCTTGCAAGCATTATTCCATTTGATTCATTCAAGTATAAGCTTGAAGATATTAGAAAGGAAAGAGCTGTTACAAGGAGTTCAAAGAGAAAGAGGACAACAACTGATGAACAGCCATCAAAGAAGCTCAAGGATACATTTGAATTAAGAGCAGACACAATTGATGAGCTATGGAATTACTTTAGAGTTGTTGACTTTGAACATCCAAAATCAAAAGAAGATGCTGATAAGAAGTCCATGATATCTACTTTTTCAGTTGTAGAATCACAAGAAGGAGATTATCTAATCTTTCACAGACAATATGGAAGTTTTAGAGTGTTCAATCTGTTATGGGATATACTGCATCTGATTGATAGAGAAGATCTGCTCCAGCTATATCTACAAGTGCAAACTTATATTGAGTATATTTCACCACAAGGAGTGGGTTTGATATTGTTAGGAGATCTCATAACCATCTGGGAAACAGAGGAAACAAAGGATAGTGCTATGTGGGAAAATCAAGAAATCTGGGAGATTAACAGATGGAGATTCTTTGAATCAGTTGGAATACACATTTTAGAGTTACAAGATGGCACTATGATTCATATGCTAGCAGAACAAAGATATCCACTCACAAGAGATCTGATGATCAGGATGCTAGAGCATGGCATGGAAGTGGAACAATAAAGTGAGGTAGCATTGATGGTCATAAAGTTGTTCATCAAGTGGACAACTGAAGCTGAGGATTGATGCATAACTACTGGTATGGTATTTATAATATAAATCTGTTGAAAAATAAGTACTTTATTTAAAGTACTGCAAGACAAACAGTACTTTACCAAAGTACTGTTTGCAGAATAAAACCAGTTAAAGTCTTTTGCTTAATAAATAAGTGATTTTTGAAAAGTGCAAAAACATTTTGAAGCACAAAGATTAAACAGCAACAAATGGTTTTGAAAGCAACAACATGGTGTTAGTACTTGTACTACACAACAAATGGTAATCAACTCACCATGTTTAATAAACAAGAAAGAGTTTGACTCATCATGAGGGTACGGCTCTGATGTGATTATCAAATCCGTTTTTAGTTGACAATTTACTAAAAATTGTATGGTTTTCAACTCACCATATCTATGATAGTGAAGAGTTGGCTAGCCCACAAGATAATGGCTTGTGGTAAAGGCTGTGGAAAACCATTGTATGGTAATTAGTTCACCATGGTAATGATACTAAAAGAACTAGCTAGTCCAAAAGCAAACGGCTCTTGGTAAAGACTAATCAAATCCGTTGATAGCTGATGATTTGCTAAAAATCATATGGTTATCAATGTACCATGGTTCTTAAACCTAAACATTGGCTACTCCAGAGTTAATGGCTTTGGTAAAGAGACATCAAAATCCATTAAGTTTTCAATGATTCACCTCTCACAGGAGTTAACACACCTGGAAGTGATGAGAATAGTATGAAACTTTTAAGATCTGATGTACCTATTGCCAATATGATGCTGAGTTGCTGAAAAGAATTGTTGCTGATAAAGATTGCAGATACTGATTGCATTGATGATAACAAAACAACAACGAGACAGACTTCAAAGATACAACCTTTCCTTGAAGATAAAGATGATTGATGTTCAAAGATTACAAAGAAACTTGAAATCAAGCAAGTAGAATTCAAGTTAGGGGAGGATTGTTGGGCTATAAAATCAAAGTACTGCTGGAAGTCAAAGTACTGCTGGAAGATACAAGTCAAAGTACTGTTGTTCGTTGATAAAAGTCAAAGTACTGCAAGGTTGAAGGACTGTTATGCAAATACGTTTAAGGATTAATGTGTAATTCTAGAATGTTCATAGAGTTATTATTAGATTATAATTAGTATTACTTGTCGTTCAAGTATTGTAAACCGACTAGGGTTTTCCTTGTGCCTATAAAAGGACCCCTAGATTGGCATTAGAGATATGATTATTAGAAGCATAATTTAGAGTATTAGAGAAGTACGTACGATATTAGTGATTAGAGTTTGTTTAGTGAATCTGTGTAAAGCAAGCAGGTTCAAGGTTTTAATAATATTCAAAGTTGTTTATTAAATCTTCTTAGCTTTGTTGAAGTAGATTCCGCATACTTAACAAAGTATATCAGTGTTTCAATATTAGTAGTTTTGGATTTATCCAAGGTTGCTAAACCCTTAAACAAGCTACAAGTTAGTTTGGTCAGAGTATATCGATCCAACAATGCTAATAATGAAGATGTTGGTACTAGTGATGGTGCTAATAAGAAGGTTGAAGGTAATGACAACATGAATGAAGGTGTATATGGAGCTGAGGATGATGATATGGACGAAGATTTTGTGGTGAAGGACAGATCTGGTAATGAAGTGGTCTTAGAAGAAGGGAAAAGGCCTGATGTTGCTGCAATTGGGGTTGAAAGTACTGAAAAAGAAGCACATGTTGAGTCTGCTGCTAGTGCAGACCAACCTGCTGCTAGTGAAAACCAACTTGCTGCTAATGCTTCTGGGACTGCTGCAGAATCAGATGATGATGATCATATTCCTTTAGATCAGCTCCTGAAGAATATTAAATCAAAACAAACCTCACCAAAGCCAAAAGCAGTACCAACAACAAACACACCACCACAACAATCATCAAAATCCACAAGAACAAAAGCCAAAGGTATAAGTTTCAGGGAACCTATACCTACAACAAAATCTTCACAACCCTCCATTTCTGCAACAGATAAAGGAAAGGGCACTCTGGGTGAGCAGCCAAAAGAAAATGTCAAGATTCTAACTGCTGCTGAAAAGGAACTTATAAAAGAAAGAGATGCAGAGTTCATAAAGAATATGCAAGCTCAATGGGAGGTAGAAGATGAATTGAATACACAAAGGGTTGCAATGGAAATAGAAAGACAAATAGAGGAAGATAGAAAGGTTGCAATGGATGAACAAAGGGTGGAAAGGGAAAGGTACACTCCTCAGCAACAAGCAGATGTTGTTGATGATCTTTTGGCAAATTTTAGGAAACATCATGGTCAAAAGAAAGATGACAAATTCAAAAAGAAAAGAATGTCAGCAGCAGAGGAAATCAGAGGCATGAAGATGTATTTGCATAATCAATGTTATTGGAAGTATAGCAAATTTCAAGGAATGTCCTAGAATGCCATCAGAGAAGCCTATTACATCAATCATGCAAGGAACCATGCACCAGTTAAACCTCTCACAGATAAAGAAGTAAAGGAGCTCACAAGAAGGAAAGTGCCATCTCATGCCTATATGGACCCTGATTGGCATAAAGAGCCTGAAGTTGTGAAAGAGAAAGAGGTTATAACTTAAGTAGAAAAAGAAGTAAGTATGAAAGAAGCTGCAGATGAGAAGAAGATAGAAATGGATGATGAAGAAGATGAACCAGAGAAGCAGCCTCAGTTAAAAAGGAAGAAAAGTGTAGCAAAGAAAAGAAAGAGAACTGTTGAAGAAAATGATTCTGGAAGTAGTTCTAAGAGGAAGCAAGAAGAAAAGCACACTTTGTCTGAGGATAAGAATGAGAAAGCAACTGCAGAGGACATGTAGAGAATGAAGGACCACACAACTTTTGCTCCACAAAAGGAACCTGAGGTAATCAATGCAGTTCCCCTGTCATCCACATATCCAATTATTTCATATTCACATACTATCAAAGGTGTAAGTGAAGCATTCTGGGAAGTTAAAAGATCAAATGGAAAATGCCAAAGTTTTATTTCATTTACACAAATGTTGCTTATCCTGGATAGAGAAGATATGGTACACCTATGGAGACTATATAAAGGAAATTATGGAGATAAAGAACCAGAGCTGCCATATGAAAGAGTGATCTACTGCTTCTTGAAAAACATGTTTGAGCCTAATGAAAGAGATCATGAGTGGAAGGCATTGTTGAATACCAAAGTAGATAAATGGCACCTGTATCAATCATGTGGAGTACATGAATTGGTGTGTAGAGGTGTGTTTATATACATGCTTGTGGAAAAGGATTATCCTATCAACAACAACACATCAGTCCTTTATCAAATGTTGCAGCCTGGGAAGTTATCTCTACAAAAGAGTTTCAATTCTGATGATCAAGCTTTTCAGTTGGTAAAAAAGTATGATAAAATTTTCAAGTCTAAGCTTTCACAACAGCAGTAAGTGTTTGGAAGCATCCTCCTAGTGTTTGTTTCAAGCTTTGAAGAAACTTGATTATTTTAGGATAAAATATCAAGTTTAGGGGAGGATTGTTGGGTTCTGAGGAAGCTGCTACTAAGGTATGACAATACTTAGTTGAATATTTGTTTATTTCGTAACTGTTGCTAAGCTTATGAAGACTGCTGATTGTGTTAACTAACTGCTGCCAATGATAAATGGAGAATACGTCTAAGTGTTGTCTATTGCTAAGTTGTTGAGACTGCTGCCGGTGTATATCAGACTGCTGCCGACATTCTACATTGTGATACGTATTATAAAAATGCTTTGTATTTGTTTAATACATCTTAGCTAATATGGGGCGGCATAGAATGATGGGTTATAATGGTATAAGCACAAGTATTCATGGGACGGTTTGGTCTTGGTTGTAAACTGAAAGTACTTGTATTACTTTTTAATATATAATGTGTAGTGGTATATTAGGTGTATGTCTAGTTAGGTCTCCTTGGACTATAAAAGGAGAAGTCTAGTGTAGAGATAGATATCTCTCAAGTGTGTAATCTCTTACAGCTTTACTTGTTTGTGTGTCAAGTAGTGAAAGCGTGTGTAGACAAAGTGTCCAGTGTTTGTAAGAGTCGTTAACATTTTCAAGGTTGTTCACAACCCTGTTACTTTGAGAGTAACCATATTAATATTGAAGTGTTTATTGACAAATACTTTATGTTATATCTTTTGTGTTCATTGAAAACTCTTCTTAAGATTAACTACTAAATTCCGCATAGTATTTAATAGTCGTTACAACAAGAACAGTTTCTATACCTATTGTCTTGGATATTTATATCTAGGACAATTAACAAGATCATTGTTAGCTCATCTGGGATCAACAGTAACACAAAAACAAAACCCTTTTGATCACAACATGGACACGTAAAAACTTGGTTTAAAAACACTTAGAAAATTTCTAAGTGTTTTGCCTTTGGAAAAATGACCAAACAGCCCAATTAAGAGCTAAATATTTTCGAATTTACCCATGTAACTCATGTATATTTTTACACAACTCGAAAGACAACATGAAAAACCTTTCATGAAACCCACTCGAAAATACTTAAAAACGGCAAAAGTAAACGTTACTTGAACTAGTCTCAACACTTAGAAAAATCTAAGTGTTCAGAATTTTCAAAAACACGCGCATAAGCCAACTCATGGCCAAATATCTTTGTGTTTTTGTACCATCTCATTAACGACATGAAAAACTAGACTTTTCATGTTTTGATCACATGAAAATAATGTCAACCCGTCACCCAAATAAACCCATTTTGCTTGACCAGATAGCTGTTTATGAAACTCAAATAACTTAGAAATTTTTACTTAATTCGAATTGGGCTAACCCAAGGCCCATTAAGAATTGGAGCTAGACCAGCCCACTGGGCTCATACCGAATGTTTTTAGAATCACAAAAATGAGACAACTTCAGGCCCAAAAGAAGTTTCATGCCCTCGCCTCTAAAAATTTTAACGAGCTTTGTTTTTAGCTCGTTAAGGGCCCATTATATCAAAATTAAGCATTCTGGTCAAACTAGCAGTTGACTTAAGCTTTAATAAGCTTCATAAATTTTTATAGAATTTTTCCACAAGTTTTTATGCAAAAAAGACTAACTTTGCAAACTAGTTTCACTTTGAGGGACTAAAACTGCCAAGTTGGTAAAGATAGGGGCTGAGGCTGTAAAAAAAGTATCTTTGGGATAACAAATGATAATTTATTAAAGTGCAAGCTCAGATTGTTATTTTGGTTAACCACGGGTTAAAAATGTAACTTTTACATAACCGAGGACTAACGGTGTAACGCAAACACCGTTATGGTTTAAAATGTAAATTCTGATGAAATACAAGGACTGATCAGTAACATGTGATATTATAAATCCATTATTCTCAAACGTTAAATTTCATCACTTCGTTCGTATCATGTGCATCGTTTCATTTGTTTCAACGTTAAATTATTTAACGACCGTTTAACGATTGACTAAACATTATAAATCAACGAAAACCAAAGAAACGTTGATGCTTGAAACGATAACATATAAACATGATGAAAACAAATCTTTAAGTATTTTAAGCATATCATACTCGCATCACCGATCAAATCGGCATACGATTCTTCATATCACATACGTTATTCGTGCTAAGACGAATTCTCAAACGTTATTGTTATTCAGGTCATGAGAGAAGTTATTTCTGAAATCTTTATTGAACTTACATTTCAGTGAATCCACTTTTGTCATTGTAGCTATCGCATCAGGTGAGTTCACAACCCCTACTTTTACAGATTTTCTAACTGTTTTGGGGGAGAATACATGCTCGTTTTAAATATACTCAGTGACTGTTTATTTGAAATCTTTGAACTCTTTACTCAATATCTGTCTATTGAGCTATTATTTGAATTGGTTATTTGAAGGCATTATGTGATGAACTGATATGAAACCCCACTCTATTTGAACTTGTTTTACAACTGGGGTGAGAAACATGCAAAACTTTTATGGACCAAACTATTGTCTATGATATTACGTGGATTAGCCTAAGCCTTGTTACATCCCTTATGCCCAACTCATGAACTGTTAATTCCTGCTGAGAAGCGCGAATGTTATGAATAGATCTATTGGGAGTGACGTCCCCGTTCGGTTTGACCGGATAGGCAAATGCGAACGTATAACATGTCGAAATACAAGTGTATTGGGATAAACACTTGCCGGGCCCTTATATTTAACATGCTTCTAGAGCATGCACACTGTTATAGCTTCGGTTGCATGAACTTAGTGCTAACGTAATAGACTACCATTTTGTGTGCCATTATATCCGTTGTAATGGTCACATGCTCTACTCTTGGTCCATAACTATAAACTTGCTTTGAGGTAAACTGTATTTTTATGACATTGTGAGTGACACAATGGTCACGAAACTCTATTTGAACTCACAGTATTTTTAATGCTTTATCATAAAATTATGAACTCACCAACCTCGTGTTGACACTTTTTAGGAACAACACGCTACTGGAGGCTTTTGGCATGGCATGGCATGGTCATAGAAGACTCTGATATATTTGGGACCACTTGAAATCTTTTATGGGCTTATATTTTCACATTGTTCTTTTGAAACGTTGTAAACAAATCTCTTTTTAATATGAAATCTATTTAAATGGTTGAGATAAAAACCATTCTTTATACTTTGTGTTGTGATATCAATTAAGTAGCACCCAAACATATATGCTTCCGCCAAACACTATTTTTGGGGTGTTACAACTTAGTTTGAATTTAGAGTAAACTACACCATCCGTCCTTGTGGTATGCGTTGACCGACACATTTCGTCCTTTGACCAAAAAAATTGTACTGTCCGTCCTTAATTGCGAAATGTTATGCGTCGTTTGTCCCTCACACTAACTGGCATGACTAACCGGCGTTAGATGATGTCCAAGCGAGGGTATTTTAGTCTTTTGCCACCCACACCACTTTCTCCCACATAAATCATAATCAATACATACTCTCTCTTTCTTTTTTCCTCTCTCTCTTTATTTTCTGCTTCTCTCTCTCTCTCTAACATTTTCTATTTCTCTCAAACCAAACATGAAACAATTCAAAGATTTATCACCATCTTTAAGTTCATATTATACCTTGGTCAGGCCTTTACATAGCCGTGAGAATAATAATAGTACTAGTGGGAATCAAATTCAAGATCTCATGTTTATTTCTGGGCTTATTTACTAGGCCTAATGATTACCTCATTATCAGAAGCCCAGTTCTTGATTCCAAAGAATATCTTAGCAAATTCCACAATGGCACGACATGGATCATAAATGAGTGGTAAGCAACTGGGACCCATCAAGATACACACCCTTAGATAGAAAAGCATCTTCGTTAATTCCCAGAATCCGGCGACCTTTCCGGCGACCACAACCAAACTTCGACCACCACCACCACCGAGCAAAAACCCCTTATGTCCAGAAAATTCGGATCAAACAATACACACCATAACAAAACAAATCCAGTCAACAAAACACAAACTGAAAATCATCATAAAAAACCCAGATTCAAACTCTCGATCTACATCTAAAAATCATCATCAAAAATGATAAACCCAAATCCGGTCAACACACATCACCGAAAAAATAAAACTCCAATAAAATCGACACCAAAATCCATATCTCGATCTGGGTTTGTTTCGGATAAATAAGTTAACGATTATATATAACTGGAAATAATCAACATCAAAAACCCAGTTCCCACTACACTTTCTTGCTTTCTTTTCTTTACAGGTGTTGGAGATTTGTGTGAAGAAGAAAAATAAATGTAATATTGAGGCTCTTGGGTGGTGGTTATCACTGGTGGTTTTCATCTATTTATATTTGTGTAAGGCTATATGCTCTTATTTTTGGAGCATATCTATTTCTAATTCTTAAGAGTTGATATAGTTTCTGACCCCACAGAAACAAAGAGGAGTAGTTGTTAAGAGCTTAGTCACCATAATTGAACTAATAATACACCTAGTAAAGTTTGAATTTAGACATTGTAATGATCGATTTACTATTGAAGTGTTGACTGGTCAAAGGAACAGTGATTTTGTGATCGGAAAATAGATGAAAAAATGTGACTGGAAAATCACCGGAACAGTGATTTTGTGAGGGTGGGTATCACAGAGGTGATTTTGAGTGTGTATTAATAAGGTACAAAGAAATGGGTATTAAAAGATTATTTTGAATCAATAATGGTATAAAGAAAGATTATGATGGGTGGCTGGGTTTTCAAGAACAAAAAAGAAATAAAGAAGATAAGTGAGGAAGATGAAGTAGAGAAATAAATGGTAGAAACACGAAAATACCCTTGCATATGTAGACTTAACGATCGTTAGTGTGTCTCGTTAAAGTGAGGGACCAACGGTAGATAATGTTTCGCATTTAGGGACGGATGGTCTAATTTTTCTGGTCAAAGGACGAAATGTGTCGGTCAATGCATACCACAAGGACGAATGGTGTAGTTTGCTCTTGAATTTATATTCATAACATATAGTTTTAGGTGTTAAATTATAATATATAATTTAATTATAAAATAATGACATATGGTTAAACTTAGATTAAAATGTATAATCCTCTTTTATAATTAATAGTATGCTCTTATAAATTTATAAGTTTTTGAGGGGCAAAATGAGAACTTCAAATGAATGAAAATTTAGGGTTTTACAGTACTTTTCCTCGGAAAAGGTTATTGCCGAGGAGATGTCCTCGGCAATGCCTCGTCGGTAATAACAATACCGAGGACTTTCCCCAAGGACAAAGTGGCCCCTACGCACTTTCCAGTCAGACGTTACAAAATGTTTGACCAACAGCGGGTGGTATTTCTATGCAAGATGAGAGATCAAGGCCATAGAAAATGGTTGTTGTAGATGATGCATATATGTTTTGAAGTACAATGCATGAAAAACAGGATTGTGAGCTAAAAACATTTTGAAGTACAATGCATGAAAAACATGATTGTAAGCTAAAAACACTCCTTGGAAGAAAATCAAGAAATTAAGAAAGACCAAGAGAGAATGAAAATGTGAAACGTGAGTTTTAACTCTCCCCTATGGTTAACATGTCTATATCGAATGCAAGTAATGAGCAATTTCTTACCATGTATGAGTTTGATGATACATCTATGTCTCTCTGATTAAGTGAATCATAAATTCTTAATCAGAAAATTAACCTCTAAAGTTTTTCTAATTAAATAGGAAGTTGGGCCGAAATAATGGATCAAATACCGGCCCACATGTTAGGAGAGTTGTTTGTCGTTACTACTATCAAAATTTGAATAACAACAAATAGTCGATTATCATTCAAAAACTTCACTAAGGGTGTGTTTGGTTTGCGGAGGGGTTTAGGATTCGAATTCTAATTTGGATTAAGATTTGGATTTGGGTTTAGATTTAGATTTGATTTAGGAGAGAGAAAATATATTATAAAATAAATAATTTATTATTTTAGAAAATTATATATAAATTTAATATTAATATACCAAAAAGATTGTGAGGTAATAGGAAAAGTGGGGTCCAATTATATGAGAAAAAGGACAAAAAACAAATATGATATCCCGTATTTATTTATTTTTTATACCAACCTATTTGCATATCAATGAGATCTATCAACACTTGATTCTTTGATTTTCAATTTATGGGCCTAGTTTAGAAACAAACACACAATTTTCAACTTCTATCATTCAATTCCTCATAAAACTCTCAACCAAACTACACCTAAATCACTAAAGGTCAAATATAACACCCAGGGTATAATGACCCGGATATATATATCATTAGTTCATTACATCCCCCCACACTCTCTTTTCATGTCACTAAATTTTCTTTTTATGTGCAAGTGAAAAACGTGGTCTTTTATCGCTGTATTTTTTATGTTAGATTTGAACTTTAGTAACACTTTGTATGTGTCAACAACGGATTTTCCTTGAAATGAGATGAACGAGTTGAGTAAATTTGTGAACAAGTAACTTTAATGAAGAAAGATGCCCTGAAAAATTGGTTCAACATCTTCCATTTAGTTTGGTTTTGGATTCAATACTAACTAGGCACATATATGAAAATGAAAAAGAAAAATTCCTTATATATCAAATCTAAACATCAAAATGTTATATATACTTAAAGTACAAGTTTTAAATGCTTGATGTACAATATAATTAAAGCATGTTTTGTGTAAGTATGAGTGTACGACATTATGGTTTTTAAATTGGATGTATATGGAATTGACCCATAGGAAAATGTGATGAGGACAAGATCGAGGAGTTACCTAAGGAATACATGGAGCGCTTCAAACATAGAAAGAGGACTCGAATCAAGAAAACGTAACCTAATACTCTCTACGGCTTAAAGGATCTTTCTTGCTTACGTAGTAGAAGCTACATCTTTTAATTATGTTTTGTCTTAGTTTTCTCTACAGCGTAAAGACTTGTTTCTCTGTATGCCATATAGCTCTCGAATAAGTAATTGTTTGTGCGCCTTAGTGCTTACGCCATAGAGGGACAAAAAACCCTTACGCGGTAAAAGTCTCGATACCCGAATTTACCTTTTATAGTTTGAGTCGGTTTTTACCATGTCCAGGTTACTTTTTTCCCCAAGTTTTATTTTCCTATAAACATAATATTGGTGATTTTAGTGTCATCACTTATATTTTAGATCAAGGGCTCAATCAGGTTTAGTTTACAGTCGAGTTAGGAGGTGCGGAGTGCACACTCGTTCTAGCTAGCTTGATGCAGCCACGAACAAATAGCAGGGATCAAGGGGCAGAGCCCCTTGCTGGGGTCTCACTTTCCCCAATAGTCGGTTTTACTTCCAAACGGTGTTTCCCACCAAAAGTCACTTCTTTTCCCCAACAGTCGTGACCCTTCCAGCCAACCGACTTTAACCGATTTTAACTAACTTTCGGTTATGTATTTTCAATATATATTAATCTCTTCCGTAACAGAACAGTAATAACAACTTTCTGTGTATTTCTTTGATTTCTCGTGCCTTAGAAACAAAGTGTTGTTCTCTGTTGTTGGGCCTAAATGATGATGCTACTCAGGTTTTCATAAGCTAACTCTTATTAGTGTTGAAAATTGTCTAAGTGTTAACCTGCTGCCAGTTCACTTCAACCTGCTGCTAGTATTTCTAACCTACTGCTCAGTATGTCGACAAGAGTCTGAAGATTTAACTAAGTGTTAACCTGTTGCTAGTGTATGTCAAGATGCTGCTAGTGTAAACAACATGCTGCCGACTATACAACTAACGTTAATAATTGTAATATTATTAATAGTTGTTATTTTATATTATGTACTGATCATGGGGTGGCTCAATGTTTCAAGGGTTCCAGCACTTAAAGGAGAAACACATGTGGAGTAGCATGGGGAAAAGTATAAAGCTTTGATTACTTTTTATTACTTAATGTATAGTGTTATAGTGGACATAATATTGTAATGCAAGTAGTTAGGTCTCCTTATTGTATAAAAGGAGAGTTCAGAGATAGGAGTAGGCATATCTCTTTTCTAGTATTTTTACTAAGTACTATCAAGTGTCAAAGCGTGAGTGTCACAAAGTGTTTTGTGAAATCGTAACACCTCAAGGTTGTAATAACCCCGTTACTATCGAGTAACCTTATTCAATATATTGAAGTGTTTATTTAGAGAATTCATTTGTGTTCATTATATTAATACTTCTCAAGGTTAAACATTATATTCCGCGTAGTGTTTAACATTACTCAAAGTTTAACGTACAATTTCTGTGCTTATTCTCTTGGTTTTATATCTAAGATAATTAACAAGATCATTGTGAAGCTCAATTGGGATCTACATCTGTCTTATCAAAGATTGTGATCTAGAAATTGTTATCGAGAAGAATTAGTGCTATTTTATTCATTATCAAGCAAATAAATAGAATTTGAGTCTACACATATAGTAACTGCCTCAAAGGTGCCCATGCTCAAAGCTGGTGAGTACGAACTCTGGAAGATGAGAATCGAGCAATACATTAAAATGCTTGACTACTCCATGTGGGAAGTCATTCAAAATGGAGACTCTAAACCTACTCTGGATGATAAGGGTGTGCCTTTAGCTATCATCACCAATGAAGAAAAGGCTCAAAGAAGACTGGAGATTAAGACTCAAAATATTCTCTTAATGGGCATACCTAATGATTATCAAATGATTTTTAGAAAGGTTAAGTCTGCTAAGGAATTAATGACTGCCATTGAGCTCTGATTTAGAGGCAATGAGGCTACCAAGATGTCTAGGAAGAACTTGCTGAAACATCAATTTGAAACATTTGTGGCATCAAACTCTGAAAATATTGATGGCACCTATGATCGATTGCAAAAGCTAGTAAGTCAACTAGCTCTTCTAGATATTAATCTGGATCAAGAAGATGTCAACCTCAAGTTTCTCAGAAGTCTACCATCTGAGTGGAGCATGCACACAGTTGTGTGGAGAAACAAAGACACTTTTGACACTATGAGCCTGGATGATTTATTCAACAATCTCAAAGTGTATTAATCAGAAGTTAAAGGGTCATCCAATTCAACCACTAGTGCAAATAATCTAGCATTTGTGTCTTCAAACAACAAACATGCTGGTTCCTCTCAAGAAACTCATCCTACTGCTAGCTATTTCCAACCTGCTGCTAGTTCAGGCCATCCTGCTGCTAGCTCAAATAGTGACAACATAAGTGATGCTGCTATTTGTGCTTACTTAGCTGAACTTACAACAAACACCACAGTGTTGTATCAAGATTTAGACCAAATTGATCCTGATGACATTGAAGAAATGGACTTGAAGTGGCAAATGGCTATGTTGACAATGAGAGCTTGGAGATTCTTAAAGAAGACAAGGAACTGTTGGCTTTGACAAGTCAAAGTTTGAATGCTACAATTGTCACAGAAAAGGGGCACTTTGCAAGGGAATGCAGGGCACCCAAGCAAGTCAGAGAGAACACAAGACAAGTTGCAGTTGAAGAAGCTAAACCTGCTGCTGCTATGCTGTCATGTGATGTTTTGGGGGACTTTGACTAGAGTGATCAAGCAGAGGAAGGACCCAACTATGCTATGTTGGCTGATGAAGAGAACAAGGAGCAAAATTTTGCACTCATGGCCTACTCTTCCTCTGGATCAGACTCTGAGGTATCAAACAGTTCCACATGTTCATTTAAATCATGTTTAGATACCATATAGGAACTAAAGGCTAGAAATAATGAGCTATGTATTGAAATTAACAAAATAAAACTTGAAAACTTAGCTTACAAACGTGGCCTAAAATCAGTTGAAGATAGACTTACTTACTTTAAACAACTTGAAGTAGAGTATGCTGAAAGAGTAAATGTTCAAAAAAGCTTGGTATGTAAGATAACAAATGAAAATGTTATTCTTAATAGAACACTTGAAGAGGCTGAAAAAGCTAGAGATGAGGCCATAGCTGAAAAAGAAAAACACATTGTTAGAGTTGAAAAAAAACAATATGCCTCTGATAGTTTTTATAAGACAGTTGAGTGTCAGTTAGTGAGGAAAGGAAGTGGCCTAGGTTATCATGAGACACCACCTCCACTCCTAGGTGCCTATGCACCACCCAGAGCTGAAATATCTATACTCCCTGAGTTAGATGTATACCCTGTAGGTGAAACAAGTAAACCAACTACTGAAACAAAAGCTAAAACTTGTCCACCTAAGAAATAAAAAGAAGAAATCTCTGATGCCCCAACCATTGAGGATTGGGAATCAGATAGTCAAGATGAACAAGTTTCACAAGAGGATGAAAAGATAATGAAAACAACTGTTGAAACAAAAGTCAAACCAGTTAAGTTTGTTAAACTTAAATTTGGTAAGGGAATGTCTAGGAAAATGGCTGAATACATAGAGAAACCTAGAATACATCCTAGAAAAACTAATAACTTTCCTAGAGGTAATCAAAGAAATTGGAATAACTTAATTTCACAAAAGTTAGGTAAAAACTACCAATACACCACCAAGGCCTGTTATAGTTGTGGCAGTTTTGAGCATCTTCAAGATAACTGCTACTACCACCAAAAACCAGTGTGGGATCAATCTTCAAGGGTAAATCATGAAAATTTTGCAAAAAAGTCTACCTTTCACCCCAACAGAAACATGATTCCTAGACAATGTCTATTAAAATCTGGTGGTACTAGGACTATCTTTTCTGTTTCACCAACTAGGACAATCTCTAGTGTTTCACCATCAAGTCCCATTAAAAGGAACAAATTTGTTCCTGCTGCTAAGGCAAATGTAGTAACTACTACACAGCCAAGAAGCACTTCTGTTTCACCAACAATAAGCTTACCAAAAACTGTCACGGGACATCACTTTTATGCTGTAAAGGCCTCAGCTTGTTGGATATGGAAACTTAAATCAACTGACTCAAACCAAGTTTCCAAAAACAGCAGTGCATCATTGAACTTAAAGAAATTTGATTACAATGATGCACAAGGCAGATCCAAGTCAGTAATGGCTTGGATCCCCAAGAGAAATTAATTCTCTTACTTTGTGTGCAGGACAATTTACCACATGATTTAAAAGATAAGTGCATATTTGATAGTGGATGTTCAGCACACATGACTGGAGACAAAAGCAACCTTGAAGATTATGAAGCTGTGGATGGTGGATATGTTGCTTTTGGTAGTGACTCCAAAGGAGGAAAGATTGTTGGCAAAGGTACAATCAAAACAGGAAAATTGGATTTTGAAAAGGTGTACTTGGTAAAAGGACTTAAGTATAATCTCTTTAATGTCTCACAAATGTGTGACAAAAGGATTTTTTTTTTTTTTACAAACACTGAATGTCTTGTTTTGTCTCCTGATTTTAAGTTGCCTAATGCTTCATCTGTGCTACTTAGAGTCCCTAGATCAAACAACATATATAGTGTGGACATAAAGAACATTGTTCCTAAAAGAAATTTAACTTGTCTATTTGCCAAGGCCACTAATGATGAATCCAAACTTTGGCATAGAAGGCTTGGCCATTTGAACTTTAAAACAATTAAAAAGTTGGCTAAGGGAAATCTTGTAAGAGGACTGCCTTCAAAAGTTTTTCAAACTCCTGAAACCTGTATTGCTTGCCAAATGGGTAAGCAACACAGAGCCTCTTGTAAGTCCAAAGTAGTGAAATCTATTTCTGAGCCCTTGTATTTGTTGCATATGGATTTGTTTGGGCCAACCTTTGTGAAGAGTTTGAATAAGAAAATGTATTGTCTAGTTGTCACTGATGACTATAGTAGATTCACTTGGGTTTTGTTTCTAGCCACTAAGGATGAAACATCTATGTGGAAAACTAGAACGGGGGTTGAATAGTTTTACGTCTTTTTTATTTATGAAAACTTTTGTTTACTTTTAAAAACATCGATTCTATCTTATATGAATTCAACTCTCGATCAATATGAACAAATATAAACAAATATAGATAAGTAATGCAAGTAAAGTAAATATAATGAAATGAAAGATAGGGATGGAAAGATCAAACCAAAACACGGAGATTTATAGTGGTTCGGCTACAAGGACACCTTCCTTGACCTACTCCACTCCTCGAGTCACCTACTCGAGAGTTCTCTTCACTATGTCAACAAACTCCCTTTTGGCGGAGAAACCTTACACAACTTTAGCTTACACCGGCTTAACGACACAAAGCTAAATGTCAAGTTCTAATCGTAGCTAGAACTAATCCCACGAATTCTTCACGACTTATACACAACTTCTTCATGATTTCTTCACACCGGCTTCACGACTTCTTCACGGCTTCTTCACAACTTCTTCATGACTACTTCACAAATACTTCACAACTACTTCACAACTAATTTACAACACAACTACTTAATTACACCTAGATCTACTTATCACAACTATACAACAATTTACACAACAACACACTTGAATGAGGTAAACAATAACACTTCTTCTCTAGTTGAAGTAGTGTTCTTCTTTTGCACTTTTGGTGGTGGAAGCTTGGATCACTTGGAAACCAATGCTTAAGTGTATATGATCAAAGGATGTTTAGAAGGGATTTTCAAGATTTAAAACAGAAAGTTTGGGTTGCAAAATGTGAGAAAAAAATCCAGGGGAAGGCTCGTATTTATAGGAAGAAAACTGGACAGCTGGAAGGCTACTGGAGCGGGGGCAGTCCCCTTAATTTTAAGGGGGCCACCTCTATGAATTAAGGGGGCGGTCCCCCTTAATTTTTGCCATTTTTGGTTGAAAATTTGAATTCATATTTTTATAAAAGATTAAACATATTTATTTAATACCAAAAATGTTTTTCAAAAATATATAAAATATTTTTGACATTTTATAAAAGTTTAGTTATTAAGAAAATATTCCTTTGATCATATAGAGCATTAAGCACTTGTTTATTCATACCTTAAGTGATTGAGTTGTTAAAATAGATATTTACAACTAAATACTTGTTTACGTCATAATTTTTCGTTTAATGATTTTACATTTTGTGATTATCAAAACGTAGAGATATCGAAAAATATTAATAACGTGTTTAGGCATTATTTATATCAACAATCTCCCCCTTTTTGATGATTACAAAATCTAAACACATTAAATTGAAAAATTGATTTTTAGACAAGTATTTAGTGAGTTTATATCTATTTCTCCCCCTTTTTGTAGAATCAAAAAGGTTAAGCCGACAAGTTTTAGAAATAAAATTTGTCGGGACAAAAACTCCCCCTTGGTGTGTACTCCCCCTCGTTTGTGTGCATAAATGAATCGATATATGGAATTCTTGCAAGAAAAATATTAGAAGCACAAGCATATATATAGCAAAAAATAAGCATGCATATAAAATAAAGACATTCATTCATAAAAGAAATGTTGTGTATAAATACACAAACATACAAGATTACTTCCAATCCTACATGTCACTAGCTAGAAAGTAATGAAATCTACATAATCACTTTAGGAGTACATGATTTTTCATGGAACTTGCTCACAAAATAGTTTGAAAAATTATTTTTAATTAAGCATTGCATGTGCTTAATTGGGTGAAAATGGAGGTGTTGGTGGTATAATGGGTGAAGATGGTGGAGGTGGGTTGTTAAGCATGTGTTCAAGAAATGAAAACATGTAGTATATCTCATCTCTAAGACCAACGACTATGGTTTGGTTATGGATGCAACAAAGACAATTGTCACCATGGACTTCAAGTAGTGCCCAAGGTATGGGAAAGAATGGTTGTAGGATTGGTTATTATGAGAAATGAGAGTCAAGAGGTGTAATGGGTGATAAGGAGATGGCAAGTTGAGTGGATGGAGGTTCTTGAATGGGTGGTGGTGGTGATGTTCTTGGTGATGATGATGTTAAGTGAGTGTTGATGTAGTCATTGATGGATGAAGTGGATGGTATGGAGGAAGATGATGTGCCATGGGTAGGGGTGTTTTTTTATGGTGCATTTGGTGCACTTGGGGATGAACTTCGAGGTGGTGGTGATGAAGTTTTGGTGTCATCTTGGGTTAAGTCAATAAAGAGTTGTTTTGGTGGTATAATGACATGTCTTTGCTTCCTTGGAGTCTTAGAGATGGATGATTTTGGTGATAGCATGGTGAATGAAAATGGGTATTTGATGAAGGTGATGGTTGATGAAATAAGAGGTGATTGTTTGGAGGGGATTTATAGTATGAAAATGTGGTTAGTTTAGGTAAATTTTGGAGGTTTTGTGTTAAGATTCCAATACCAGTTCGTTCATTAAGAGAAATGGTACCTGGGGCTAGGTAAAAGTGGTCACAAGATGCAAAAGAAAACAGTAAATTTTACTGTCCAGATGGCCGGTGCCCTTAATTGTAGGCTAGCCCCTTTAAAATTAAGGGGACCGCCTAGGGAATTAAGGGGGCCGCCCATCTGGTGATTTCCCAGGCGACCAAATTTGAAAAATTTTTAGAAAAGGATCAATTTTTGGGTTGTGTTTGCAGCAAGCTCTATTTGAATCATGTACATCAAGAATGGTTAAATCATGATATAAACATATAAGATAATTATGTACAAATGTTAACTAGCAAAGACATATAATAGGCATATCATAAGCATGTTATATAGCAAGTATGTCAATTATTACAAAGCAAACATAAGCATATTAATAAGTTTCTAACAAGAGAGTACTAACATATTACAAGAAACATAATAGTCAAATACAAATCAAATAAATAGTCTAATACCAAAAAAATAAATTGTCTAAAAATAATATTGTTCTAATAAGCCAACTTCCACATCTCATCTTTTCTTCTTTCCAAAAATATTCTTGAAAGCTTTTCCCACTGACTTGAAACCACTTCTAATTTCTTGATGCATCTGTTGAGTGGTGTTGAGTAATGCGGTTTTCGTTCAAATAGGATTTGTTCGTTTTGATCGGAAGGACGAGGAACTTGATAATTGGAATAATTAACTTCTGGGAGGTTATCTACGAACATCGTGGGAGATGGAGTACTGACACGTGAGGTGCCTTCCTCCTCCTCATCATCATCATTTCCCCGATGACATGTGGAACTACGAGGAGCGTAGACATTGGGCGTCTAGATTTACCGTTGTAGCTACGGGATCAACGGAGTTGGCTTCGAGTGAGAGGACGCAGGACAGGAGGAACGAATAGATAGATGTCACTCTCTAGTCATGGGAAATTATGCATGACCCAACGATAGAGACGAGTGAGGAACATGCCATAAGGAAGATTTGCATTGGGAGTGTTTTTGGCTGACATGATCTGATAAACAAAAAGATAAGCCAAATTGTATTGTTCTTCGGCAAAAATACAATACAATATGTGAGCAATGCTCGTCGTGAGATGATCACGGTGACCACCGGTACCGGACGCATTCTCGCGAATGAGTTCTTCCCAACGCTTCATGTCGGGGCATAGCTCCTTAAGAATGATTTGGTTTGCATGAATTTCAACATTTTTTGACTTAATCCTTCGGCTAGTCGTACCACGTTCTAGCTCAAGAGTTCGAAGAATGTTGGCAGGAGAAGGAATATCAGAATACTATGGACCATCCTTAGGCCTATCTTTCTCAAGAGATGAGAGATCCCATTCATTTGAGAAAACGGCCTGACCGTTGTAAGGAATTTGGAGAATTTCACCAAAACGAGCTAAACTGAGAGTGATAAACTCGTTTTGGATCATGAAGGAGATAAGGATATAGCCATATTCATCGGTTTGCACCGTTACTTGGCTATAGAAGTCTAGGACAAATCAAGGAATGATTGGCTCATTGATTTTGAAGAGACAATCGAGACGAATGTTTGTGAACATTCGCTTGATTTGATCAGATTGATAGAAAGATGGTTCGTCGACTCTACCTTCATGAATGTTTCTATCTTCAGTTGGTCGATAGAAACATGCAACAGAGGGAGCTATGCCGGGAGTTTCAGAAACTTTTGGAATGTAGGCCTTGGTTTTGGAGACATCGCCGACTGTGAATTTAGGCATTTTCACCTATACAAGAAAGCAACAAACAAAGAAAAATAAGAAAATGACATGCATATATTGTATATGCTATTCATGTGGAACGTAAACATACTTCGACTCTAAAACTTTAATCCTCAGAAGTAGTTTGCAACGTTCCTTAGTTTTAATTTTTTAACTCGCTTAAAATGTATGATGTTAAGGAGTAGTTATAGGGATATTATGATAGGGAATCAAGAACATCCAAACGCTCCTTTATACATCATAAGCTACTTTGAAATGTGGCTAGATGAACATTAGATTGTATATCTAGCTATTTCTTACGAGTATTTATGTTAAGTAACTTATTGAAAAAGATGAAAACATAGATTTTGACTCAAAAATTTCTTTTAAAATGTTATGCCAAACGCTCCCTTAATTATAAAAATAACTACTAAAATTTCAATATACATATGAATTATGTATCTTGATGACTCAAAACAACTAATTGCGTGTTTATAAACTTGGCAAGTAGTTGTGAACTTAATTTTGATTAAATTTCGATGACTCTAGCTCCTAATCCAAACACCCTCTTATTTTTTTTTACAAAAACATTTTTATGATTCGAAAAATATATTTTTAGGATTAGAAAGTTGTAATAAAACAATGTGATTAGTTTTAGCAAGTGTTTATGGCATAATTCAACAATGTATGACAAGTTTTGAATGAGAGTGTTTGGTTTTTCTAAATTTTGACATGAGGGTTTTTAATAACTTAGTTTCTAGGTTGATTAAGCATTCTAATCCTATGGGGAGCATTTGGTTGTGAGATTTCTAGACTCAATTTCAACAAAAATTTGGATTTGGAAAAATTAAGTAAAGGACCTAGTTATGATTAGACTCAAAATTGGATGAAATTAGATGAAATGTGTAATGGAAAACTTAAAATATATGTTGCTAATCAAGATATAAGTGTTTTCCCCTTGCGAAATTAGCCCAAAGTGGTGATTTGGTGAATGGTTTTGATGTTTTAGTTCGTTCATAGCAGAGAGTAAGGAAGGAGTGTTTGAAAAATGGGGCGTTTGGTAAAGATTTTTAGAAGAAAAACGTTTTTGGAGGCAACAGTAGGCCGGTCCCCTTAAACATTAAGGGGGCTGCCCCCGTTTACTAGCCGGTCCCCTTAAAATTAAGGGGGCCGCCGGTCAAAAATTTGATTTTGTCGAATTTTGTTTCTGATATCAAAATATTTTTATGTATATAGATAGATTTATTATATATCCAAAATACGTTGGGTTTTATTAGCACGTGGAGGGAATACTTGAAACATTTTATTAACATTTCGTTAAGGAAATTTTCTTGACAATTTTGGATAAAATGATCAAGATGTCAAGTTGACAAAGGGGTTGAGGAATGAGAGCGAATGTGTATGTATATTATATATATATTATGTGTTAGGGTTGATAATGGAATGGTGTCGAGGGATGATGAAGAAACGATGGAGATGGGTGCTAATGACGACGGGAGTTTGTTTCATCCATAGTTTTCTTGCGCGAAGGTTCGGCTTCGACTTCTATGTTGATCCACTCAACTCACTTCTCTTCATCACCATGAGTTTTAGGAGTGGACATAGAAGATTTTCATGTTGAACGTTATAGTTCAAAAGGGAAAAGGGGGAAGAAAAGGTTCGAGGACGAACAATTTCTTTTAGTTCTAGATAGTCAAGAAATGATGTATCTAGGTTATAAGAGGATATATATATATATATATAAGGAGAGAAATTCACTAATCAAACATATAAGTATTTACTAAACTAAGTATTTAAAGCTAATGGGGGCATGCAACGGGCTAGTTCATTAATCTACGCATATAATGGTGAGCATGAAAGATAGGCGTACCTTTTAGTCTTCAACATGTGATCTTCAAGCGCTTCAAAGAGTATTGACTTATAAATGCCAATTTTGAGTGAGATTCCGACATTCTCGATGAGTTGAAATTCTAGCCACTTGGTCCCCATGGTCTGATTGGTCCATAGTTGTTTGAACCAAACATGATTTTCATTTGACTCGGATGCATATATGGTGGAAGTATTCCCCAAGGGTTAAAACTTGGTGGATTCGGGTAATTCAACATTGGGTGACTATTATTTTGACGGTTTGGTCTATTTTGGTTTCTTTTAAGTTGGGGAATTTTAGGCCGAGGGTGAGGACTAAGTGGTCTTCTAGGAGGAGGTGTTTTTGACCTTAACTTTGGTTTAGAGTATTCTACTTTATTTTTTAAAGATGGTTTATAAAAGGTTTTTACTTCCTCATCACTAGCTATAGGTATTTTTCTATCTTTCATAAGTATATACTTAGGTTTTGACTCTAAAGGTTTTTGCTCACTAGTTTTACATTCAAACTTTACATTTTTAGTTTTACTATTTGAATCCTCAGTTGAATTAAATCCTAATCCGGTTTTATCACTTGATACTCTTTGAATACTTATTATTTCCCTAAGTGAATTATTACTATTTTCAAATTTGTTAAGTTTACAAATTTCCTCCTTAAGTATTTCGTTTTCATTTTTAGTTTCTTGACATGTTTTACATTCAAAAGTTTCTTTCCCTTTTTCTAAGTTATGTGGTTTAATTTTTAATTCTAGTATTTCCTTTTCTAATTGGTTATTTGCATGTTTTAGTGATTTATTTTTACTCATTAATTTTTGACCTAGATTGCATAGTCTATTATATTCACTATCTAATTCTTTTTCATCTAACGATAAATATTCATCACTAAAGTATTCGGTTTCGGAATGTACCTCACTTGATGTCTTAGCCATAAGACACTTCTCCTCCTTTGTGGTTTCTTTCTCGTGTTCGTCACTATCACTCCATGCTCCTCCAACGAACGGCTTTTGGTTTTGCTCCTTTGACATCATAGGACATATTCCAATGAGATGATTTGGATCACCGCATTTGAAGCACTTCCTCTCATTCTTGCTAGCTTTGTCATCTTTATTTCTTTGGAGTGTCTTTCTTTCATCATATGGTTGTCTAACAAATCTTCCTCGTCTTTTGAAGAATTTTTTGAAGTCTCTTATGGCCATGGCATATTCTTCATCATTACTTTCAGAGGTTGAGCTATCCTCGTCACTTGATGCTTTCCTAGCTTTCAACATGATTGACTTGCTTTGCTCTTTCTTTCCTTTGACCATCTCGGAGTCTTTCTTGATTATTGCTTCGTAGACCTTCAAGTTGCCAATCAACTCGTCAAGTTGAAGAGTTGACAAGTTCTTCGATTCTTCAATCGCCGTAACTTTAGCTCGCCATTTTGGATGAAGAGCCCTAAGAAATTTCCTGACAAAATTATTACTAGAAAAACTCTCATCAAGTGCCTTTAAACTTGTGATGATTGTGTTAAACCTAGCAAACGCATTATCAGTTGATTCCTCTTCCGGAATCATGAATTATTCATATTGTTGAACAAGAAGATATCTTTTATTATCTTTGACTTGACCATTACCTTGGTGAGTTATTAGTAAAGAGTTCCAAATTTCTTTTGCGGTTTCGCACATAAAGATTCTTTCGTATTCTTTACGTGGAAACGCATTATAAATAACCATTTTTGCCTCATTATTTTTAGAAAGTTTTCTTTTTAAATCATCACTTTGTTTTTCAAAAGGTACTACTTCATCCTTTTTAGTTTCAAGATTATGTTGAATAGGTAAAAAATCAACATTAGTAATAACATGCCAAAGATCTAGATCTTTTGACTTCACATAAGTTTCAAATTGATTTTTCTAATAAAGAAATCCATCACTTTCAAATAGTGGTGGTCTTTGCATATATTGCCCTTCTAAATTTTTTTCAGATTCCATAGATCGTTTCAAGTTGTAAAATACAGTTACTTTTAAAAAATCTTGTTTAATGTGGCTCTTGATACCAATTGTGGAAAACTAGAAGGGGGTTGAATATTTTTACGTCTTTTTTATTTATGAAAACTTTTGTTTACGTTTAAAAACTTCGATTCTATCTTATGTGAATTCAACTCTCGATCAATATGAACAAATATAAACAAATATAGATAAGTAATGCAAGTAAAGTAAATATAATGAAATGAAAGATAGGGATGGAAAGATCAAACCACAACACGGAGATTTATAGTGGTTCAGCTACAAGGACACCTTCCTTGCCCTACTCCACTCCTCGAGTCACCTACTCGAGAGTTCTCTTCACTATGTCAACAAACTCCCTTTTGGCGGAGAAACCTTACACAACTTTAGCTTACACCGGCTTAACGACACAAAGCTAAATGTCGAGTTCTAATCGTAGCTAGAACTAATCTCATGACTTCTTCACGACTTATACATAACTTCTTCACAACTTCTTCACACCGGCTTCACGACTTCTTCACGGCTTCTTCACAACTTCTTCACAACTTCTTCATGACTACTTCACTACTACTTCACAACTACTTCACAACTAATTTACAACACAACTACTTAATTACACCTAGATCTACTTATCACAACTATACAACAATTTACACAACAACACACTTGAATGAGGTAAACACTAACACTTCTTCTCTAGTTGAAGTAGTGTTCTTCTTTTGCACTTTTGGTGGTGGAAGCTTGGATCACTTGGAAACTAATGCTTAAGAGTGTATGATCAAGGGATGTTTAGAAAGGATTTACAAGATTTAAAACAGAAAGTTTGGGATGCAAAAGGTGAGAAAAAAATCCAGGAGAAGGCTGGTATTTATAGGAAGAAAACTGGACAGCTGAAAGGCTAATGGAGCGGGGGCGGTCCCCTTAAATAGGGGGCGGTCCCCTTAATTTTAAGGGGGCTGCCTCTATGAATTAAGGGGGCCGCCCCTGCTGAACGTTGGCCAATTTTGTCCTTTTGTGGGGAACATTTTTCTAGGACATTTTTGCCATTTTTGGTTGAAAATTTGAATTCATATTTTTATAAAAGATTAAACATATTTATTTAATACCAAAAATGTTTTTCAAAAATATATAAAATGTTTTTGACATTTTATAAAAAGTTTAGTTATTAAGAAAATGTTCCTTTGATCATATAGAGCATTAAGCACTTGTTTATTCATACCTTAAGTGATTGAGTTGTTAAAATAGATATTTACAACTAAATACTTGTTTACGTCATAATTTTTCGTTTAATGATTTTACATTTTGTGATTATCAAAATGTAGAGATATCGAAAAATATTAAGGGATAATTACTAAAATAGCCCGATTGCCCAAGTGCTAAGAGTATTTAGCCCGCTCACAGAAAATTCCCCCCTTAGCCCAGGGCAACTGATCCGACGGACCACAGGACGCCACGTCACCGACCAAAGTATATATACAACTGTTGATACGATGTATAAGGGATGTATTGTATTTTGGGCAACTTTTGAATTTTGGGCAACAAATACATGAACAAAAGGATATTTTGGTCATTTTACGTGCATTAAAATTAGAAAGTTGTTATTTATTAACGTAATCCTCCTACTGGTACTAATCCTTTTTCATTACTAATCCTCCAGCAACAAAAATACCAATAATGACTTATATCAACCAAAATTTAATCCGCCTCTTTCAATTTAAACCCATTAGCTATCCACCTCTTTTTTCATTTCATCTGGGTAACGGTTCAAGTGTTTGTTTCCCTCTTCCCCTTTCTGGATTTGATATGGTTTAATCACCATGGATGATCCGGATTATGATCCTAACCTCCCTCCGTCCTCTAAAAGGACGGATTCATCTCTTAAACCCAGGAGAACTACAAGAACTATGAACCAACTTACCAAATCTACTATGAAACATGTGAACATGATTTCTAAAACTCATGAAGGTACATATCAGAAAGTTATCTCTAGGTCTGCATCTAAGAGTATTGATGAAACTATGGATATGGAAGATTTGGAGTATGGGAATAAGGATCCGTCTTCACCTGTCAACAATAAGTTGTTTTTATTATATCTTCACTTTGTAGATAAGGTATGGACATTATTATCAATTTAGTACGATTGGCAAAACACATGGTTGTCCAACTGAACGTTTCACTTTTATGGATCTGATAAGTGGGCCCTACTTTATTTGCTTAAACCCACTCTTCGGTAACTTGTTGGGGGGTTTTTGATTTCGATTTTCGAATTGATATTGTGTTATTTGGTTTATGATGACACGGATTTAGATGCTATTTTTATTATTGGTAAGATTTTGTGGGTTTTATTTAAATAATGTTTAGATTTAATTAAATTGTAGCAATTGTGGTCTTTTTTCAGAACATTGAATCAAAAATGTTGGATTTGGATGGCACTTGCCAGATGTGCTAGTTCTTGATAACTGCTTTTTACTAATGTCTCGAATATATGTGATGAATCAGGTGGTGAAGATACTTTCATGTTACTTACGTTAGGTTAATGTTTGTTGTGTAGGCACAACAAGACCGGTTGGACAATGCTATTCTTAGAAATGATAATGATAACTTAAGAAATGAGAACAGTCGCTTGCAAAATGCATTGCGTTCACTTGTTTGCTCAAACTGTGGAGGGACTTCGATATCTTTTGATGAGCAACAACTTCGAATGGAAAATGCTCGGCTCAAAGAGGAGGTACCTAATTATATTTAATGTTTTAGATTTTCTTGTCTAGAGACCGTTGAGGCATTAAGGCGAGTTTCAGTAAAGTTAGCAAGACGCTAGAATGGGAGTACAATAGTATTGTAAGTTCGACACGCTTGAGATCATTGATGCATTACTACTTGTGCTTCAGTCATTAATTCTTGTCGTGTAGCAACTAATTGCTGGATTGAGCATTATAATACATTCAAGCGAGCGCAGAATGGGTGTTTTTTTGGTACTTGTTTCATTAGTTAGTTCTTCCTAAATTGAATAAATCACGCGACATCTACGATGAGTATATAAGAGTTGTTATCAAATTATTTATTACAAAATTATACCGTTAATCCGTTATAATGTTTCACTATAGTTTTAAGTCTTTTCTATGCTAGCTAAAATTACTTTATATGTACATATCAACAGTTATGTTTCTGCATAATCTATCTTTTTATGAGCAAGTGCTAGAAGATGAATCAAGCGCCTAACAATTTTCATTAGAACATCTTTAATCTTCTATAAATGCTGTTTATTATAAGTTTGTAACTAAAACTGGAATTAATGTTTTCGCGCAGCTGGATCGTGTATGTGCTATCGCGAGTCAGTTCTGTGGGAATAATCCAATGCAAGCACATGGACAGGGTCATTTACCTCCATTGATGACATCTAACCGCAGCTGAGTTAATAGTACTTCACTTGCAGTGTCATTTGTTACTTTAGAAACCTAAATGTTTCTCTCTGTAAACATAGAAAAAATGTGTGCTTTTTATCGTACGCGTGTAATATACGTGTGGTGCAGCATAACAGATCAGGATACTTTTGATGCTGTGACACAGGCCTTCTGTACTCAAATACCCATACAATTTTTCCAATGTGATTCGTATAAAACAATGTAACAACTGTTGTCCTATCATTGCAGATTTGCAGATTGTAGACGTGCAATTGAACTTCATAAACTAGGCTAAAATGCTAGCCTAATTTGTGAAGGTTTTGATGCAGGATAAGGGCACGTGCTGCTATAAAGGAATACATGGTTGATGTGTTTCGTATAACCGTGGTACGTGTATACTTTCCAGTGCTTTCATTTATAGATTGCATTAATAGATTTTGCTTCACGTCTTCTTTCGGGTTAAGAGTATCTTATCTTTGTATTTTACAGGGTGCAACGTGCAAACAAGTGCCGAGTGAACAATAATGAATCCACCCGGGGAAATGTCACCACCATCAAAAGCTGGAACCCGTTAAAAGCTATACTGAGGTATGCATAGAGAAAAAAACTTTTCCGCTTCCACTAATTATTTTTCCCAGAGCCACTGAAACACTGCTGTACCAAATATGAATTGCAATGCACTTACAATCTGGAACGAAATAGGAACGCATATTGAACCGAACACGTCCGTGGACCTGGAACAACCTGTCGTCGCTGCTCAGCACATGCTGGCCCAACAGAGGCCTTACAATTGTCATTAACACCAACAAATTTGTGTGGGACACGATCTCTGTACCGACCATCTACGTATTATATTTTACTTTCTTTTTTCTTTTTTTACGTTACGTAGTAATACAAATTTTTTTTAAATGGTCTGTAGGAATGAGTTAAAGAGGTGCTTCAGAAAAGAAGGTGTCACCAGCATACGGAAAGTCTCATCTTTAACCGTACATTGGCCAATGGTCGAGACACCTTCCCAGCTTGCGTCACATGATCAGATCAAGGAAACAACATTAGCAAAAGTTGTGATGGAAGATGCCTTGGACACATGTGACTGCGAGTTTTGTAGAAGGGTTTGTAGCTGCAGTTTTGTTGAATCCAGTGGATGTGATAACGACTAGAATGAGAAATATGAAGGTGGCGGAGGTGGTCGAGCCACCGTATAAAAGGGACGGTTGATTGTGTGGATGACACAGTTGAGGCGGAAGTGTCGATGGCATTATACAATCGCTTACCACACGTACTATTTATCAAACTTCATCAGGTAACCCAACCTTAATTTCATTCACAAAGGTCCGTTGCTCCATTAGAACTTCTAACTTTTTCTCCGCAATATGATTTTATTTTATAAACAGGCTTCTTTACAAAATTTAGAATACCAATCGGCTACTCAGATTCCTAGAAACTACAAGAAAAACATTGTCTACAGCAAGCGACATAATACTGCCGAGTCACTTCCGTCTGCACTGTCTTTTCAAAGTATGTTTTACGCATTACCTTTTATAGTCTATTTAGCACATGCTTTTTCACACATTTATCTGGATCAAAAGGTTGACATAATCAATGGGACCAGGTAATGTACTTCGATGTGATGTGACGGGTAAGGTTCTTATGAAATGGCTTCTTTCTGGAATGCCTGATTTAAAGTTGGGATTCACTGACAAAATTGGACTCGGGAAAGAGTGAAATTAAGTCGCGTCGAGAGGTAATTTCTGATTTTGCTTTAGTTGAGTTTTGAATATTTGATATTTGATTTGTTGAGTAATTAAATCTTTATTTACTACGAATGTAGTAGGAATGTAATAGTTCATGAGGGATGGGAAAAACGCCGATTACTGAAAGGTACAGTTCACATATACACTGTGATCTTAATGGCCACTCAGGCATTTATTTGACGTTCAGTTTCTGGTATGTTCACCGAGCTGGAGACTAGATGTCGCTGAGAACGCTGCTAAGATCAGAGAGGAACCTACACATGAGTTAGATGTCGCGGTGAGTGAATTACCCTTTTACCCTTACAATACTTTGATGTGTTAATCTTTGTTGTCAATAATTTTCTTTTCATTTTGTAGGATGCACCTGAGGATTCATAGTTGGAGTCTGATACGGGCACCGAAAGCAATTCAAAGATCGAACAAACAAAAGCTGAGGAGGAAGCTATTACTAGGGGATTGCAGGTTTGTTTGCTTTATAGTCGATATCTGTAATTGGTGTTCTTTAGTAGTTACAATAGCAGTTAATCTGCATTTCTATCTGTCTGTAGACCATTAATGATCATTTGGAAGAGATACGCCAGTTAGGAGCTGCTAAAGTTCACACCTGTCAAACGTCCAATGATAGTAAAGTTCAGTGATCAAGCTACGGCTCTGTCCCCTAGTATGCGGATGGGTCTTTGCTGCATTATGATTACGGATTATTCTGTGTTCAAGCCTTTTGATGTTTTGAGATATTGGGATATCATGGATTACTCAGGCCCTAGTCAATTGAAGGTCATCAAATTTTTGGCATTGTTCATGGTTATTGATTTGGAGGCTGCTACGAAGTGGCTGTCTTTTGGTCTCCTCGGGTCTGCATTTTTATTATGGGTCATTTGCAATTTTGGTTATGTTCTTGGTTATTGTTATCTGGTTTTTAGCTTTAGTATTTTTGCTGTCATGTTGCTTCAGTTTGGGGATTGTCCATGTCTGTTGCTATTCTATTTCATAGGCTAGTGTGGGGCTGTCCAAATAGTTCTCCTTGTTTAATTTAAATCCACGTGAATTTTGTGTGTACTTTGTATAGAATATTTATACTTGTTGTAAATTTTGCATCTTTTTCATTTTCTTTCTTTATTTTATTTTTATTTATCTAAGAAAAAGACACCCGGGGTGATCCTGCTGGTCGCTCATTCATTGCTGCTGGTAATGACACCATTGCTGCTGCATTCATTATGCTGCTCTCGGTAAAAATACAAACGTTGCCCAAAAAATTCAATAGTTGCCCAAAAAATACACAAGTTGCCCAAAAATTCAAAAGTTGCCCATAAAATAAACTTGTGTATTTTTTTTGGCAACTTTTGTATTTTTGGGCAACTTTTGTATTTTTTGGGCAACTTGTGTATTTTTTGGGCAAGCAAACGTTGCCCAAAAAATTCAATAGTTGCCCAAAAAATACACAAGTTGCCCAAAAATTCAATAGTTGCCCATAAAATAATGAATGCAGCAGCAATGGTGTCACTACCAGCAGCAATGAATGAGCGACCAGCAGGATCACCAGCAGCAATGGTGTCACTACCAGCAGCAATGAATGCAGCAACAGAATCAAAATAGCGTAGCAACAGTTACAAATTCTGAATACTGATCTGCTCCAACTTTGACCAACACCAATAGATAAGAAACCCATGTGATATTGATCAGAATATCAATATATCATGACAGATCAAAAAGTCCAACTTCATTATAAATAGATGAGTAAACAACAAACTATCTCAAAGTTAAATTTCATATCAACTAAATAGAACAGCAACTAGTGGTTTCATCACAAACTAAACTATGAAATGTTACATAAACTAAAATTATTGTTAAATACTTGCACTATGTAACCAAAATTCACATGGATTTAAATTAAACAAGGAGAATACACACAAAAATACCAAAATATTCTATACAAAGTACATATAGACTTAAGCCAATGAGCTTAGCCAAAGTGATATATCTGCTAGAAGTATAAAACTTTAATCAAAAAACAAACAATAAACAAATAATTCACATGCTCAAACTTATCGAAAATTCAAAATAAACAGTTTCGCGGTTTTGCACTATTACATAAGAGAATGTAATATTTGATAGATTTTTGTCTTTGATAGATTTTTATCCTCAACAACAGAATGAATATGCAATACCGCTTTGTATCCAGCAGTAAAGATGGCCTATAATACAAACAAATGAAATTCGTATAAGCAACTACAGAATACAAGTTATAAAGAGTAGAGCAGCATCAAGAGGAAAAAAAACATAGTTGAAACAGCATACGTTATCCAGCAACTCAAGAATATGCAACTGAGCAATGAACTCATGAACTGCTGTTATTGGTTTTTCTGCATAAAAAAGAAACCTCAAATAAACATTAATATGGATAAACAAATATACCAACTATGTAAAGACCACAAAATATAAACCCATCCAGTTAACTTGACTAAGGAAACATACATTCATAAGTTTGCCTAAAATCGGGATCTGATGGATGATATGCTTACCTATTGTAAACAACAAGACTGGCGATGGTCGCCGCGTTGCAGGCGTGCCTGTTTATTCCGTCAAATGTTTTTTCAGTGGTTGCACGGCTGTAACCATTAGCAGAAACAATGGTACATAACCATGGCAAATGCAAACACAGAGGATGTTCAGTTTGAACCAAAAAGCTAACCCATATATGATGGTACAAACTCAACTCAGAAACCTAAGAAACGCAAGTATACACATTTTAATGGAGTGATGCAGCTCATGTTATTCAAATAACTAAAAAGGAAAAGTTCAGCGTTGGATATATGATTGTACAAACTCAGAAACAATAGTACTACATTTTGGTCATTTCACGATCCATCTTTCCAAATGACCCGATTAACAGTAGTTCATCATGGCAATAATACATACCATACGTTCTCTTTCAGTTGGCTTCACAGCAAAGCAACTGGCTTTAATCCTCTTTGTTGCAACATCAGGACTCTTCCGCTTTCCATGATAAACGGATCCGTACGTACCAGCTCCTAACTGGCGTATCTCTTCCAAATGATCATTAATGGTCTACAGACAGATAGAAATGCAGATTAACTGCTATTGTAACTACTAAAGAACGCCAATTACAGATATCGACTATAAAGCAAACAAACCTGCAATCCCCTAGTAATAGCTTCCTCCTCAGCTTTTGTTTGTTCGATCTTTGAATTGCTTTCGGTGCCCGTATCAGACTCCAACTATGAATCCTCAGGTGCATCCTACAAAATGAAAAGAAAATTATTGACAACAAAGATTAACACATCAAAGTATTGTAAGGGTAAAAGGGTAATTCACTCACCGCGACATCTAACTCATGTGTAGGTTCCTCTCTGATCTTAGCAGCGTTCTCAGCGACATCTAGTCTCCAGCTCGGTGAACATACCAGAAACTGAACGTCAAATAAATGCCTGAGTGGCCATTAAGATCACAGTGTATATGTGAACTGTACCTTTCAGTAATCGGCGTTTTTCCCATCCCTCATGAACTATTACATTCCTACTGCATTCGTAGTAAATAAAGATTTAATTACTCAACAAATCAAATATCAAATATTCAAAACTCAACTAAAGCAAAATCAGAAATTACCTCTCGACGCGACTTAATTTCACTCTTTCCCGAGTCCAATTTTGTCAGTGAATCCCAACTTTAAATCAGGCATTCCAGAAAGAAGCCATTTCATAAGAACCTTACCCGTCACATCACATCGAAGTACATTACCTGGTCCCATTGATTATGTCAACCTTTTGATCCAGATAAATGTGTGAAAAAGCATGTGCTAAATAGACTATAAAAGGTAATGCGTAAAACATACTTTGAAAAGACAGTGCAGACGGAAGTGACTCGGCAGTATTATGTCGCTTGCTGTAGACAATGTTTTTCTTGTAGTTTCTAGGAATCTGAGTAGCCGATTGGTATTCTAAATTTTGTAAAGAAGCCTGTTTATAAAATAAAATCATATTGCGGAGAAAAAGTTAGAAGTTCTAATGGAGCAACGGACCTTTGTGAATGAAATTAAGGTTGGGTTACCTGATGAAGTTTGATAAATAGTCCGTGTGGTAAGCGATTGTATAATGCCATCGACACTTCCGCCTCAACTGTGTCATCCACACAATCAACCGTCCCTTTTATACGGTGGCTCGACCACCTCCGCCACCTTCATATTTCTCATTCTAGTCGTTATCACATCCACTGGATTCAACAAAACTGCAGCTACAAACCCTTCTACAAAACTCGCAGTCACATGTGTCCAAGGCATCTTCCATCACAACTTTTGCTAATGTTGTTTCCTTGATCTGATCATGTGACGCAAGCTGGGAAGGTGTCTCGACCATTGGCCAATGTACGGTTAAAGATGAGACTTTCCGTATGCTGGTGACACCTTCTTTTCTGAAGCACCTCTTTAACTCATTCCTACAGACCATTTAAAAAAAATTTGTATTACTACGTAACGTAAAAAAAGAAAAAAGAAAGTAAAATATAATACGTAGATGGTCGCTACAGAGATCGTGTCCCACACAAATTTGTTGGTGTTAATGACAATTGTAAGGCCTCTGTTGGGCCAGCATGTGCTGAGCAGCGACGACAGGTTGTTCCAGGTCCACGGACGTGTTCGGTTCAATATGCGTTCCTATTTCGTTCCAGATTGTAAGTGCATTGCAATTCATATTTGGTACAGCAGTGTTTCAGTGGCTCTGGGAAAAATAATTAGTGGAAGCGGAAAAGTTTTTTTCTCTATGCATACCTCAGTCTAGCTTTTAACGGGTTCCAGCTTTTGATGGTGGTGACATTTCCCCGGGTGGATTCATTATTGTTCACTCGGCACTTGTTTGCACGTTGCACCCTGTAAAATACAAAGATAAGATACTCTTAACCCGAAAGAAGACGTGAAGCAAAATCTATTAATGCAATCTATAAATGAAAGCACTGGAAAGTATACACGTACCACGGTTATACGAAACACATCAACCATGTATTCCTTTATAGCAGCACGTGCCCTTATCCTGCATCAAAACCTTCACAAATTAGGCTAGCATTTTAGCCTAGTTTATGAAGTTCAATTGCACGTCTACAATCTGCAAATCTGCAATGATAGGACAACAGTTGTTACATTGTTTTATACGAATCACATTGGAAAAATTGTATGGGTATTTGAGTACAGAAGGCCTGTGTCACAGCATCAAAAGTACCCTGATCTGTTATGCTGCACCACATGTATATTACACGCGTACGATAAAAAGCACACATTTTTTCTATGTTTACAGAGAGAAACATTTAGGTTTCTAAAGTAACAAATGACACTGCAAGTGAAGTACTATTAACTCAGCTGCGGTTAGATGTCATCAATGGAGGTAAATGACCCTGTCCATGTGCTTGCGTTAGATTATTCCCACAGAACTGACTCGCGATAGCACATACACGATCCAGCTGCGCGAAAACATTAATTCCAGTTTTAGTTACAAACTTATAATAAACAGCATTTATAGAAGATTAAAGATGTTCTAATGAAAATTGTTAGGCGCTTGATTCATCTTCTAGCACTTGCTCATAAAAAGATAGATTATGCAGAAACATAACTGTTGATATGTACATATAAAGTAATTTTAGCTAGCATAGAAAAAACTTAAAACTATAGTGAAACATTATAACGGATTAACGGTATAATTTTGTAATAAATAATTTGATAACAACTCTTATATACTCATCGTAGATGTCGCGTAATTTATTCAATTTAGGAAGAACTAACTAATGAAACAAGTACCAAAAAAACACCCATTCTGCGCTCGCTTGAATGTATTATAATGCTCAATCCAGCAATTAGTTGCTACACGACAAGAATTAATGACTGAAGCACAAGTAGTAATGCATCAATGATCTCAAGCGTGTCGAACTTACAATACTATTGTACTCCCATTCTAGCGTCTTGCTAACTTTACTGAAACTTGCCTTAATGCCTCAATGGTCTCTAGACAAGAAAATCTAAAACATTAAATATAATTAGGTACCTCCTCTTTGAGCCGAGCATTTTCCATTCGAAGTTGTTGCTCATCAAAAGATATCGAAGTCCCTCCACAGTTTGAGCAAACAAGTGAACGCAATGCATTTTGCAAGCGACTGTTCTCATTTCTTAAGTTATCATTATCATTTCTAAGAATAGCATTGTCCGACCGGTCTTGTTGTGCCTACACAACAAACATTAACCTAACGTAAGTAACATGAAAGTATCTTCACCACCTGATTCATCACATATATTCGAGACATTAGTAAAAAGCAGTTATCAAGAACTAGCACATCTGGCAAGTGCCATCCAAATCCAACATTTTTGATTCAATGTTCTGAAAAAAGACCACAACTGCTACAATTTAATTAAATCTAAACATTATTTAAATAAAACCCACAAAATCTTACCAATAATAAAAATAGCATCTAAATCCGTGTCATCATAAACCAAATAACACAATATCAATTCGAAAATCGAAATCAAAAACCCCCCAACAAGTTACCGAAGAGTGGGTTTAAGCAAATAAAGTAGGGCCCACTTATCAGATCCATAAAAGTGAAACGTTCAGTTGGACAACCATGTGTTTTGCCAATCGTACTAAATTGATAATAATGTCCATACCTTATCTACAAAGTGAAGATATAATAAAAACAACTTATTGTTGACAGGTGAAGACGGATCCTTATTCCCACTCAGAATCGAAAAACCCCGCATCCTTCATCTCAGAGTAGTAAGCAGTATCCAAGAGCAAATCTTCCTCCTAATATTAAAATCTCAGATTAGTAAGCAGTATCCAAGGACATGGTAGTTTACGGCGGCGATGTGAGTGAGTGAAGTGAAGGGTGGTGTTTGGTTTGATTTGATTTTGGTGAGTGAATTGTGGGCGCGGAAATGCTTTTTATTTTGTTCCAGTCCTGGTTTTTAGTATTATGAGTAATATGTGAAATGACAAAAAAAACCATCTGTACAATATACGGTTGCCCAACAAATAAAAGTTGCCCAAAAAACACTGCTGTACAATACGTGAATATACGGTTGCCCTTGGGCTAAGGGGGGAATTTTTTGAGATCGGGACAGATACTCTTAGCACTTGGGCAATCGGGCTATTTTAGTAATTATCCCAAATATTAATAACGTGTTTAGGCATTATTTATATCAACAATCTAGCATACTTAAGGCATTCATAACTAGAATAGAAAACCTAGTCAATCACAAAGTTAAGATAATCAGATGTGATAATGGAACTGAGTTTAAAAACAGTGTTATGAATCAGTTCTGTGTTGAAAATGGTATTTTAAGACAGTTTAGTGTGGCTAGAACTCCTCAACAAAATGGTGTTGCTGAGAGGAGGAATAGAACACTAATTAAGGCTGCTAGGACTATGTTGTCTGAATCCAAGATACCTACTACTTTTTGGGCTGAAGCATTCAATACTGCCTGTTTTGTACAAAATAGAAGTAAACTAGTAAAGCCTCATAACAAGTCCCCGTATGAATTATTACATGGTAGAAAGCCTATGATAGACTTTCTTAAACCACTTGGGTGTCCTGTTACTATCTTAAATACCTATGACCCACTGGGCAAATTTGATGGAAAAGCAGACCAATGATTTTTTGTTAGGTACTCTACCAATAGCAAAGCTTTTAGAGTATTTAATAATAGAACTAGGAATGTGGAAGAAAACTTACATGTTAGGTTTAATGAAACCACACCTAATGTTGCTGGTAGTGGACCTGTGATGAACTCAAATAAGTACATTTTATTACTATCATTTATCCTATTAATTTGACTTGTTTTACTATATTATGTATGAGGATTGATACTTAATCGTTTACTTTTGTAATTCTCAGGTAAAAACAAGCATTTGGTGAAACTTGGCGATTTTGAACTAATTATGGACCAAAACATGCAAGAAGTTAAGAGTCTACTGAAATGTACAAGATCAAGACAAATCTGCTCCAGATGCGCCACATCTCACTTATGATATGCGCCGCATCACTATCAATATTTCACCAGATACGATCCAAGATACAAGAGGACATGCGCCGCATCCTAGAATGGAGTTACGCCGCATCTTCTGGCGGTATACGAATATTCCTGAATATATTAATCTTGGACCCTACGCGAAGTTAAGTCAATGCGCCGCATCTACTTACTAGATGCGCCGCATCTTACCCTCAGACAGAAACTATAAATACCCCAAGACCAGACGAATTCGTGAGTGACATATTATATACGAAGACCGAAGTACAGAAACCTAGGGCGAATTCAGTACGAATAGGCAGCACAAGACACACCCAAACAAAGATACAAGAGCTGTAAGAAGGTGCTGCATGTGTTTAATTCATTAAGTAGTTTTGTTTTATTGTGTTAGTAATCTTTAATTCATCAAGATTGGTGGCTTGTGTAATGTGACAACGGAAAGATTGCACTCCCTTAAAACTGCTTTCTCATTAATTAAAGTTTATATGTTGATGTCTTTGGTGACTTTTATTAGTGCATTGATAACCTCTGTGTCTAGCTGAGCGTTGATCGGGTCGCCATGCCTCTGCCCTCGCCTATTTATTAGATCGCCTATGCATTCTATGGTCTGTAGAAAAGTAGGAAGAAAGATAAATAGGATAGTCATAAGTAATCATTAAGGGTTTACTCGCCGATAAGATTAGAACCAACGAGAAAGGACTTAATCTCGGTGCGTTGCATCGAACTATACACTTCATATAAAACTAGCAATAAAACAAGTGACAAACTACTTATCTATCAGGACAGCCTTCTTATTGTCTCAAGTATTTATCTGTGTACGTGTGTGCTATTCGCTGATTCGTGCCTATTGGTTTAGTTTATTATTTAATTGCAACCAAATCGTGCCAGTCTCTCAGGCTGAACCCCCTTGCGTTAGAATAGGTTGTATAGCTAACTCAATATATTAAAATACTGATTAGAATAACTAGATAATACGTTCCACTCTTAGTGATCGACACTCTACTTATCATTATATTCATACTGACCGGGTACACTGCTCGTTAAGTGTGTGTGTTATTGATAAGTCGGCTAAATATAAATTTAAAACTTGAGTAGGCATTAATACTGCTAAACCGCAACGACACATCGCACGCATCAAGTTTTTGGCGCCGTTGCCGGGGAGTGAATTGTTATTATCTGTTAATTTAATTAGTATTTTAATTAGGTTTTTAATTTTTTTTTTATCTAACCGCTAATTTTGTTATATATTAGATTAATTTGCATTCATTGTATTATTTTGCATATTTTCTGTTTTTGTGTGTTATTTGTTTGCTTTTATTTTAGTTTATTTTCGTGTGTTTTATTTTTACTTTTCGTATTTTTTGTGTTCTGCTATCGTTGTACTGAGCTAAATCGAACGATACGGCGCATCTATTTTCTTAGATACGGCGTATTGCGTTCAATCTTTATAAAAATCAACGCGTTTAATTAATTCGATACGACGCATCTTTTCCCCAAGATACGGCGTATCTGTTTTTAATAAAAAAAATTTCTAAACGTTAACGCCATACGACGCATCTGCTTTAGCAGATACGGCGTATCTATTATTGTAATTAAAAACAATTTTCGAATTATTAAACAGATACGACGCATCGATCTCTATCGATACGGCGTATCTTCTGAATCAAAAATCTTATATTTTGAAACGTAACGAAAATACGGCGCATTAACTTTTGTTAATACGACGAATATAATTCGGTAAATATAGTTGATTTTTGATATTTACTTTGATCGGTCCGCTACTCTCGTGTGCAAGTTGTTTATTTTCAGGATAAATGATGACTCCAGCATCACCATAAAAGATTACATTCTGAACCAAACCGAGAGACGCTAGCTGGAGTGATCGGACACAAGACTGCATGAGTGGAGGAAAACTCGGTACCGGTAACATTGAACATCTTAAATTCTTGAAATTGAACTCCAGGTAACCTCTACGATTATTCAACCAGCCCAAAGAAAAGTTCTCTACAATATAATATCAATTTTATTACCCGTATAATGCATCTGATTAAAATTGTAATCTTAAATTTTGTATGCTTAAAAACGATATTTGTTCCTAACCTCGGAATAAATCCTTATCCTCTAAACTATAAGATTACAAATGTTAATAAAACGTTTATACCTATTGCTCTTATTTTGAATTCATTTATATCATATGGTGTGACCGTTTTACCCCAATTTGATGTATAAAGAATCGTGTTGCGGAGGCCAAGGTACGTTCCTTATTTAAATTTCGTTCACTAATATAGCGATACGGCGGATCTAAATATCCCAAGCGCCGTATCTCTGACCAACTAGGATTCATTGACTAGTCAACGAAATTAAATAGATACGGAGCATCCCAATTTTCAATACGGCGCATCGTTTTGCCCTATAAATACGAAGGGAATGCGCCGGATCTAAACTTTTTACCGCATAATCCTCACACAGTTAAGAACGAACACACAGTAAAATTACACTCAAATTCCGAGCATTTTTTCTAAAAATCCGCCTCTAAATCCGATCTATAATCTTTCTCCTAATCATAAAATTAAGGTAATTACTCAATTTCGATTTAATCATGGTTAATACGAAAATTAGGGTTTATGTGATTAATTTGATTTGTGCTTAAATGATATAGAGATATGATTAGTACTTGTATTAGATGATCTTCCCCGTATTTAACTTGCGTAAATCATCAAATTTCTGGCCTAGTTTGATTTGACCAAAAATTTGGGTTTTGAATTCGATTTTGAATATTTAGCGGGAAGATGGATTAGTGGTGCAATGAGCTATTAGGACTGTTATAATGAGTATATGATACTGTGATATTAAGTAGGAGTTTACGTCACGGATACGGATTCTTGAAAAGCATACCTTGTCCCCTTTATTTTATACTGATATGCTTTTAGATGCGGCGCATCTAGGTTAGTTGATGCGGCGTAACGACCTATTTCAAAATTGATAAAATTCTAGATACGCCGTATTACTTAATCTCGATACGACGCATCTCCATACGCCGTATCTCATTTCTTGCTCCGCATCCCTTATACTTTGTGCAGATACGCCGCACTGATTAAATCAGATGCGCCGTATCTACCTTTCTTGCAGACTGCTTATTAACTTTGAAAATTTATTTCAGATGGCATTACCAGATGCCGCCCGTAGACACCCATGGCTTCATTTTGAAACAATGGGGCTAACACAGGGTGCCGTTGATGATTATATGACTAGACTTAGAAAGTTTTATCAGAGGAAAGTATTCAGTGTTCCAATTTTGGATTTTGACAGCATCAGGAATATTGATGAGGGTAACGCTGCTGAGGAATTACGAACTAGATTGGAGATGATACACAAAGATGGGGAGGGGCAGATTTTATTCAGGTCTTACGCTTGGGAACGGTTGTTTAGGATTGAGGAACCGTTGATAAAGGTTTTGATGTTGGAGTTTTTCTGTACTATACACTACAGGGAGACTGATCTGGGTCTTGACACATTCGATACATTGGTATTCAGACTGGGTGGTTTTGAACGAAGGATGTCTATGGGGCAGTTCATACTAGCTCTCGCGTTACACACTACAGCAGAAATGGCATCCCCAGGTTTTGCTGATTATTGGGCTGACAGTTTAAGGGTTGTTTCGGATCGTGGGGAGTTGGGAGATTATTGGGTTGAGATTTCATCTGGGGGTGATTCCACCACCACCACTCCTTCATACACATTGATTAGGGAGCCATTGAGGAGGCTTTGTCATCGTCTGATCGCCCTGACTATTGCCAGGAGGGGACAATCCCCTGAGAAAGTGACTACTTTGGATCTTTTTCTCTTACGGAGCATGGACGAGGGAGCTGTGGTGAACATCCCTCACTTCTTAGCACATTATTTACACAGGGTTGCTCCAGGAAGAGATGGTAGGAGCCAAATGACTGGGGGTCATTTTGTCTCTCGTCTTGCTAGGCATTTTGGGGTATTAGGTGATGAGATTCCCGCCGATCTCCCGATTGATGTAGCTAGATTACCTGGTATGGATGCAGACTACCTTGCGACTAGGCTTGGGATATGCGAGGAGATGATGGGTAGATACTTCTGGGCACCATTAGGACCATCTAGGCCTGCTGAGCCGGAGCAAGGGGATGCTCAGGCAGCCCCAGCTGCTGCTCCTGCTCAGGAGGAAGTACATGCACCAGCACCACCAGCTCCCCGCACGATTGGACAGAGAGTTGAGAGATTGGAGCTTGAGGTTAGGTCATTGAGAGAGAGTCTCGAGGCACAGAGAGTTGAGCTTGCTGGATTGAGGAGAGATACGAGCTGGTTAGTCGACGGCGTCAGTAGGGTGATGGTTCTTAATGGGGTCAGCCACCACCTTCCGGATGGTGCTTATGTCAGAGGGATTATCACATACGAGCGCAGGGTTTGCCGCAGGACTGACGAAGCTAGTACTTCAGGAGCACAATCAGATGACGTGACTCCCGACCAGCCTACAGCTTGACCACTCTTTGCACTTTCATTACGGACACGTTTTCTCGTACATTACTTATATTCTTTTGGGACTGTACTGATTATTACTAACATCTGTATATCTAATGCTTCAGTTTATGTTTCTTGTTATATCTGATGAAGACTGGCATTAAGTTCAGCATGAGAGTACGAGAGAACGTGAGAGATAAACTGTGGGATGAGCCATATTACAACAGACTGTTAACAGTCTGTTTGGTAACTACATGCGCCGCATCTAGTAAAACAGATGCTACGCATCCTATCCTTTATTTTATCTTATTTCGTAATTATTCCAGGCTCGATGCTGCGTATCTTCCCCTATAAGATACGGCGCATCGACTAACCTGATGAAGTTATGGAGCAACTGCCTAATGCACACACAACTTCTGTGTATACCAACTGAAGTATCGATATTAAAGAGCTGAACGTGAGTCTAACTTGAAGACTCTGGAATAAAGACAAGTGCTGGCCGGGAGACAACCCGGAGAAATTTTTATCATTCTGTTTTTGTGTCGAGTCAGTCAGGCCGCAGAGGATACGGCGCATCTCAATCCTGAGATGCGACGCATCTCCTGCAATGGTCATATCTTTATTTTTCTGCATTTTTTTTTATTTTCAGACTTTAAAACTTTTTATCAGTTTATTTTAATGCGGCGCATCCCTGGTTAAGGATGCGACGCATCTTCAATTCTGATCCGTATTTATTCCAGGCTCGATACGGCGTATCTTCTTCCATAAGATACGGCGCATCGACTGACCTGATGATTTTCATTTTTATTTTTATGTTTTATTTTTCCTAACTACTAATGTATTATGCAAGTTTGAACCTTTCTTAATATTAGGTGTGTTTTAAAGCCTTGGTGGTATTATAGATTCCTGCATTTCCTGTGGATACATCTATTATGAAGCTTAAACATTCTAATCCACAAGAAAGATGATTTTTGCTCTTATACTAATGGAGGATCATACCGAGCAAATCTCAGGGGAGTTTTTCTGTTCTAATTCTTTTATTTTCCAGTTTTTAACCTTTTATACAAACAACGAGGACGTTGTTTAACTTAAGTGGGGGGATTGGAGAATTAGAACACTTAACACTTACTTGTCCTAAACTTTTTCAAAATATGCTTAAAATGTGCTTAATATATCATAATTTAAAATTTTTAGCATGTTTTTGTTTAAGATCTAAGTTGCATAGCTGCACACATGACGTTATTTTCAAAAAATTGTGATTTTTCAAAATTCACAAATCTATGAGTGTGCCGGTGACTTGTAAACTTTAGAACTTGGCTTGTATACTATTCGAGACCACCATAATAAGTATTATTTTATAATTGGAATGACTTGTCTAAATTGGTAAATTTCTAGGATTACACCCAAATAGCCTTTATATGTTATGTGTTATTAACTAACTACACTGGTTAGTTAACCCCCGTATAAACCCTTTTGTTACTCTCATTTTTAGAGTAAGATACCCCTAGAAAAACACTCAGAGCCATTCCTTTCGTTTCTTACACCTTTGTTAAAATGTTTCGTTACACCTTAAACCTTAGCCTACCCTGTAGATTAGAATCCGTGGTTTGGTTAATTGCTATAGGCAAAGTGTGTTTCCTTACATTACCTGTGTTCGCGTGCGTAATTCATTATCTATGGTTAGGTCGGGAAATTGCACAATGCAATTGGAGTGAAAGTAAATATTGTATATCTTTGAGTTTATTTTTCGTGTGTTTACTACTTTCACTATTACCGTTATTTCTGAAGTTATGAAAAATATGGAAAAATTATCCAGAATTATCATTATAGTGATGTGGTGAAATTTTACACATCTATGTTTATGTTTAAAGTTTAAAAAAAAAAAAAAAAAAAAAAAAAAAAAATCGAAAAAATAGAAAAGAAAAAGAAAAAGATGAGTCGGATGTTTGTTTAAACCAACTTATGTAAAGTTTTGTATTAAGTGGTCGATATCACCACTAGTTGTTGTATATTATATCTATGGATTGAATGGGAGTTGGCAGTTATGGGAACACCAACTAAGGTTTATTCTCTGATTGAGATTTTGTTGAGTATAATTCGTGTCTGCCTAAAGCGTGTGTTTCAAGTGTTAAAGCGTGAGTTATTCAGTGATATGAGTCTTATTCATGGGATGGTTGGGATAGTGATTAACCACACTTAGGATTTTAATTTATCTGTTTTGTTTATTTTTCATTTTACACCAATTTATATCCCAAATGTTATCCATACCCTGTATTATTCTTTATCCAACCAAACCTTTGATTTATTGAGATTAGGGATTTGAGCAATCTTAAGTATCGTAGTCGTGGATTCGGCTATGTATTTATGATTTTGTCGCCCTTTTTGATATATTATTATTGGTAAAGATTACTTGGTCCTATCTTTAGCCCATTCGAGTTAAGGATTTGAGCAATTGCAAGTATCGTGTTCGTGGATTCGATCATGTATTTGTGATTTTGTCACCTTTCCTGGAATTTGAGATCGATAGAGATTAAGAAGAGTAATTAACCCTTAAACCTCAAACCCTTTTTACCGTTTTAGACTTGTTATTCCTTAGCTTTAGTGGAGGAGATGTGTATACTTGCCAAGCTTATGATAGAATATTCGTCGCGACTGGACAGTTAAACGATTAGATTTGCTTTTATCAAATTATTTTATTTTACTTCTAATTCGTTAAGTGTTTGGTTGTGTGATTATGACAAAAATGAATACATGCTTAAATATAAAAATACATCCTAATATCTTTTAGGATACATTTTCATAAGTTTTAATCTAAGGTTTACTTGGGGACAAGTAAAGTTCAAGTGGGGGGATATTTGATGAACTCAAATAAGTACATTTTATTACTATCATTTATCCTATTAATTTGACTTGTTTTACTATATTATGTATGAGGATTGATACTTAATCGTTTACTTTTGTAATTCTCAGGTAAAAACAAGCATTTGGTGAAACTTGGCGATTTTGGACTAATTATGGAGCAAAACATGCAAGAAGTTAAGAGTCTACTGAAATGTACAAGATCAAGACAAATCTGCTCCAGATGCGCCGCATCTCACTTATGACATGCGCCGCATCACTATCAATATTTCACCAGATACGATCCAAGATACAAGAGGACATGCGCCGCATCCTAGAATGGAGTTACGCCGCATCTTCTGGCGGTATACGAATATTCCTGAATATATTAATCTTGGACCCTACGCGAAGTTAAGTCAATGCGCCGCATCTACTTACTAGATGCGCCGCATCTTACCCTCAGACAGAAACTATAAATACCCCAAGACCAGACGAATTCGTGAGTGACATATTATATACGAAGACCGAAGTACAGAAACCTAGGGCGAATTCAGTACGAATAGGCAGCACAAGACACACCCAAACAAAGATACAAGAGCTGTAAGAAGGTGCTGCATGTGTTTAATTCATTAAGTAGTTTTGTTTTATTGTGTTAGTAATCTTTAATTCATCAAGATTGGTGGCTTGTGTAATGTGACAACGGAAAGATTGCACTCCCTTAAAACTGCTTTCTCATTAATTAAAGTTTATATGTTGATGTCTTTGGTGACTTTTATTAGTGCATTGATAACCTCTGTGTCTAGCTGAGCGTTGATCGGGTCGCCATGCCTCTGCCCTCGCCTGTTTATTAGATCGCCTATGCATTCTATGGTCTGTAGAAAAGTAGGAAGAAAGATAAATAGGATAGTCATAAGTAATCATTAAGGGTTTACTCGCCGATAAGATTAGAACCAACGAGAAAGGACTTAATCTCGGTGCGTTGCATCGAACTATACACTTCATATAAAACTAGCAATAAAACAAGTGACAAACTACTTATCTATCAGGACAGCCTTCCTATTGTCTCAAGTATTTATCTGTGTACGTGTGTGCTATTCGCTGATTCGTGCCTATTGGTTTAGTTTATTATTTAATTGCAACCAAATCGTGCCAGTCTCTCAGGCTGAACCCCCTTACGTTAGAATAGGTTGTATAGCTAACTTAATATATTAAAATACTGATTAGAATAACTAGATAATACGTTCCACTCTTAGTGATCGACACTCTACTTACCATTATATTCATACTGACCGGGTACACTGCTCGTTAAGTGTGTGTGTTATTGATAAGTCGGCTAAATATAAATTTAAAACTTGAGTAGGCATTAATACTGCTAAACCGCAACGACACATCGCACGCATCAACCTGCTTGGCTATTTGATATTGATCCACTGACCAAAAGTATGAATTATGAGCCAATAAATACAGGTATCACTAACATGTCTGCAAGATCAAAGGCTAACTCAATTGCAGGTGCACAAGTCAAAGACAAAGAACCCGTAGGAGAATCTGTCTTGCTTGATGAATGGAAGCTTGATCCTATTATGTCAACAAAGTAAAAGAGTTCAAAAGCTGCTATTATCCATGAGAAGGATGATGGAAGCAAAGAACATTCAAATACTGAAGAGAATGTTGCTGAGATGGTGAATGAAGAGTCAGCAATTGATACAATACAGGAAACTCAAGCTAGCAGCAAAATTTCTGATCCTGCTGCTAATACAAGACAACCTGCTGCTAGGCAAAATTATCCGGCTGCTGCTCCAATCAGTTCTGCAACAAAGTTTCCTGCTACTGATTATGACTCTTCTGATGATGACTCTGAGGCATATAGATTACACAAGATCTATGAAGATACTGATGATGAAGTTGTTGATGTATTTGGGGCTGGAGCTGATTTGTCAAACATGGAACCAGTGATACCTGTTAGTCCCACTCCAACCACCAGGATACACAAGCACCATCCAAAAGAAAACATCATTGGTGATTCTGCTTCTGCTGTTCAAACTAGAAGCATGTCAAAGGGGTTGAGAGACCTAGTTGATGAGGGTCTTCTTGCACAAATTCATCATCAAACTAATAGCCACAAAGACTTACAAAATTGTATGTTTGCTTGTTTTCTATCACAGGAGGAACCCAAGAATCCTTACCAAGCATTAAAAGATGAAAGCTGGGTGGAAGCTATGCAAGAATAATTGCTTCAATTCAAGCTCCAACAGGTCTGGACATTAGTCAATTTACCATCTGGTAAAAAGGAAATTGGTACTAGATGGGTGTACAGATGCAAAAGAGATGTTAGAGGCATTGTGGTCAGAAAAAAAGCAAGATTGGTGGCTCAGGGATACACACAAGAAGAAGGAATTGATTATGATGAAGTTTTTGCTCCTGTTGCAAGAATTGATGCTATCATATTATTTCTAGCTTATGATTCATTCTAGAACTTCACTGTGTATCAAATGGATGTGAAGAGTGCTTTCTTATATGGGACAATTGATGATGAGGTTTATGTCTCACAACCTCCTGGTTTTGAAGATCCAGATTTTCCCTACAAAGTATACAAGGTGGAAAAAGCACTCTATGGTTTACATCAAGCTCCTAGAGCTTGGTATGATACCTTATCAAAGTACTTGTTATCCAACGGTTTCATCAGAGGAACCATTGACAAGACTTTGTTCATCAAGAAACTCAGAAGTGATATCTTGTTAGTTCAAGTGTATGTTGATGATATCATTTTTGGTTCAACAAATAAGGTGTTATGTGAAGAATTTGAAAAACTCATGCACGACATATTTGAAATGAGTTCCATGGGAGAACTTAATTTCTTCTTGGGGCTTCAGGTTATACAAATGAAAGATGGCATCTTCATCAGTCAAGAAAAATATGTGAATAAATAATAAAGAAGTTTGACTTCTCTGATATTAGGGCTATAAAGACAACAATGGAGACAAGCAAAACATTGCTCAAAGATGAAGATGGGGTAGATTTTGATGTGCATGTGTATAGGTCAATGATTGGCTCATTGATGTATCTAACTGCTTCAAGGCCAGATATTATGTTTGCTGTATGTGCTTGTAACAGATTTCAAGTGACTCCTAAAGTGTCTCACTTTAATGCAGTCAAAAGAATCTTTAAATACTTAAAAGGTCAACCTAATTTGGGCTTTTGGTATCCAAAAGATTCAACATTTGATCTGGTAGCATATTCAGATAGTGACTATGCTGGAGCAAGTTTAGATAGAAAATCAACCACTGGTGGGTGTCAATTCCTTGGACACAGGTTGATTTCTTGGCAATGTAAGAAGCAGACTGTGGTTGCCAACTCCACAACTAAAGCAGAGTATGTTTCAGCTTCAAGTTGTTGTGGTCAAGTGTTGTGGATTCAGAACCTACTGCTGGATTATGGGTATAACTTTCTAAACACAAAATTCTATATTGATAATAGCAGTACAATTTGCATCATCAAAAATCCTGTTTTTCACTCTAAAACAAAACATATAGAAATAAGACATCATTTTATAAGAGATTGTTATGAAAAGAAACTCATTCAAATAGTTAAAATCCATACTGACAATAATGTTGCTGATCTTCTCACTAAAGGCTTTGATGTGGGAAGATTTCAATATTTAATTGCTAGTATTGGAATGATGAATATTTGAACTATGATCTTTTATCTATATGTTTTTGATATTTTTGAAAGGATTTATGCTGCTATTATTCAATGTGATAGTTGTTTAGTCATCCTGCTGCTAGTTATCAATACTCTGCTGCTGGTTATCACTAACATGCTGCTAGTTATAAATAACATGCTGTTAAGTTATTTATTCTGCTGTTGAGTACAAGTGTGAAGTGAGCTTTTATTCTAGTCTCTTTGGATTGTTGAGACTCCTTGGATCGTTTTGAGTCTTTGTAATTTTTCTAGGAATGTTTGGGAAAAAAAATCTTTGTTTTATACTCAACTAATACATGATAATTCAACATGGATGGCAAAACTGAGAATCAAGGAAGTTGGGAAGTGTCAGAGGTCATTCTGCTGCTAGCACACCTAACCTGCTGGTAGGCATAATCAACCTGCTGCTATGGTGCTGCTGATAAAAATAGTAAGTTGAAGCAACCTGCTGCTAATTTTGAAAGAGCAGGGTCTATTTTTTGTAAATTTGGAGCCAACCCAAACCCTAACGGTTATAAATGCCCAATTATATTTAATATCATCATTAAATTTGTGCGCCCACTAACTAAACGGTTTCAAGCAATCTCCATAACCGCAAATCAGTTACCAAAACCTCACTTACTACAAATTAATCACTTCCCACAACCCAAAATTCACTCTCCCACAACAATGGCACAACAATCAATAACATTTGCAAAGAACCACAACCAGATCGCTTTTCTTCGAAAGGTTAGGGAATCTGAGGATTTTAGTGAAATAATTGATTTTCTTACTGCATCTTCCATAAAGTATGCCTTAATTGTTAGGCCAGCTGTTTATAAAACCCATATGAAAATGTTTTGGTCTACAGTAAAGCTTAAAGCTAAAAATGAGGAAGAAAGGTTAGTTGCAAAGTTTGATGGTGAGAAGATTGTTGTTACTGAAACATTTATAAGACGAATTCTTCGTCTTACAGATGATGAGGGAATAACATGTCTTCCCACTAATGAACTTTTTGCAGGACTGGCCAATATTGAGTATGAAAGGCAAGATGATAATTTAACATTTTTTAAACGCCTTCTCAACCCACAATGGAAATTTCTTGTTCATACCTTTGTGCATTGTCTTAGTCCTAAAATAACTAGTTGGAATGAATTTAGTGCAGGCCAGGCTACAGCCTTGGTTTGTCTATCTTCAGGACAACTATTTAATTTTTCGGCTATGATCTTTTAGGGGTTGAAAAAGAATGTTTCTGGAAAATTATATGTTTATCCTATGTTTATACAACTTTTGATAAACAGTCAATTAGAAAATCCTTTTGAACATCAAGGTATTGAACCAAACAAAACATTGGGTCTAAAAATGTTTCCTTACCTTAGAAAGATTGGGTCTGGGTTCTCTGGAAATGTCACTCCTCTAACCCCTCATATGCTCCAAATTGCTGCCAACCAACCACCACCTACACCTGAATCATCAAGCCAATCCCATTCCTCTAGTGATGATACTGCAAATAATACAAAGGAGGATAATTTAGGTGTCACAGGTGATGCAGGTGACACTATGGAAGAGGCTGACACTACTGTTCCAGGCTTAAACCCAGAACAGGACAGTGTCAACATAGCTAAGACCTCAACCATGGCAACACCAAATGTGGAAGGTTCTCAGGATCCTACCACACTTGGTGGTAACCCCAGCCACATGGCTAATATGGGGGGCTCAAGCAGTCAAAATAGGTTTGATGCTGAGTTTGTGCTCAATGATTCACCTCTCAGGACTGTTAACACAGATCGAAGTGATGAGAGCAGACATGAAACACATGAATTGATGGATAATATTGTACAAGAGGCCAAATCCAATAAACCATCTCTCGGGTCAGGTAACACTGACCGAAATGGGGAGGATAGTGTTAAACTTATAAAAGAATTGACTGTAAAATGTGCAGAATTCTCTTCAGAAGTTGCTGACCTCAAGAAAGAACTAATAAGGGTGAAAAGCTACCAAGGGTTGAGGGTCAGGCAACTTGCTAGTTCCTAATCATCCAAGTCTTCAAGGTTGAGAAAATTGAAGAAGGAGGTTAGTGTTTCCAAACCTGTTTTGGGGGAGAATGCTCCCAAACAGGGGAGGAATGCGTATGATGGGATGGATACATGGAATTCAGGTAAGGCAGAATTTGAAAAAGTTGAAAATGAACCTACTGCTATGGATGTTAGTGATGAGGTTGAACATGCTGTTGTAAATGAACCTGCTGCTGTGGATGTTGGTAATAAGAATGAAGGTGCTGCTGTGAATGTGGGTACAACAGTTGATGGGAGTAGTAGTGACACACTACATGAGTTTGTAGGGAAGGAAAAGTTTGGAAATGAGGTTGAATTGGAAGGAATGGAGAAAGGAGTCAAGATACATGCTGCTATTGATCCTGCTGCTGGTACAGAGCAACATGCTGCTAGTTCAAATCAACCTGCTACTGCATCAGAAACAAAATCAGATGATGATGACCAAACTCCCTTAGACCAGATCCTAAAGAAAATCAAAACAAAACAAACCTCACCAAAGCCAAAACCAACACCAAAATTTATTCTAACACTACCAAAACCATCACAATACACAAGACCAAAAGTCAAAGGAATAAGTTTCAAAGAACCTGCACCCACAACAAAACCATCACAACCCTCCATTTCAGCAACAGATAAAGGTAAAAGCATTATAGTTGAGAAACCAAAAGAAAAATTTAAGATCTTGACTGCTGCTGAAAAAGAACATATAAAAGAAGGAGATGCAGAGTATATAAAGAGCATGTAAGCTCAGTGGAGGGTAGAAGATGAATTGGATAAAAAAAAAAGCATATAGATGAAGATAGAAAGGTGGCATGGGAAGAGCAAAGGATAGAATGGGAAATGTACACTCCTAAGGAACAAGCAAATGCAGTAGATGATCTGCTGGCAAATTTTAGGAGGAAACATAATCAAAAGAAAGATGAGAAGTTTAAGAAGAAGAGAATGTCAGCAGAAGAAGAGATCAGGGGCATGAAAATGTATTTGCACAATCAATGTGGATGGAAATATAGCAGATTCACAGGAATGTCCAGAAATGCCATCAGAGAAGCATATTACACAAATCATGCAAGGATGCACAAACCAGTTAAACCTCTCACAGATGAAGAAGTAAGAGAGCTCACAAGAATGAAAGTGACATCAAATGCTTATATGGAGCCTGATTGGCAAAAAGAGCCTAAAGTTGTAAAAGAAAAAGAGAGTTTAACTGAAGCTGAAAAGAAGAAAGAAGTGAAAGATAAAGTAGAAGGAAGTTCTACTATTGGTGTTAAGAGGGGTAGAACAAAGCAAGTGGCTAGAAAGAAGAAAAGAAAATCTCAAGTCCAGTTCAGTGACTCAGAAGATAATCCTGAAGAGGCTGCTGTAGATGATTCAGATGGGGTTACTGCAGTTGATATGAAGAAGATTATAGATATCACAGTCTATAAGCCATAACCAGAACCAGAGGTAATAAATGAAGTTCCCTTGGCTTCACAATATCCAATCATCTCCTATGTTCATAATGTGACAGACAAAAATGAAGTATGGTGGCAAATCAGGAGATCCAATGGGGTATGTGAAAAGTACTACAGGTTCTCACAGATGCTACACTACATGAATAGGGATGATTTGGTACAGCTTTGGAATTTATATAAGAAGTGGTATGGTGATGACATCAAATAAGTACATTTTATTAGCATCATTTATCCTATATTATTGACTTGTTTCAAATCACTTTATATAAGAATTGATACTTAATCGTTTACTTTTGTAATTCTCAGTTATGAACAAGCGTTAGGTGAAAGTTAATGATTTCGGACGAAAATTGGAGCAAAATGATCAAGATTGGAAAAGTTTGCTGAATTGAAGAGATTAAAGACCATTGCCTGACTTTGAAGCATGCGTCGCATCTGATTTTATCATGCGTCGCATATGAAACTTTGGTCAACGAAGAAGAACCAACTTGTTCTACTCCAGATACGCCGCATCAGACCTATCCGATGCGCCGTATCGGCCATATACAATCCTTACCAAGAATTCAAGAAATCAAGTGAAGATTAGAAGCTTAATGAAGAAGTCAAGATTACAAGTCGACACTTGAAGATGCTTTCGTATTTTGGCCATAAAATCTTCATCCGGACTCCGATTTAGTTGATTCAAGCGGCCACGGAAAGAGAAAAAGGAGATCTACCTGTATCTGAAGGAGATGCGGCGCATCAGGTCTTTAGATGCGCCGTATTGGGAGATGCTCCATATCAGATTTATAGATACGCCATATCGGGTCAGTTTCAGACTTGGAGGCTACGTTTACTTATAGATGCGGCGCATCTAACTCTATAGATGCGCCGTATCGACCCAGATTTCAGAATCTATAAATACCGAACTCATTAACGAATTTGGGCATCTTTGGGAACCTTTAGGGTCATTCCCAGACGATCACAACCCCTCCAAACAGCAGAAGATCACCCTAGAAGACCTAATTATCCTTGAAGAGCATCTCTAATCATTGTAACGTATTCATTATATGTTTATGCACTTTGTTATAGAGATTATGGGCTAACACCCTTATGTGTTAGCCATGTTTATGATTATTTGATATTTTGATGTGTTTCTAATTCGATTGGTTGCTAAGTCTTCGTTTTAATTATTTATGTTAGTAGTTTGTTTTATTGTAATAGTAAGCTTTAATTCATCAGGATTGATGGCTTGTGTAATGTGACAACGGAAAGATTGCACTCCCTTTAATATTGCTTTCCCATCAATTAAAGTTTATATGTTGATGTCTTTGGTTACTACTTATTAGTGCATTGATAACCTCTGTGTTTATTAGTGGCCTGCGCATTTGACTACGGAAAAGAATGTGGCTCCCACGGTTATAGGTAACCTGATCAGTTAAATATAACTTTTAGACATAAGTAATCATTAAGGGATTTCTCGCCGATAAGATTAGAGCCAACGAGAAAGGATTAATTACATACACTTCATATAAAACTAGCAATAAAACAAGTGACAAGCTATTTAAACATAAACACAATTATTAAGCAGCTTTATGCAGATTCCAATTAGAATGGAATCTAGACTCTAGGTACAAGAGGTAGGATGGACCGCGCCTAGTCTTGAGCACCAATCACTGCAGGTCTTAGAACTTATTAAAACTTAATCATATATGAAACTTGGTTAACACACTCTTCTTATCTTTGGTATTTTCTATTGTTTGTTTATCTTAGTTTAGTTAGAATAAAACCAAACCCGTGCCAGTCTCTCAGGCTGAACCCCCCTTTATGTTAGTTTAGGAGAGTCGAATACCTCTAGAATTAGTATATTAGAAATCTCACTCTTAGTGATCGACACCCTACTTACCAACTAGGCTACATTGATCGGGTACACTGCCCGTTAGTGTTGTTATAGGTTAAGTCGGCAAAATATAAATGTAAAACTTGATAAGGAATAATCACCTATACAACGACACATCAAGTTTTTGGCGCCGCTGCCGGGGAGTGATTGTTTTAATTTGATTTATTGGTATTTTAGTTTAGTTAGTTTTTTTTGTTTCTGTGTTTCTGTCTCAGAAAGGCAATACGGCGTATCCTTGTCTGTGGATGCGGCGTATCTGTCTTATATCAATACGGCGTATACAGGTCAATTGTATACGGCGTATTGACGTTCTGTGACCAATTTTTTTTGATCGTTTTTCTTTATTTTTGTTTATTTAATTTTTATTTTTCGTTTTAGTTTTTATTGTTTTTGTTTCGGTTACTGCTGTTCTTGGTTGTTTATCTTTCAGGTAATAATGATGATGGATAATCCGGACATAACTATGGAAGAATATCTTAGGCTTAACAATGAAAGATCCTTGAGCAATAAAAAGGTTTACGATTGGGAAAGAGCAAGATATGGTGCACAAGTCATCAATGATAAAGAACCCACGATGGAAGAGTACTTATTATCAAAGCAGGAAGAGTCAGGGAAAGAAAGAAAGACATTGCCATTTAGACACACTTGGACTTTATCCAATGATGATGATGAAGAAGAATCATACGATTTTGGTGCAATTAGGTTTCCGGCAATAGTTATTGATGATGTTATTTCTCCGGAAGTTGCCCAAGATGAAGAAGAGTCACAAGTGTTTGATTTGAATGAAAATCCGGCAATTGTTTACAAAGAAGCTTATTCATCCGAAAGTGCTTATGATGAAAATGAAGATGAATGTGGAACAATGGTGTATGGTGCTATTACTTGTGATTTTTCACCCGAGTTGGAAAATATATTCTCATCATATCAAAAACACCATGATGATATTCCATCGGATGAAGATAATGAGTATTCTAATATTGAAAGTTTTGATTGTATTGTGTACGATGCCATACCGCAATTGCCACAACAAAATGAAATATTCATGCGTGGAACAAATGAGCCAGATTATGACCCCACAAAGGATTTTGAAGAAATGTGGGATGACTTATTTGAGGCGGCTATTCGGGAAAAGGATGAAATTACAAGACCACTAGTTGAAGATGGAGACTCACAAGATGAATTGGAGTCACTTACAACAAAAAGTGGTACTAATTTATTTAATATTATTAATCCCGTTACTAATAATCTTGCTAGTTTTCCTAAACAGGTTGCAAAACGAAAGAATGATGAGGTGGAATTTACTACACCAACTAATGATGAATATAAAGCACCTGTTATCAACCCATTTTTGGTGGAGCTCGAGAAAGAATTCAAGGATGAGCTGATGGACACGACCATGATTGAAGAGGATGATTTCAATCCTATGAAGGATATAGAGGAACCCGAACTTTTACTCGCCAAAGACCCTTTCTCATCTTTTATGGAAGTCAAGGGATGCCTTACTACCAATAGAACAAACGAAGAAGAAGGGAAATTCATTGATCCTCAACATACTACTCTCTCACATGTAATGTTCATGTCATACAATTTAACAACCAAACCTGGTAAGGTAATGAACGAAGTACACATATTGCCAAGGTATTATCTTTACATATTCTATCCATCTCTAGTAGCAAATTTACACCGTTATGGTACTTATTGCTACTATCACCCGCACTTGACCGCAAGTGGGGGGAAAAACACCCTATTGCCTAGTAAATAAGGGTGGAGTCAGGCTCGTGACTCTAACAAAAACAAGCGCTTCTTGGGAGGCAACCCATGCTTGTCTTTTATTTTGTTTTTAGTTTATTTTTATTTTTGTATTTATGTCAGTTGGTCAATACGGCGCATGCACTTTTAGTGGATGCGGCGTATTAGTTACAGGAAGTTGATGCGGCGTATCCAATAATCCATGGATACGGCGCATCGACACTCTGGCTGTAATTTTCGGTAGTTTTATTTTCCTAACCAATGATTAACGAGATGTTCTCGAGTCTATTTTTCTGTGGTCTCTATATATTTACAGGTATGGACGAATGAAGATGTTGATGAACTCCCACATTTTATATGCTCGCATTCTTACATGGTGGATCATACCGAGCAAATCTCAGGGGAGTTATGCGTTTTAATTCTTTCTATCTCTTGTTTTTAATTTCAAATACAAACAACGAGGACGTTGTTTAACTTAAGTGGGGGGATGGAGAATTAGAACGTTACTTGTCCTTAATTTTTCAAAAATATGCTTTAATCTATGCTTAATTATAAAAATTTAAATTTTTTTTTAGCATGTTTTTGTTTAATCTAAGTTGCATAGCTGCACACATAACCTTATTTTCAAAAATTGTGAACTTATCAAAATTCACAAATCTATGAGTGTGCCGGTGACTTGTAAACTTTAGAACTTGGCTTGTATACTATTCGAGACCACCATAATGAGTATTATTGATATAATTGGAGTGACTTGTCTAACTTGGTAAATTTATAGGATTTCACCCAAAAAGCCTATTATATGTTTTGTGTTATTAACTAACTACACTGGTTAGTTAACCCCCGTATAAACCCTTTGTTTACTCTCATTTTTAGAGTAAGATACCCCTAGAAAAACCCTCAGAGCCATTCCTTTCGTTTCATACACCCTTTGTTAATGTTTCATTACACCCTTACACCTTAGCCTACCCTGTAGATTAAAGTCCGTGGTTAGTTACTTTAGGCAAAGTGTGTTTCCTTACAATTAACTGTGTTCGCGTGCGTAATTCATTATCTATGGTTAAGGTCGGGAAATTGCACAATGCAATTGGAGTGAAAGTAGATATTGTATAATTTGAGTCTTGTTATTTTTCGTGTGTTTACTACTTTCACTATTACCGTTATTTCTGAAGTCATGAAAAGTATGGAAAAATTATCCAGAGTTATCGTTTTAGTGATGTGGTGAAATTTTACACATCTATGTTTATGTTAGTAGTTTGAAAAAAAAAATCGAAAAAATGAGAAAAGAAAAAGAAAGAAGAAGTTGGAAGTTTGTTTTTACCAACATTGTAAAGTTATCATTATTGTTGTTGTACTATATTTATGGATTGAATGGGAGTTGGCCGTTATGGGAACGCCAACTAAGGTTTATTTTGTGATGATGATTAAGATTTAATTGAGTCTAATTCGTGTCTACCCAAAGCGTGAGTTTCAAGTGTCAAAGCGTGAGTTAGTCAATGATATGTGTCTTATTCATGGGATGGTTGGGAAGTGATTAACCACATTAGGACTTAATCTATTCGTTTGTTTATTTTTCATTTTACACCAATTTATATCCCAAATATTATCCATACCCTATATCATTCTTCATCCAAACCTTTGATTTATTGAGATTAGGGATTTGAGCAATCTTAAGTATCGTAGTCGTGGATTCGGCTATGTATTTATGATTTTGTCGCCCTTTTTGATATAATATTATTGGTAAAGATTACTTGGTCCTATCTTTAGCCTATTCGAGTTAAGGATTTGAGCAATTGCAAGTATCGTGGTCGTGGATTCGATCATGTATTTATAATTTTGTCGCCTTTTCTGGAATGTGAGATCGATAGAGATAAGAAGGATGATTAAACCTTAAGCCTCAAAACCCTTTTTACCGCTTTAGACTTGTTATTCCTTGGCTTTAGTGGGGGTGATGTGTATACTTGCCAAGCTTATGATAGAATATTCTTCACGACTGGACAGTTAAACGATTAGATTTGCTTTTATCGAAATATTTTATTTTATTTCTAATTCGTTAAGTGTTTGGTTGTGTGATTATGATGAAACGAATACATGCTTAAATATAAAAATAAATCCTAATATCTTTTAGGATACATTTTCATAAGTTTAATCTAAGGTTTACTTGAGGACAAGTAAAGTTCAAGTGGGGGGATATTTGATGACATCAAATAACGACATATTATTAGCATCATTTATCCTATATTATTGACTTGTTTTATATCACTTTATATGAGAATTGATACTTAATCGTTTACTTTTGTAATTCTATGTTATAAACAAGCGTTAGGTGAAAGTTATCATGCGTCGCATATGAAACTTTGGTCAACGAAGAAGAACCAACTTGTTCTACTCCAGATACGCCGCATCGGACCAATCCGATGCGCCGTATTGGCCATACACAATCCTTACCAAGAAATCAAGTGGAGATTAGAAGCTTAATGAAGAAGTCAAGATTACAAGTCGACACTTGAAGATGCTTTCGTATTTTGGCCATAAAATCTTCATCCGGACTCCGTTTTAGTTGATTCAAGCGGCCACGGAAAGAGAAAAAGGAGATCTACCTGTATCTGAAGGAGATGCGGCGCATCAGGTCTTTAGATGCGCCGTATTGGGAGATGCTCCATATCAGATTTATAGATGCGCCATATCGGGTCAGTTTCAGACTTGGAGGCTACGTTTACTTATAGATGCGGCGCATCTAACTCTCGCCGTATCGAACCAGATTTCAGAATCTATAAATACCGAACTCATTAACGAATTAGGGCATCTTTGGGAACCCTTAGGGCCATTCCCAGACGATCAAAGCCTCTCAAAACAGCAGAAGATCACCCTTGAAGACCCAATTATACTTGAAGAACATCTCTTATCATTGTTATACTACTTAATCATTCGGTTAGCGTATCATATTCTTTATGTTTAATACTCTATTCGTCTTGATTATATTTTTGTATTTTGTTACAGAGATTATGGGCTAACACCCTTAGGTGTTAGCCATGTTTATGAAGTTTTATTAGTTTTTATGATTATGTCGATGTGTTTGCTTTGTTATTGGACTGGGTGCTTGTCGATAAAAACTCGTTTATTGCTTATAACTAGTAGAAGTGTATGTAACTAGGTTATGATCCTTATAACTTTAATTGATGTGACTTAACTACCTGTAATTGTGGTTGCTTAGGTTGAGTTATTTGCATGTTAACCCGAATCTCTATTAGGAATCATTGTTTGGCATAAACGGAACGTGTCTACAACCTAATAGGACTAGTAGCGCGTAATACCGAACTAGGTTAGATGGTTTAAAGCAATAAGTTAGTATTGATGCTAGACAAGTCACTATGATCATGTCCTCTTTCCCACCACGATGGTAGGTTATTTAATCGTGACAAGATTAATAATCGGATTGGCGACAAAACAATTGAATGAATTAAAACAAGTAGACATAAGCATGTATAACTATAAAATAGATCAGACTTGGCTAACCCGTTCTTCCTATCTATCTTCATCTATCTTTAATTTGCTTTTAATTAGTTTAATATTTATTTTCTCGTATTTAGTTTAATTAAACACACAAAATCGTGATAGCCTCTCAGGCTAAAACCCCAAAAATATTTACTTGCTGTCTAGGTTAGTTAGTTTAGTAATTAGAATACCTTTAGATCACTTTAGCTTCGCTCCTAGTGAACGACCCTTGCTTACCTAAAAACTATCTACATTGATCGGGTACACTGCTCGTGAGTGTTTAGAGTCTATAGGTTTGTTCGGCAATAAATAAATTTAAAACTTGGTAGTTTATTATAGACCTAAAAAAACACATCATATGGGCAGACTCCTCCAGCTATAGTGTATGAAAGACTACACTATTTTCAGTTGAACAACATGTTTGAACCTGATGAAAGAGATCTTGTATGGAAGGATTTGCTAGCTTCTAAACAGGTTCATAAATGGTATCTATACCAATCATGTGGAGTACATGAATTGGAGGGTAAAGGATTAAGTGTCTACTTGCTGATTGAAAAGGATTATCCCTTCCTCAACAATACTTATTTGATCTCTCAGATGTTGCAGCCTGGAATGTTAAGAATGCATAGACCTTTCATGTCAGACCATCAAGCCTTGAGTTGGTAGAGAAATATAAGGCAGTGCTGCAATCAAGAACATCACAACAGCAGTAAGTGTTTGGAAGCATTCTCCTAGTGTTTATCTCATATTTTGAAGAAACTTGATGATTTTAGGAAGAAATATCAAGTTTGGGGGAGGATTGTTGGGCCTAAATGATGATGATGCTCAGGTTTTCATAAGCTAACTCTTATTAGTGTTGAAAATTGTCTAAGTGTTAACCTACTGCCAGTTCACTTCAACCTGCTGCTCAGTATGTCGACAAGAGTCTGAAGATTTAATTAAGTGTTAACCTGTTGCTAGTGTATGTCAAGATGCTGCTAGTGTAAACAACATGGTGCCGACTATACAACTAACGTTAATAATTGTAATATTATTAATAGTTGTTATTTTATCTTATGTACTGATCATGGGGCGGCTCAATGTTTCAAGGGTTCCAGCACTTAAAGGAGATACACATGTGGAGTAGTATGGGGAAAAGTATAAAGCTTTGATTACTTTTTATTACTTAATGTATAGTGTTATAGTGGACATAATATTGTAATGCAAGTAGTTAGGTCTCCTTATTGTATAAATGGAGAGTTCAGAGATAGGAGTAGGCATCTCTCTTTTCTAGTATTTTCACTAAGTACTATCAAGTGTCAAAGCGTGAGTATCACAAAGTGTTTTGTGAAGTCGTAACACCTCAAGGTTGTAATAACCCCGTTACTATCGAGTAACCGTATTCAATATATTGAAGTGTTTATTTATAGAATTCGTTTGTGTTCATTACATTAATACTTCTCAAGGTTAAACATTATATTCCGCGTAGTGTTTAACATTACTCAAAGTTTAACGTACAATTTCTATACTTATTCTCTTGGTTTTATATCTAAGATAATTAACAAGATCATTGTGAAGCTCAACTGGGATCTACATCTGTCTTATCAAATTGAGGTTTTTGTGATACCCGAGGTATATAGGGTCGAAATACTTCAATCTGAAAGTGACCTCAACACAATTCAGAGAACATATCAGGATTATTACCACCCACACACACCGAAATTCTAACATATAAGGCTTGGCTTCATTGTTTAGGAATTCAAGTATCAATTATCTTTGAGTTTAAGTCTTCAAATCCTTTATAATTTTTGGTTTAACCCTTGTCAGGGTTTTATTCACGCTTTCGTTCTACGTCAAAATATATTGAGAAAAAGTTGAAAATAGTCCTGAAGATACCTTGATTTAATCGCGTACGTACATCTATCGAAATAAACTTAATAGTGAAAACTTCATCTGTTTACTCGCGTATATCTTCAACCTTAAAAAGAATATTGCTATGCACATAAATCCGATAAACAATATCTTTTTGACACACTAAACAAAAATAAATCTTTTTACCAAAATGCTGTGAATTTCTTTTGTAAAATAAGATATACAGAATTATTAGCTATAGGATGTGGTCAACATATGTACATGTCTCACAAGTGTTTGATGGTTGAAATGAATTGCATCCCCACGGTTATCAAGATCATTCAAGATGATCAACAAATGAAAATGTACCTTTATTCTCTTTGGTCTTCATCAATCACCAAAACCACCTCAATGTGCACGTGAACATGACTAATATACATTTCATTTTGATAAAAGTTGAGACGTAGAAGATTAAGGGTTTGATCCTCACCTTTTGCAAGGCTGGAGGTCATTTTCTACCTTTGGTAGAATTGGAAGCAGCCTCTCTACCTTAGGTAGGGGTAAGTTTGTCTACGTCTCAACCTCCCCCATACAACGTGGAAGATGGTATTGGGACCCATAACCCGTGGAAGACGGTATTGGAAGTTACTTTATTTTACTTTATTTTGATATGAGTTGGTATGACCTATGAAAACCTAAATATGCACATTTACATAATTGGATGTAGTAGTATAGTACTAGCTTCGAGCATAATTATCTAGTCGAGTTTATAGAAGGCATAAGACGTACTAGTTATATATCGTATTATCAAGTTAGGAACATAGAAGTGAAAATTTTATGCTTCATTCGATAACTATAAGTTACATATGCAATTGGTATAAACAATGAACTCCAGAAATAGTAGATTTGTTAAATTCCTGATAATAACATGCAACTTTAGTTGGTTTCAGGGGGAGACTATGCTGAAAAATTGTTATGTTTCTCAAAAGAGTAGACATTTTCTTCAAAAATTGTCTTTCACATATTTTCCTTTCAGCGAGGTGTGTTGACAAGTCGGTGCTGCCAATGTTTTGCATGAACATGTGACCTTACATATTCGAAAAACAAGCAAACGTTTGTCAATTTGAGCATTACTTGTGCAAGAATTTGTATAAGACACAACTTAAGGAAAATTTGTATAGGCAGTATTTTTTTTTTTTAAGAAAAATTGTATAGTAGACATTTTGTCAATTTGAGTAACGTTCTGGTAAGTATATTTGTTTGTATTTTTCGGAATCGACACAAGCACAAGACACTTTCACTATTTAATGAATAATCCATAGATCCAAATCAAAATCAGTATCTCAATCTCATGTGGGGTATGGTATTCTATATTAATGATTTTGGCATTAATCACCTAACACTTGAATGCTATTTCAGCATAGGACCCTTCTTTTCTTAGGTTGGCCGTAGCAAGGGCAAAGTCGACGAGTCCCCAGCCAATGTGGCAGTGGTTCGACGTGTCCCACCTTGCTACACCTGGTCTCTTCCGACACGTCGCCTAAGGTAAAATGGGAGAAGAGGTCGGCCGACCGATCTTCTAGTGTGCATGTTTGTGTGTGTGAGTTTTTATTTAAAAAAAATATTTTTGTAAAGTATGTTTATGTGGTGTCAGTCACCTTGTTACACTAAATTGGTCACGAAGTAGTCTTGAAGAGAGAAAATTAAGGAGACAGAGGAGAAGAGGGTCAGGAGTCCTTATTACACTTAGTCTAAGTTCCTATCCATTGGATGCAGTGAGGATTTAACTTTTTCTCGCCAAATAACCCGATATTCACATAAATTTACGAAGGGCAACAACTGAGATATGTATAAGTAAGCATAATTTAATATTTTTTTTCCTTTTTCTTTCGAAAAGCATGCTTAATTGGATTTGTTTGTGAAGAAATGAGTTTTATCTAACAACGATAAGAAAAAATGGTGTCACACAAAGTTAGACATAAAAATTGTCTAGTTTTAGGCCTCTGTAATGATCGACTTTTCTTATGGATGAACACCGATCACTTTTCTTTATCATACAACTCGACAAGAAGATTATATGATGACTCTCAAACAAATTAAGAACAAGTGATGTAGTGGATCATATGGGAAAATATTGGTCAAATGATTATTAACTTAGAAAGAAAATAATACAAGAGACTAGAGAGAAAAACTTACATACACACCACTCTTTACATATGAATGAGGCACACTTTTGTTACAGAGTGTGTGCGTGGTTATATGAAAGACACAGCCTATCCATGAGCTTTTGGATGGGCTACTAAAAGAACTATGTAGTGGGCTTGGTATTTACATTACACATATAATTTAACTTATGACTCTAATGCTACAAGGCCACCATGCTTAATACATATTATACATGACACATTAATTCTAAGTGCTAAATGACCATCACTTCATAATTAACATAAATTGATTGCTAACAATCTCCCCCTAAGGGATGGTCATTCAAATGATGCTCCCGTGATTGGTCTTTTGCATATGACGTCTTGAACTTCATGTGTCATTGTATAATATTCTTCGTTCAATGTTCCTTCATGCACTGTGATCTTCAAAGAATCGACTTTTGGACTTCCTTGCCTTGATCTACGTCTTCTGTCCAGACGCGTTGTCGTGGTAGATGATGATGGTGGATGGACTTTCGTCGGTACCTACATAAAACAGTTAGCAATAAATCGTCCAGCGGCCATCATGTCGTGAGGCAAGATCCTTAGATCCCATTAAGACTCATTCAACTTGTATTCTTATTGATGAACCAAAGTGTATTGCATAGGAAGTGTTCCTAAGAGATCTTTGATGAATCTCATGTCTCTAGACTCAATTATGTGCGTTTTGGTTTTAGTCGTCGGAGACATGGAGCAGAGTGCCACCTTTTCAATATCAACACATCTCGAAGTGAGAGTTCGATAGATTATGCAGTGTTCTCCGTGAGAAATGAAACAAATATCTTTTGAGAGATATCTGAGTGGATAGGAGGGGTGGTGCAAATGCGTCACTAGGTCCATGACGTCTTGTCTTCAATACCAGTATCACCTTAGTGAGTACCGATAGTAGATGTATTGACCCGGTTTCTGACCTCAGTTTTCATAGAGGGCTATTTCTTTTCACCCTTACAAAAACTTTTCTTTTTCATTCTTCAACCCCTTCTTTCTCCTTTCTCATTATACTCCTTTTTTCAATCTTTCCTAAGGACTTCTAATGCTAAGCTATTGGAATAGTCCTTGGGTTGATCCCTCCGGTTCTGGCGGATCATTGGACATAACCTAACCATAATCACCTTATTACTCCATGATTATCCTAGATTAGATCACTTGCCATTAAACCTTTTTATGAAAATCTCTCAAAATGTTTATGAGAAAACACATTTAGTCAACACATTGAGAGTTTTGCATTTTTAAAACACTCCGCGTTCACATGTGCTCATGCATTTTTTAATAAATTGCACATGTTGGGTAAAGTTCGCACATTTGAAATGATCAATTTTCAATGAACATGACCTTCGCGAGACACGCTTACATCACTAGTTAGACTATCTTGAAGTTATTACCCGTCCTGGTCATATTCGAAGATCATCTCTCGAATTAGTACATTCTACTCAGACAAGTCCTTTGCGCGACACGCTTACATCACTGGTAAACCAGCTTGAAATTATTACCCGTCCATGACATGTCTTTTTGAGAACGGACATTTAGTTTCGTCAATTCGAGGGTTCATGCTGAGTCTTTTTGAAGAACTCGTTTTGAGATTCAAACGACAAAACTTCAAAACTTCTTTTAGATCATATTTTAATCAGGGTCCTCTCCCCCATATATATATATAATAAACACTTAATCTCCCCCTCAAAAATAGCATGAAGTGGTATTTTTGAAAACTGTTGATTAAAATGAAACTTTTGTTGGAGAGACGGAATGATTTTAGCATGAAATTTGAAAATTTTTCTTTTTCTACTCCCCCTTAATCAGAGCAAATGGTTAAACTTTTGAGTTTAAAAGCATTTAGGGGTCTTTGAGGGAGTTGCTGTGAGCACAGAATTTATAAAAAGAATTTGAAAAATCTTTTGAAGCAATTTTGATTAAGTGCTCACTGGTTTTAGCTTTTTGCCATTAACATTGTGAGTTCTGATTAGAAATAATCAGAAGTCATCAATGTGGCCTTTATATGAAATCTTTTCGAGTTGAGAACTCGGGCCACAATAAAAGATTTCACCATAAAGCATGGGTTCCGTACTGAAATATACGAAAGCCTTAATGAAGAAAATTTGAGAAACGGCATGTTTTAGAAAAACATAAAAAATAACTCTCGCTCAAGCATCTGTAAATGCCCGTATCATTTTTGAATGACATTTCTAAATACGTACAGAATATTGATTACACGAGAGACATGTCATGAGAAGAATATTTTTGGTTTTTGAGTTCTTTTTTTTTTTCTTTTTTTTTTTTTTTTTTTAAGAATATATTTACAAAAATATTTACATGCGAAGCTTGTTGATATAAATCAAGAAGATTCGAGAAGACTTTCTAACTCTTCTGGAGTTAGGCTTCGACTTTTCTTATGAATGAGGAACACTCTTTACATATGAATGAGGCACACTTTTGTTACAGAGTGTGTGTGTGGTTATATGTAGATTACTAAATATTACTTTATCACACAACACAATAATAAACAAGAATAAGAAATAATAAGAGAAATTAGAGAAAGATGGAGATGGTAACTTCAAGAGATTAGATTGAGAGAGAAATGAGAGATACAAAATGAGAATACCCCTTGAAGCAACAACCCCCCAAGTGAAGAGGGTGAAGGGTATTTATAGGTATCTAGGATGGAAGGCTTGGGTGGGCTTGGATTAAGCTTGGGCCTTTTACATGGACTATAATCATAACATTTAATCTATAAGGTTAATCCAAGCCCATTGACTAAATTAACTAAACTAAACAATGACACACTTAATTAAACTATTACAATGACGAATGACCATCACTTTAAAATAAATCCTAACAATCTCCCCCTAAGGGATGGTCATTCAAATGATGCTCCATGTGATATGGTCTTTCATCTTCAATGTCTTTGACCTTTGACTGTCGTTGTATAGTAGTCTTTGTATTTGGTTCCTTCATGCTATGTGATCTTCAAATAATCGTCTTTCGGTCGTTCTTGCCTTGATCAACATCTTCCTGTGGTGATGCGTCGTGTCCTCCAACATACTCATACATCTTCGACTTTATACTTATGTAAACAATCTCCCCATAATCTTTTATCATATGAACTTTTTCTTGACATCTTGATTAGCTTATTGACTTTGTCTTTGACACTTGGTCTTTAACTTGATCTTCTTGTCTTGAATGTTTAAATTTGAGCTTTGATGGAGATGTTCTTCATAAGTATGAGCATGCTAAGGTGAAGATGATTGATGTATGTGGTGATGGTTAATGGATGTTTATAGGTAGCTGCATAAAACCGTTAGTAATAATCATCCAGCGCTTACAGGTTGAGACTTTGAGATTGTCAACAGCATAGTGTGAAGACTTTCTCTAATCCTTTCCCAGGCCGTTCTGAACTAGATACCCCTGAGAGAGCTTACACGGACACACCGAAGTGCACCCACGATTCAGTGAGTCGCTAGAGATCACCCAATGACTGTAGACCGTTTGAAGCACGTAACCATCATGATACAAATGGCAAGATCCGTAGATCTCATTAAGACTCTTGTACACCTTGTGTCCTTTTTGGTGAACATAAGGGTATAAAAATGGAAGCGTTCCTAAGAGATCTTTTGATGAATCTCATGGCTCTAGACTCTATTGTGCGTTTTGGTTTTAGTAGTCGGAGGCATGGAGTAGAGTGCCACTTTTTCAATATCAACACATTTCGGAATAAGAGGCCGATAGATTATGCAGTGTTCTCCGTGAGAAATGAAACATGTATCTTTTAAGAGATACCTGAGTGGCTAGGAGGGGTGGTGTAGCGCGTCACTGGGTCCATGACATCTTGTCTTCAATATCAGCATCACCTTAGTGAATACCTGATGAACTCAAATAAGTACATTTTATTATCATCATTTATCCTATTTATTTGACTTGTTTTATTATATTATGTATGAGAATTGATACCTTAATGTTTACTTTTGTAATTCTCAGGTAAAAACAAGCATTAGGTGAAACTTGGCGATTTTGGACTAATTATGGAGCAAAACAAGCAAGATGTTAAAAGTCTACTGAAATCGAAAGATCAAGTTCATTCTGCTCCAGATACGCCGCAACATACTTATGACATATGGCGTATCGCTATCAAGATTTCACAAGTTACGATCCAAGACTGCTAAGTACATACGCCGCATAGAGAAATCAAGATACGCCGCATCTTAAGGCGGTGTACGAATATTCCTGAATATATTAATCTTGGACCCCACGCGAAGTTAAGTCAATGCGCCGCATCTACTTATTCTATGCGCCGCATCTAACCCTCAGACAGAAACTATAAATACCCCAAGAGTCAGACGAATTTTGTGTACCATATAGTGCCATAGTGAACAGTGCAACACAGAAACAAGAGACGAATTCAGACGAATTAGCAGCACAAGACACACCCTAAACGAAGATACAAGAGCAGTAAGAAGGTCCTGCATGTGTTTAATTCATTAAGTAGTTTTGTTTTATTGTATTAGTACACTTTAATTCATCAGGATTGATGGGCTGATGTCATGTGACTACGGAATATCATGCGCACCCCTTAAAATTGCTTTCCCATCAATTAAAGTTTATATGTTGATGTCTTTGGTGACTTATATTAGTGTTTTGATAACCTCTGTGTCTATTAGTGGCTTGTGTATGTGACTACGGAATATCATATATCTCCCACGGTTATAACTAACCTGATCAGTTAATAAATAACTTTTAGACATAAGTAATCATTAAGGGTTTACTCGCCGATAAGATTAGAGCCAACGAGAAAGATTTAATTATATACACTTCATATAAAACTAGCAATAAAACAAGTGACAAGCTACTTAATTATCAGGACAGGTCTTCTTATTGTCTCTAGTATCTATCTGTGTACGTGTGTGCTAATCGCTGATTCGTGCTCATTAGTTTAGTTTACTATTTAATTATAACCAAACCGTGCCAGTCTCTCAGGCTGAACCCCTTGCGTTAGATTAGGTTGTATAACTAACTTAGAATATTAAAATACTGATTAGAATAACTAGATAATACGTTCCACTCTTAGTGATCGACACTCTACTTACCATTATATTCATACTGACCGGGTACACTGCTCGTTAAGTGTGTGTGTTATTGATAAGTCGGCTAAATATAAATTTAAAACTTGAGTAGGCATTAATACTGCTAAACCGCAACGACACACGCACGCGCATCAAGTTTTTGGCGCCGTTGCCGGGGAGTGAATTGTTATTATCTGTTAATTTGATTAGTATTTTAATTAGGTTTTTCTTTTTAGATTCTAACCACTAACCCGTTGTATATTAGATAGATTGCATTCATTGTATAATTTGCATATTTACTGTTTTTGTGTGTTTTTATTTTCTGTTATTTGTGTTTCTTTTTTTTTTGTTTCTTTTTGTTTTTATTTTTCTGCATACTGCTGTCGTTGTACTGTGCTTATACAAACGATACGGCGCATCTGTTTTCACAGATACGGCGTATTGCGTTTAATTTTTATAAAATACAACGCGTTTAATAAATTCGAGTACGACGCATCTTTCCCCAAGATACGGCGTATTCTGTTTTTAATAAGAAATTTTTCTAAACGCTAATGCCATACGACGCATCTGTTTTAACAGATACGGCGTATTTTCTATTTAAATTAAAAACAGTTTTTCGAATTATTAAACAGATACGACGCATCGATCTTTATCGATACGGCGCATCTGTTAAATCAAAAATCTTGTATTTTGAAACGTAACGAAAATACGGCGCATTAGCTTTTGTTAATACGACGCATTAATTTAATAAATATAGTTGATTTTTGATATTCACTTTGATTGTTTCACTACTCTCGCGCACAAGTTGGTTTACTTTCAGAATAAATGATGGCTCAAGCATCACTATGGAAGATTACATTCTGAACCGAACCAAGAGATGCTAGCTGGAGTGATCAAACCTTCGATGACTAGAAGGCTGTAATAAGACGACAAGAGTGGAGGAGAACTCAGTACTGGAAATGTGTTGCGGAGCTATACGGGAACATCTTTCGGATGATAGAAGAAGGATGGCAAGTAACAAGAACGAAATAAAGAGCTGAACGTGAGTCTAACTTGAAGACTCTGGAATAAAGACAAGTGCTGACCGGGAGACAACCCGAAGAATTTTATTTTTCTTTCTGTTCTGTGTCGAGTCTGTCAGACCTGCAGAAGATACGACGCATCTCCATCATAAGATGCGACGCATCACCTGCATTGGTCATATCTTATTTTATTTTATGCATTTTTATTTTTTACTTTAAAACTTTCTGTTAGTTTATTTAATGCGGTGCATCCCTGGTTAAGGATGCGACGCATCTTTTATTCTGATTCGTACTTATTCCAGGCTCGATACAGCGTATCTTCATCCATAAGATACGGCGTATCGACTGACCTGATGATTTACAGTTTTAATTTTTTTTTAGGTTTTATTTTTACTAACTACTAATGTATTATGCAAGTTTGAACCTTCTTAACTCAGGTGTGTTAAAGTCTGAATGGTATTATAGATTCCTGCGTTCTTGTGGATACATCATTTTTGAAGCTTAAACGTTCTCATCCACAAGAAGCTGATTTTTGCTCTTATACTAATAATGTAGGATCATACCGAGCAAATCTCAGGGGAGTTTTTCTGTTCTAATTCTTTTATTTTCCAGTTTTTAACCTTTGACACAAACAACGAGGACGTTGTTTAACTTAAGTGGGGGGGGGGGGGGTGGAGAATTAAAACACTTACTTGTCCTAAACTTTTTCAAAATATGCTTAAAATGTACTTAATATATCAAAATTTAAATTTTTTTAGCATGTTTTTGTTTAATTCTAAATTACATAGCTGCACACATAACATTATTTTCAAAAATTGTGAACTTATCAAAATTCACAAATCTATGAGTGTGCCGGTGACTTGTAAACTTTAGAACTTGGCTTGTATACTATTCGAGACCACCATAATAAGTATTATTTATATAATTGGAATGACTTGTCTAAATTGGTAAATTTCTAGGATTACACCCAAATAACCTTTATATGTTATGTGATAGTAACTAACTACACTGGTTAGCTAACCCCCGTATAAACCCTTTGTTTACTCTCACTTTTAGAGTAAGATACCCCTAGAAAAACCCTCAGAGCCATTCCTTTCGTTTCTTACACCTTTGTTAAAATGTTTCGTTACACCCTTACACCTTAGCCTACCCTGTAGATTAAAATCCGTGGTTAATTGCTTTAGGCAAAGTGTGTTTTCTTACATTACCTGTGTTCGCGTGCGTAATACATTATCTTTGGTTAGGTCGGGAAATTGTACAATGCAATTGGTATGAAAGTAATTATTGTATAACTTTTTGTTTATTTTTCGTGTGTTTACTACTTTCGCTATTACAGTTATTTCTGAAAGTATGAAAAGTATGAAAAAATTGTTCGGAAAAATAGTAATAGAAAAGTTGTGAAATTTTACACATTTATATGTTGATGTCAAAAAAAAAAAAAAAAAAAAAAAAAAAAAAAAAAAAAAAAAAAAAATCGAAAAAATAGAAAAGAAAAAGAAAAAGGAGAAGTTGGAAGTTTGTTTTTAACCAACTTATGTAAAGCTTTGTATTAAGTGGGAGATATCACCACTATTTGTTATATATTATATTTATGGATTGAATGGGAGTTGGCCGTTATGGGAACGCCAACTAGGATTATTCTTTGATTAAGATTTTGTTGAGTATAATTCGTGTCTACCTAAAGCGTGTGTTTCAAGTGTTAAAGCGTGAGTTATTCAATGATATGAGTCTTATTCATGGGATGGTTGGGAAAGTAATTTACCACACTTAGGATTTTAATTTATCTGTTTTGTTTTTTTTTTATTTTACACCAATTTATATCCCAAATATTATCCATACCCTATATCATTCTCTATCCAAACCTTTGATTTATTGAGATTAGGGATTTGAGCAATCTTAAGTATCATAGTCGTGGATTCGGCTATGTATTTATGATTTTGTCGCCCTTTTTGATATAATATTATTGGTGAAGATTACTTGGTCCTATCTTTATCCCATTCGAGTTAAGGATTTGAGAAATTGCAAGTATCATGGTCGTGGATTCGATCATGTATTTGTGATTTTGTCGCCTTTTCTGGAATGTGAGATCGATAGAGATTAAAAAGAATGATTAACCCTTAACCAACAAACCCTTTTTACCGCTTTAGACTTTTTATTCCTTGGCTTTAGTGGGGGAGATGCGTATACTTACCAAGCTTATGACAGAATATTCGTCACGACTGGATAGTTAAACGATTAGATTTGCTTTTATCGAAATATTTTATCTTATTTCTAATTCGTTAAGTGTTTGGTTGTGTGATTATGACAAAACGAATACATGCTTAAATATAAAAATAAATCCTAATATCTTTTAGGATACGTTTTCATAATATTAATTCTAAGGTTTACTTGGGGACAAGTAAAGTTCAAGTGGGGGGATATTTGATGAACTCAAATAAGTACATTTTATTATCATCATTTATCCTATTTATTTGACTTGTTTTATTATATTATGTATGAGAATTGATACCTTAATGTTTACTTTTGTAATTCTCAGGTAAAAACAAGCATTAGGTGAAACTTGGCGATTTTGGACTAATTATGGAGCAAAACAAGCAAGTTGTTAAAAGTCTACTGAAATCGAAAGATCAAGTTCATTATGCTCCAGATACGCCGCAACATACTTATGACATACGGGGTATCGCTATCAAGATTTTACAAGTTACGATCCAAGACTGCTAAGTACATACGCCGCATAGAGAAATCAAGATACGCCGCATCTTAAGGCGGTGTACGAATATTCCTGAATATATTAATCTTGGACCCCACGCGAAGTTAAGTCAATGCGCCACATCTAAGCACAGGAGAAGCTTACAGGAAAGGAGATCTCGCTCTTTCCTTTTACCGGTCGGGATGTGCGTCCTATCCTATAATAAGCAACTGGATGTTTTTGGGACTTAGAGTAAGCAGGAAGCGTACTTGTTAAGAGTAGGGCGCGAAACGGTCTAACAATAAGGTTGGAGGGAGTGAGACTTCCTATGTTAGCAATAACCGCTGCAAGAGTGAGCGCAGCTATTTCATCCGGTCTGTCTGTAGTAACCAATTCCTTTCCTGCGGTCTGTCTCTCAGTCTGTCCTCTCATTCCAGGCAAGCAAGGAAGGCAGTTCGGTAGCTCTCCAACGGGCAAGTCAGTCCCAAGAGTGAGAGGGTGTGAACATTTAGGGCAAATACTTTATTGTATTGTACGAGATTAGTTGAGAGCTTATTCGCTAACATCCTCATCTGGAAGAGTTCGTTCTGTGCCACCTCTTCTGTGAAAAAGGCTTGCGCTCCTATAGGGCACATCCCGAGGGGCGTTCCATGATTGACTGAAAACGGGCAAATATTGTATGATAAAGCACTCTCTCTCCTTTCTTTCCCTGGCTCGTTTGCTTCTTTCTCTCCTCATTCGTGCATCTAGGAGAACGAAACGGCTACCTCTTTACTTTCAACCTACGACCGAAGTCAAGGACTTGACTGGACTGATCGCACTGATTGGATTCAAGACATACTTTAAATTACTTTTAAGCTCAAAGTAATCAAAATCTAATGATGAAATTACGTAAAAGAAGAAAAAGCTAATCTATCAGTAGGCCAACCAATCAAGATAGTTTGCTTTTTATAAAGCGGAAGGCCAAAAGAGATCTCCAATAGTGCACCGAAATGGGGCCGGAGAGCCGGTAACCTCGTTCGCCTAAGATCGAAATCATCTGTGATTGAGACTACAAACTCTGTAAGGCTAGCTATATGCTTAACACATGCATTTCCTAAGGCATAGTAGTTCCCCATACGAAGGTAAAAACACGGGTCCTCTGGGCTTCCTTCACATTGGGTAGAGGCTTTCACTAGCTGACCTTGATATCTAGTCGTGCTTGTCGCTTTTCTTCATAGAGCGGGGCTTGGGTTTCTGGATTTCATCTAGGGTTCGGCACTATGAAAATCCCTAGAATAGGCGAAATCTGAAAATGATTGAACCGATTTCTATGCCGTTCTCAGCAGGGTCCCTATGTTAGCTCAGTCTCTTAGGAAACCTCATGCAGTAGTGCTGAGATTAGGTGAAATTACAGGATTCGAGCCCATGGGTATGGCACCTAATGGAGTAGATTCTAACTGTCTGTCCATGTACCGGTTGGTCTTGACTGAGAGAGAATCGAAAATTTAGGAAAATCCCGGGCTAGAAGGATAAACTAGAGTTTTTAGCTCTGGTGAGGCAAGGGCTCAGAAGGGATGGGCCCGCCTATATCAGAGAACGCATTTTCTAGAAAGCGTACTGGCTCTGACTGCTATCTACGATGCGATCGGGGGGGGGGGGGGGAATAGCGCAAGGGCTTAAGTCATCGATTCAAATCCTATCTTTTTTTTGGTATGCCGCTCCGAGAGCAAGGAGCGAGAAAACAAAGTGGGCTGTGGTGATGTCAGAATTTGCACCTATTTGTATCTATTTAGTGATCAGTCCGCTAGTTTCTTTGATCCCACTCGGTGTTCCTTTTCCATTTGCTTCCAATAGTTCGACCTATCCAGAAAAATTGTCAGCCTACGAATGTGGTTTCGATCCTTTCGGTGATGCCAGAAGTCGTTTTGATATACAATTTTATCTTGTTTCTATTTTATTTATTATCCCTGATCCGGAAGTCACCTTTTCCTTTCCTTGGGAAGTACCTCCCAACAAGATTGATCCCTTTGGATCTTGGTCCATGATGGCCTTTTTATTGATTTTGACGATTGGATATCTCTATGAATGGAAAAAGGGTGCTTCGGATCGGGAGTAACCACTGGTGATAGGGCCCAAATCCTTCGGGGGGAAGGACAAAAGTAAAGAGCGATGCCTACATTAAATCAATTGATTCGTCATGGTAGAGAAGAAAAATGGCGCACGGACCGTACTCGAGCTTCGGATCAATGTCCCCAAAAGCAAGGAGTACGCCCGCGTGTACCTACGAGAACACCGAAAAAACCTAATTCAGCTCCACGTAAGATAGCCAAAGTACGGTTGAGCAATCGACATGATATATTTGCTCACATTCTGGGCGAAGGTCATAATTCGCAGGAACATTCTATAGTCTTAATAAGAGGAGGTAGAGTGAAAGATTCGCTAGGTGTGAAATCCCATTGTATTCGAGGAGTCAAGGATTTGTTGGGAATTCCGGATCGAAGAAAAGGGAGATCAAAATATGGTGCAGAAAAACCAAAATCGATATGAATGGAAGATGCCTCTGTAACTCTTTTTTCTCCAATTTTCAGTACGAAGTTACTGGCTCTAAGAAGGCAATTGCAACTTAGCCCATGGACTGATACGGAGACTACTCTACAGGGGAAATCTCTTACTCGACTAGAGCGGATCCCGAGACTTCACCCGTTCTTTGAAACTGTCGGGCACTACATTATATAACGAGAATCACAAGGCCGGTCAACAATGAAGAACCTGGCAGAGTGTCCTGAGATAACAGGGCATCAGTGAAAACGCCCAGTGACGAGAGTGGCGACATATGAGGATCTAACCTCGACCAACGAGAGCGTAGCTGCTCGACCTCAGACATAGGGATTCTCGGACCGGAACAATGGGATTCGCTCGACCGAAGGGAATGATGCGTAGCGCCATAGGGGGAACCTAGCGTAGCAGAGCCAGTCGCGACCAAGTAGATAGCTCTACGCCTCTGCCGAACGAATGAAGAACTACCTAAGTACGGTTAAAGAAAGTGAAAACGATAGGTAAACAAAAGATAGAACAAATGAGACAGAAAGTGTCAGAGCTTCGAAAGCTTTAAATTGAGCTTGAAATTGAGCGTCCTTGAATTGAGCCTGTCGTATCCTTCCCAACCCAAGACGACAAGGCGGTAACAGAACTACGGCAACTCCAGAACGCATCATACGGTTTGTTTCAAGGCATGGGTTATGGTCTAGGAGAACTCATGCGACTATTGGCGTTGGGGAAGCCATGCGTTAGGTAAACCAACCGCACATTGCAAGCGAAGGGGTGAAAGCTACTCGACTGTAATGTAAGTGGAGGACCTACAACGAGTTGCGGTTGCTTCGCAATCAATACTCGACGGTACAGCGCATGCGTCTCATCGTCTTGGGAGCACTCGTAGTTGTTTGAGTCATTGCGTTAGGGCAATACAACTATGAGAACCAGTCGTCCTAACGCAACTATCAAACCTACTGTAGTTGTCGTTATTACCACTCGTCGGGTAGTTGTTGCGTAACACCTCGTAGACTACTAGTCGTTCCATTGTTGCACCACCCCAATGTGTGTTGTGTAGTAACTGCCTAGCTGTCTGTTACGTTGTCAAACCCTTCCGAACAACCACCTCTGACACAGAGACTACGAGTGATGGACAACTAAACGACAACGAGTGGTTGCTTTACCGTCTTGTTCCGTCGCATGTCATTCTTCCGTCTTTGGGAACACTAGTTGTCTTTGGTTTGGTAAGGCCGACTCGATGGTTACGGAGCAAGGTTACCAAGGGGAACAACGAGTGGTTTCTTCGCAAGCCTATATTACGGTCTAGCGTTATCGTCGTTATGGCGCTTTGGAACACTGCTGATCGCCACCTCTTACAAGCAACCGTCAGTCACAAATGGGAAAAATCATACGCTATCATAGGCGCTTCTAATTTCTTTGGAGATTCTAAATGCAGCATGCGTTGAAACCCACCTAGCTACTTACTACTCTACTTAACTTAAAATCAAAAAAATTAGAATTCAAATTGGTCGAGAAAAAGAACCGCGCTAGTCGGAATTTGGGGAAAGATAGAGAGCTCTCTAGGCTCTCCTGATCAAATTGAGAGTTCGCTTTGCCAGTCCATGAATATGTCACACCCAGCTGTTCGAAGAGTTGGCCAGATACGGATCGAAGCCCTGCCTCGAAAAAGTAAGGACTTTTAGGAAGATTCCGGTATCCGACCCATCTCTTTCTGCCGATTCCCCGGGTTGTCGGAATCTCTGGTTCGATCAGGACCAGGAGTCCCATTCATTCATTTATGGGAGCGCCTCTCTGTTCCCATTCTCCACCGGGTCATCAAGTGATTAGCCAGCTCAATCCATTTTTCCATCCGATGATCTTCGCCCTAGGACTAACTCTGTTCGACCTGCCTTGATTGCCTAGCTAATGCTACCGTCGCAAGCAACCTCTCAAAGAATAGGGAGTGAACGACCCTTCTATCTAGTATCTAGATCGGTGATTCCGTTCGGCCTAGCCAGCTATCGAAAGTATTGTAAGCAACCTCACCCTCACCTCAGAATGAGAGAGACATCAAGGACAGGAATGTAGGAAAGCTGCATAACGGGAGATTCAGCCACGTAATCAATCCCCCAAACTGTCACTCGGGATGTCAGGATTGCAAGCAACCTACACTAAGCGAGCTAGAAGCTAAAGTGAATCTTTTTTGGCATCTTTTTCTTTGCTTTGACCGCGACTTTGTTTGGTCTTCCTCTTTCCTTCGGCCTATGTTTCAAAGCTAGCAAAAAGTTCGAGCCTTCGGGATCTCTCTTGAACGGTGGTCGGTCAGTCCTTTTCTTCTGTTGATGCTGAGACTGATGCTTTGACTGTCTCCCATATCATTATACTAAAGATCCACTACTTGTCTTGTCGACGCTAAACTCAGTACCTCGCTTCCTTCCTAGTACACCTACTAGACCCATACTCATTACGAATGTGTTCACCATACATCTGACTTAGCAACCTTCTGCTTAGACCGGCAACGATAAGGAAGGAGATCTATGGATAATGGGATATAGAAGTCAGGTGCGACGGTCAGCTCAGTCAGAGCAGAAGCGGTCAGGCAAGGTTATCGTCAGACAATGTAGTGCAAGCGACGGGTAGCGCTTGCCGTATGAAGAAGGCGACTACAATGGGAGACGAAGGCGATGTGGGCTTGCCATATAGATGTAGCGCTTGCAAGGCAATTCAGATGATGTTAGCAAGATGTAGCACTAGCTAGGTTACGCTAGCGCTTGCCATAAAGAAGCTAGCCAGAAAGCAGGTCAGGCAGGCGAGCGATAGTACAAGCAAGCTAACACGCGGGCGAGGTTGAAGTGGTCTTGCGCAACCTTCGGATTGTCGCAAGCGCAACCTTTGACCCCTTCGTCGACAACCTCTCATTTGTTCAACTACTCGCGGGGCCTGCTGCGTTTAAAGAAGCTCCACCCGGGAAAAGAGTGGAAAACAGCTTTGATAGATATGATAACGAAGAGGTTGCATTGAGATTTTCTATCCAAGGATCTCGATCTAGGCGAGAGGTTGCGCTTGCCATGCTGAACCAACTTTTTCCTTTCTTGACTGGTGGTGAACCCTCCTCTCTTCTTTCTGGGTCCGCCCGTACCAGCTAACTCGCTTTCCTCCTAAAGGGTCAAAAGGGCCTACCTATGCATTTAGCTGACTCTCTATGCCCCAAGAAGAGAATTGTCCAGTTATGGTAAGGAATAGGTCTCTATCCAAATGATAGATTGAAGAAGAAAGCGATGTGTGCCCTGCCTTTCCTCAAAAGGTACTTGCAACGGGCTTTTATGAATTTCATTTGCGAAGTAGAGCCCAACCCATTTAAGGTGGGGAGCCTAAAGAAGTGGGTAGGTTCCAATTTCCTCTAAACGAGAGTCACCCGAAGATGAGGGCGTTCGTTCATACTTCAGTTCAAAGCGCCAACAGTATTGGCTACGACAAACGTAAACCATTTCTGACTTCCAAACAAAGTTTTAACGTTATCTAATCAAATCCCAAATCTACCCGAAGACTTTTTGGTGGAGTTTTTCATTGTCGGCCTGAAACTCATGTTGTACAGCCAAGTGGAAAAACACCGAAGCACATAAATTATCGTAAATAAAGAAAAAGGGTTTTCTAGCTATTCGTGGATGGGTTCGGAAGAATTGCATTTTTTTGTCTTTTGGTTTCATACGTACCGGAGTTCTAACATTTGAATTTCTCAAAAAGTCTTTATTACATTGAGATGTCCGATACCATCTTAAATTATACCATCCAATTACTTTCCGGATTAGCGTTACCTGCGGCTCTCCAAATCTTAGCTAGCTGGCGAGTTGCCCGGCTACGCAATTTAACAATCCACAACTATACGGAGAAAGTGGATGAGTCAGTTTCAAATACCATAAAGGAGCAGCTGAGCGAAAGAGTCATAACGCCGCTATTTACCGATAATAATGTGGTCTTGCCGCCCGGAAAGAATGCCTATGACGTCATAGACGCCTTGGTGCCGGGGGACAACGTGCACTTTCTTGCGGCGATGTATCACGATCTGTGTTGGCTAGGCGTTGAAAGTCAGACGTACCCGCTATTACTACAAACTCTCGATTTCTTGTGATGTGTGGATTCTTTCTTTTTTTTCTTTTCAGTTTTGTCGAGAGGAAGGATCCAAATGCCCAAAGAGTCCCATGCCTTTCTTGGTCGGACCAAGCCAACTGGCGATTTCCGACAAGTCTTTCCTAATTTTTAGAGCAAGAAGCGGAACTACAGGGATGAAATGAAAAGTGTTTCTTACGATTACGCCCAACAGCCCACTTGAGCAATTTTCTATTCTCCCATTGATTCCTATGAAGATAGGAAACTTGTATTTCTCATTCACAAATTCCTCTTTGTTTATGCTGCTAACTCTCAGTTTGGTCCTACTTCTTATTTATTTTGTTACTAAAAAAGGAGGAGGAAACTTAGTACCAATTGCTTGGCAATCCTTGGTAGAGCTTATTTATGATTTCATGCTGAACCTGGTAAACGAACAAATAGGCGGTCTTTCCGGAAATGTTAAACAAAAGTTTTTCCCTTGCATCTTGGTCACTTTTACTTTTTTGTTATTTTGTAATCTTCAGGGTATGATACCTTATAGCTTCACAGTTACAAGTCATTTTCTCATTACTTTAGGTCTCTCATTTTCTCTTTTTATTGGCATTACTATAGTGGGATTTCAAAGAAATGGGCTTCATTTTTTAAGCTTCTTATTACCCGCAGGAGTCCCACTGCCGTTAGCACCCTTTTTAGTACTCCTTGAGCTAATTTCTTATTGTTTTCGCGCATTAAGCTTAGGAATACGTTTATTTGCTAATATGATGGTCGATCATAGTTTAGTAAAGATTTTAAGTGGGTTCGCTTGGACTATGCTATGTATGAATGATATTTTGTTTTTTTATAGGGGATCTTGGTCCTTTATTTATAGTTCTTGCATTAACTGGTCTGGAATTAGGTGTAGCTATATTAAAAGCTTATGTTTTTACGATCTTAATATGTATTTACTTGAATGATGCTATAAATCTCCATTAAAGTGGTTATTTATTTATAATTGAACAAAAGCGAGGAGCCGAAGCCGCTTTACCGAATTATAGAGGTGAAGGAACGAGAACTTCCCCCGAATCCACAAAAAGATTCCGAGCACGTCTGGTCAAAGTATATCTTGTCTTTACCACGAGCCATTTTTCGGCTAACAAGAATTGCAGTTTTGCACATATCCGCGGGTTCTTCCATTTTATTTCTTCCTCATAGACGAAAGAAGTAAGGTGATATACTATATTTATCCGCTTATTGGAACTCCTTCTAATGACCTATGCATTCTGTTATCATTTCCAGTTGTTCGATCCATTGTGATTTGGTTCCTTGGTGTGGAGAGATCTCTGCCATAAAAGAAAAGAGAGAGCTCATAGGCCTTATTATGCAGATCAAAGAGTTAACCTATATGCATGTTGACTGGCCTAAAAAGGCCTGGAAATGGCCATAGGAAGAACACATTCATTTGGCAGTGGGGCTAAAGAGATAGAGAGAATCGGTCTTGAGAGATCTTTTATCTTCTTTCTTTTGGGATCATTCCGACTTCCTTAGTCACTCAGAGAGAGCAGCCTATTGAGTTAATTTCCCATTGGGGTTGGTTTAAGGAAAGATCGGGGAAGTTACGCGTTTTTCACTATCCCGAATGCTTTGTTTCGTCCCGCACATGATTGGTGTATCTTTCTTTTGAAGCGTATACCTTTGGATGGGGCTTCGATCAAGAAAGATGGTCTCTAAGATAGTGGCTCGTGTATCTGTTCCAAAGTCCATTTGGGGAAGCCATGTATTTTGATAAAAGAATATCAGGTTCTCACTCCATAATGGGATAAGGTTTCATTCCACTAGTCCAATGCCTGGCCTTTTGCTTTCCTCTCTTCCGAATTATTCAATTTGAAAAATTTCTTTCGGATGGACTGTCCCCGAAAACGGTTTTCTGAAACAGAAAGTGATCCGCTATCCTTACTCCCTTGCTATTTCCGCCGAGAAGTGACGTTATGAAGCCGTCTTTGCCTATACCCGACCAACGAATCGTTCGTGACACGTACTCCCTGGCGACGTGAATCTCTTTCAAATAATTGTAAGGTATCGGTGAGCCCTTCCTTACGTGGCTTACCACGAATGAACTTCTACACAACGACCGACAAACCAATGGCATATGCGGTATGCGGGTATCAGGTTTAGTTCTAGATGGAGGTTACAGTTCCGGTTATGGTTCGAGTGGAAAAGCACGTATCTTGATGCGTGTACCGTACTGCTATCCAAACGAAGATGAATTACCTATCGACCCTGTTCCTTCTCTGTGTTGGGCAATATTACGCTATCGATAATCGATAGAGTAACTTGATATGCGAGATGCCCTTACCTTGACATGGCAGGTACAAGATCCTTTCCAACCAGGATGCTCTATCAAAGGACTATCTCAAAAGCCAGAGAGAATGATTGAATTGAAGCCATGTCTCCTGAGAGAAAATGTACGATCGACTGCTAAAGATCTTGACTAAAGCATTGATAGCTTTGCAGAGGAGAAAACCTTTGATTCTTCCCGAAGGTCTTCCTTGCATGCTGAAGTGAACAGGGGCGGTACCAACGATGACAAGAAAGCGGTCACTCCTGTCAATGAATACCATTCATAGTTGTCTATGTTAGTAACATAGCCATAACGACTTTGTTTTACTGCTCGAGGTGGTGATAGCTTTTATATATTTACTTAATTAGTTAGTACTCTTCCTATTTGTTTTCTCGGCTTTCTTCTGCCGAACCGAATGAAGACAGTTTCTCTCCCCTCTGTACCTATTGCGCTGATATCTTCTCTTTTACTCTCTTTCTTCATTCAGGAAAGGTGAAGATTGAATCGGGAACAGAAAACGAAGGAGGAACAGACTTGTCCTTTAGTTGAGTTTGCTTCACTTCCCGCGACAGTTATAAAGGGGCATTTAGGACAACTATTTTAATGAGCACAACCCAGCTTGGGACAGGTAAGACTAGATGGTTGCCTCTCCAATAAAGGGTCAAGAAAGAAGGCCCAGGCCTACGATTGGAAAGCTAAAGCCTTCCCTTAGAAAGCGCAGGATTGAGATGAGACTTCGGAGGATGCCCATGGAACTTGACTTCTTTGATTCTTCTTTCGTGGAGGCGAAGATGCAATCTGAGATGTAAGGCGTGCAACAGCCTGAGCTTCTGAGATAATAGCGTTCACAGTGGAGGAGAAAGACTCATCCTCTGGCAAAAGCTTGACTTTATTACTGCCTATTTATTATTATATACATATTGCCTGTGCCAGTTTGAGCCTGCCACTCGTACTGAACTAACCAAAGAAGCAAGAGATACCGAAAGTGATTGACTTCTTGCCTTAGCTTCCATAAAAGTAAACAACTAATCCTTTCCTCTTTCATTCTGAATTCACTCCATAGCTTTAAAAGAAAATCTTTTCTCTTTCGTTGTTACAGCCCCTCTCTAATCTTCTCTTTAACAAAGCTCGTTACTAAATAAAGAAAGCCCATAGATCAAAACTTCTAACAGGTGAACCTATCTCCGGATTCCTTGACTAACTGAGCTTGAAGCGAGTTTAGTACTAATCAGTACTAGTAAATAGAGTGCTACTACAGGAGAGAGGGAAGTCATGAATACTTCAATCGCTTAACCCAGAGGGTATCATTCCAGTTTTACTTATATGCCTAAAAGAAAGGTGCTATTCTCGATAGTTCTTCGTGCTTCAGTTCCCTGTCCGTGATTGAACAGAGCTTCTTGCTAGTTAGAAATGCCCTACAAGCCCTACAAGACAGAGTAATGGGAAATGGTAATGCGAACTCAAAGAATGGAGAGGGGAGATCTTGAACGGAAGCACAAGAACAAGCAAGGGCTTACCTTATAAGCTCTTTTTCAGTTTCCTTTTCACTAAAAAGAAAGGGCCTTCTAGCGATAGAGAATAAGAAGGGAACTTACCAATACTAAAGGCGGATCGATTAGGCTGAAGCTATTGTAGCATCTCAAGCTTATCTTTCTTTTGCACCCACCTACCGTGTACTGCCGAACCTACAGTTATAATATTATATAATAACTAATAAACCGATTCAAGTGATTGAAACACAGGACCCTTTTCCACAGTTACAGGACCATTGCGACAGTTGTTGATACCAAAAAAGTTTCCCTCAGACATCTCGACCGGGAAGTAGCATATCTTTCAATAAAGAAATTCGGAAAAGTAAAAAAGGGGTATTCGCCCTAATTGAATAAAAGCTATCTTGAATAAAAGAAGGGGACCTTATTCGTGGACAGATGAGCGTTTGCAACTGTTTACAAGAGTGAATACCAAAACAGACAATTCCAGATGCCCTTAGACAGATCCGCTATCGCCTCTTGGCTTTGCTTTAATAGATTCTATTCGACTGGAAGGAACGTTATACGACTTTTTGACTTTGCAAGAGTAGTTTCATCGGTGGAAGGGAGGGAGAAGGTTGTTCGACTGAAGCCCGACCTCTATGATCTGAAATGACTGCGAAAATGTCCCTTTAAGAATAAGAAAAGGATCTTTACAGAAAAAGGGCTCAGAGGTTTAGTCAGCTATTGTCCTATTTTCTTTTTTCTTCTTGATGAGAGGCTTCCCCAACAGCACTGGTTTGTCAACCTCCATGGTCTTTCCTAATCCAATCTTTTTCTATTACTGACACCTGGAGCCAGCTTAAATTGCTAAAGCAACTCCCGAACCTAATTCCTAAGGTCACATACCTGTCGCATAAAAAGAAAATGCATAAATGCATATACAGTTGGAATCTCCAATAGGGCAGGCATGAATATGAAAAGGTTTACTTTCCAGCTGGGACATCATCCACAGCTAGATCTTCCTTTAGTTTAGGAAGTAGATCAAAAAGGAAAAGAGAGCCACCCGGTCATCTTGGATAAAACTACCAATCTTTCAATTGGCGTCTAACCATCTTCTTCTCACTAGGGCCGGGGTTGATCTTTCTAATCAATCAGAAAATGAACCGGTGGATTGATTGACTTCTGGCTACGAGACCTCTTCACCGGAACCTTTCGTTACGGGTTCATAAAGGAAAGGACCTTGCCCCCTTCGACTTTTTCTTTCATCGATTGACTGACTCAAAGGCAAAACCGACATTCAAGGATTGAAGTTGTATCCGATCCCAGGTGCTTCTTCTTTTTCATATTGAATCTTTTTGTAGAGTAGGCGTTCAAGCCTTTCACAGACAAGTGACATACCTTAGAAAAGAAAGGAGAGACCCTATAGAGGTATCCATGATAGTTTGTGGTCTTTCTTCTAAAAAGAATATCCACTTAGTAGTAGTCGCTTGGAGAGGTTGAGATGAATGCTTGTTCGTTCCCCCTTTCGTTCTGACATTACATACGCTCTCATGTAACAAGAATTCTTTCCTCTTAAGCAAGGGCATTCCTAAACTTCCTTTCTCTCCCTTCTTGTCTTAGTATATATTATAGTCTAGCTTAAACTTGAAGAGAGAGGGATCCATTTAAAGGAATTCGTGCTGATTTCCTAACTTCGGGTACCTTGACTATCGAGAAATGAAGTTCCCCAGGAGCAAACTAAGACAAGATCGTCAGTTCCTTTCACTACTAGCCGCTGAAGGAGCTGCTCTAGCTTAAGCTTAAGTCAATCCTTACAACATAGAATAGCCGAATGAATTAGCCATAGAGCTCATCCCCGATTAAATAGTTGATGATTTCTTGATGGTTGAATGCTATATCTTAATTAGAGAATCGACTGGTCACTCATGCTTGAAAGAAAAAGAAGTTGCGATGCCTGTTAGAGGAAGGCTAGAAGAGAGTAGCTCATGCCCGGCAAAGTCTGATCGTAGAATAGAAAAGTATGTTTCCCAGGAGTGGTTCAAGCCTATGTGACCAAAGCTGGAAAGAAATGAATATTCTTCACCGAGAAAGGTAGCGAAGTCACCTCTATTCTCGATTTATATTGAGACAGAGGGAGGCGCTAGTAATAGAGTCAAAATCACGATTAGAGTCAGTTCGGATAAAAGGAAGAATCCGTAGCTAGTCTTGGGATCAAGGCTTCTTTCCTTTACTGAAGAAGGAATAGCAAGACCGCTGGCCTGGACTTTCCTAAAACTGTGAAAGCTTAGGAGGATTTCGATAACCATTCTGCACCTTCTCACGTTAGTTTTTAGCTATTTCGGACATGTGTCTGTCAAGCCCCGGACTCTGATACTACAGCCGCACTAAACGAATGTATCCGTTGACGTATCTACTAAGGATCCTAGCCTTATACCTAACCTTAGTGGGGAGCAATGGGATTTGACTTACAAACTGACTTACTAAGAAATTACTGACTTATCATAGTTGATCTTTGAAGGTCTGATTATTGGGTATCTAATATGACTGCTATCTTTAGTATGAGAATAGGACTCCGTTCTGGTCAACGCCCAGTGTCTGGGTTTGGTTCAGGTGAAGGTATCCCGAATACGGTCGTCAGCTCATCCCTAGTTATAGATAGAGCACTCGGTCTGTCTCTTTGACTGTGTTGCTTCGAATGATCGGGTTTCAACGGCTTCCCTAGTTGTGCTGTTCTATCTGGCAGTTCACTACGCGCTGAATGATTCTTTGTTATTTCCTCTCTCTCTCTCTCCTCTCGGTCTGCCTGAAAAGAGTTCCCGGGACAGTCAGAACAAGATGATGATTTTCGGTTTCATCAGACGGGATCAAAGATTTCAAAATTCGCCGATTATAGGTAAGCGGGTCAAGCAAGGATTGGTCGAGCTGACTTTCGTTTCCTCTATCCAACGGGAGGAAAAGAAGCAATACATATCGAGTCTTCGCTGGATTTTTCACTAATGTCTTTGTAGTAGTATCTTCTTTTCTAGTCGATATTTCTTCAATCATCTGCGGTGGACTCAGAATGCTCTCGTCAAGATGCCCGAGCTGTCATTGACTCCGAAGGATGGGAATTGCTACCCGAAGAAAGTGGCTCCCTTGATAATGAGTGACCATTTACGAAAAGTTCAGAGAGGCCATGACTGATTGCGCAGATAGCAAGCATAGAACAGAACGCAGAAAACGGGAAAGACATAATTTGAAAATGAAGCGAAATCCGAGCTTTCTGCTCTGATTCAGGGGGAGAAGGAAAGGAAAGGACGAGATAGCCAAATAGACGAGGAAAGGTTCCGGGAGAAGGGGGATTAAGCAAGTCTTCTTTGATCCTGCTTATTAATAAGTTTTCCCGCGAAGGCTGCCCCACTATGGCAGTGGTGTGCTTAGGGTGAAATGCCACTCCTGAGCTAGCAGGTTCTCCCCTTGAGGCGCAGCTATCGGAAAGGGAAGCAAGTAAGCCTAAGCCCTATCGTATCAGTGAGTCAGGCATAAAGCTAGGGGTAAGTGGCCCAGGAAGCCTGCTCGTACAACCTTGAGTAATCTGTCTATCTCAACTAGGTGCTACTGAAAGAAGTTACTTGCCTACTCAACTAGGTGCTACTCCTACTCCACAGAAGATTTGCTAGAATTAAACATGGAGACACTCTTCCTTTCTCTTCTCTCTGCTTCGGGTAAACTAACTTTCTTTAGTCTCTATCCTTCTACTAGCTAGAAAAGCCTGACTTCACGGGTACTAAGATTAACTGCTTTTCTCCTCTTGCCACAGCTTGACTACCCCTTTACTACTTGAACTATCAAGCCTTCATCGTATCGTTTAGCAGGAAAGTAAGACAGGCCAGGCTCCTTAAGCATAGTTGAAAAGAAATGGTAAGGATCTATACACCAGAGAGGAAGTACTGCACTTTATGGCAATTCTCTCGATCTCTGATAAGTCAGCTAAAGGATGAACTCAAAAGTCTCCCATTGGATAAGATAGAGCTAATTCTGTATTACCCTCAAATAAAGGGGATTTTTTTCTACATCAAGAGAAGGAGAAGAAGGTTTGGATAATAATGCCAGCAGGGACAGATCTTATTTGAACGAGAGCTAGCTTGTCAATTCTTGGTGTCATACTCACTTGTCATACCTAGCATTGTTGATTGACAACACCCCAAACAGTTGGTTCTAAAACTGATAGCATACCATCAAGAAGAGGGATGAATTTGCAATACCAAACCATCTGTGCGAGAGACCTCCTAAGCCTGCCTTTGTACAAGCTATAGTCCCATAACTGTCGGCGGTACAACACAATTTCTTTCTAGTAGCCTGATTTCTACATCCTAAAGGATATAGAGTCACGCTATAAAGAAGATTTTTTTAGCAGTGAAGCTAATCAGAATTCAAAATGATATAAACGTAGGACCTGCTGCTTTTTTTCAGTCTGAGCATTCCCAATCTTTCTTTTGGCCTGCGGTTAGCTTTTTTTTTTTTTTTTTTTTTTTTTTTTTTTTTTTTTTTTTTCCTATCTTACCAGTCTACTAATTTTCAATAAGGTCCTTCATTTTTTGCCAAATGGTACTCCTTTGATTTCCAATAGACGAAAAAACCCTTTTTATATGCTCGACACGACTCTGATGGGTGTCGAACCTATAAAGATCAGCGAAGAAGGACTGAACCCCTCTTTCTATATCAGCTTCTTCTTTAATATTAAGATCAAGGCCGCCGCTTGCGTATAGGGCCTTAGCGCGGTCCACAATCTTTTGGATGCGTTTGTCACACGCTTGCGCGTGTTTCTCCGCGAATCGCATCTCCCGAGAGTCATCAAATGCGGCTTGCCGCACCCTTTCTCGAGGAGCCCTTTGCGGGACTTCGCCAACCTCCTGGGCTGGCTCGTCTGTACAAATGAACACAGAATTGTCCGAAGGAGCCGGTGGTGGATTGAACCCTTCCACCCCCCCCCCCCCCCGCCCGAAGCATGCAGAAAGGGGGCTACTGCCTGTTGGAGCTCGTCCATAAGGAGAACCCCAATAGAAAAAAAATGAAAAAAAAGGAGATATATGAAAAAAGAAATATAGATATAAAGACGCACTTTGATATCCAAATCAGTATCAAACTTCTGGAAGAATCTACCAACAGCATTGTTCCAAACATTTCCTTCAAGTAGACGGCAAGTTTTAAATTTGAATGAAGGCATTCCTCCCTCACATGCATTTGCAACAGATTCATACTAAGACCGGTAATCCCCATAGACACGGCCATTCTCGGCATCTTCCCTGTTGCCCCTCTTCTCAAAGCCCTTCGAGAGATTCAAGACCCCCCCTTAAATAAAGTAAAGGAGCTGATCCCGATTTTTCTTTATTCAACTACCTTGACCATCTTCCGAAGTTCTAAATAATCTACTGATCAAAGGCTGTAAGGGCGGGCTGCTCTACATTCATCCACATCACAGTGACCCCCGAAGCGATCTTATTCTAGTTGCAGGACGAAATCCGACAGCCAATTGCCGGCTCTGAATAACCAGCCCAGCAAGAAGCTCAATTCTTCTATAACATAACGGGGCGGGGTTGCGCGCGAGCCGAGTGATGTAGGTGCACAAGAGTGCTTCGCGCCACAACCATCTCTTTTTAATAGGTTCTACGGACCGATGCCTGCTGCTTCATCTGGGAGAAAATAATCATAGATATGTCGGTCATTAGAAGGAAGAACCACCATAAAAAGATTCCTCGTGTATCATCTGTAGCAAAATTATGAACGGGAGCTAGCAATCCAGACCGTATTGAAAAGGTTCCTGAGACACAGCATGGAAAAGTCCCAATATTCAGAAATGAGGTCCAAGAATGAAGAAGGGGTAGAATTACTGAATGAATACGAGCTGTAGCTAATACCTGAGGCATAAAAGAAGCATTTTCCACGGGATCCCGAAACCACCAGCCACCCCGACCTAATTCATGATGAGCCCACCAAATTCTTGGCAAAATGCCTACGGTTAAAAACCACCGATATGTCAAGATCAAAATTCGAATTGGTTCCTGGTCCTGGTCAGAGACCACTGTGTTCGCGCCGGCGATCCAACAAAAAAGCGAAGTAGTGGTCTCTTTCTTTCCATTACGAACGACACGCTTCGCCTGCTCCCTCCCCGTGTCCACTAGCGCTCCTGTCCAGAGCGAAGAGAAGGCGAAACGCCGCCGAAGCAACATAAGCAGGCTTCTATTGCTACGTAACAATAGAGCAGGATAGCCTTTTGCGCCCACATGTTTGAATTTGAGGGTAAAGAGCTTGCTTGTTCTACGGGATCCGACGCATCCAGCAGAGCGAAAGAGCCTTCCATTCTTTTCGGCGTCATCCTTCCGCATTGGCGGCGAGTGGAGTGCCACAATCCCATTCATCATTTTTGATCTACATAAGCCAAAGCCCATAGCACTGGCGACGGCTCCGGCATAAATGCAAGGAGGATGTATAGCTGATATAGGATCTTGTGGAACAGGATTTGATTCTGCAAGCGGTTCGGTACGAACGAAGAAATTTCGAACAAAAGGGTCGGAACTCGCCGATAGGAAAGGAGAGAAAAACAAAGCAATGCCAAGAGCTCCGTCAATCCGCTGTTCATCGATAGACGAAGCTCTCTCTTTATCATCTCGCGCCAGATGCAACAAAGGATGAGTCCTTTTTCCTTCTCGCGAACGAAGTTCAGAATCAACAAGGGTTCGTAGAACGAAGGGAGTGTACAACTGGGTCGTAGCCCCAGTTTTTTGTTCGTAACTAGGGAGAGATAAAATGGAGTTCTTCACGAAGTTCGAGACAAAGGAATAAAAAAGACTTTCTCTATGGCCTCCTCGTTTTGAGACATTATGGCTTTGGGGTCGACCCCGGTAACAAAGAAAGAATCCATAAAAACTTAGGATCCGACACCATGATAAAATACTACCCTCATGATTAGACCATGTCCCTGAGATTTGATAAAAGAAAGGTGCATTTGCAGTTAATTCATTGTCATTGGATAAGTTATTAGGAATATGACGGAACGGAAGACCAAGGAAAGAAAGAAGAATGCACCAAAATGCAGGTGCTGCACCAAACACTGGTGGTTCTATCTTGTTGTAAGTGAATGCAACGAAAAGACCCGGAAATAAAGAATAATGAAACAATTCATATATTGACATGCTCATTTCAAAATTTCTGCTTTGTTATTCCCATCATCCTGTGGTTTCAGGATGATCCACAAGAAAGGTGGCAGGATTCGAACCTACACTCTGACCATTCTCACCGCCTTCAACCCATTAGTCTCCGTTACAAGGTAGGGCGGGGGTGAGGAAAGGCAGAAATGAGTTCATGCCACAACGATCTCGGAAATTGATCAAGATTTTTGGCTCGCAATAAAGCTAGGGTCCTGTTCGGGCAAGCTATTGATTCCATTACCGAACCAAACAATATTCTTCCCTTAGTCCTATCTATCTACCTCTCCAGACCCAATATCTTGAGTACCTATGATGGTGACCACATGATGGATCGTGTTTTGGTTGTTTTATGTGAATCGGGAGGTCTTGGATGATGAAAGATCATCATCTCCATGGCAAAGTTTAGAGAGATAAAGTAAAGAAGGATAAAGAGGAACTTTGTGTTTATTGATAATAAGGGAAAGGTGAAAATTACACACACAAGCTTCAACCCACCTAGTGAAGACTAGGAGGTGTATTTATAGTGCCAAAACATATGACTTTACAATAATGACATATTTAGTCCTTGTGTTTGTGGCAAATAAGATAACTAATGTAATCACCAATATGTTGTCACATTTTGGTGCGAGAAGCATACCCAACAATCTTCCCCTAATGTGGCAACATATGGGATTACTTACATCATATCCTACAAGTAAAAATACAAATAAAGAAAGGTCTTCATAAGCTCTTCATGTGCTGAGGATGATTACAGTTGACGCTCTTTGTCTTTATCTTGTACCTCGGCTTGAGAACTTTTCTTCACTCGTAGTCAAATGATGTAATATACATGAACTGGATTAACTTCCCCCCAATTCATGCTGCATGTCTTTTAGCGGCTTCTTCATATACTTCTTTTTGGCGAAGTTTCTGAATCAGCTTCCCCCCAAACTGACAACCGTCTTCAGCAGATTCGAAACTTTGATGTAGTTAACACGTCTTCTAACTTTTGAAGGTTGTAAGTACGCAGCGGAATTTGTAGATGACATCGTAAACCACACCAAGCAAACGATTATGCTTAATGCGGAAACTCCGTTCGGGGGTAACATGCAAGAAATTAGCAAGATCTTCTCACATAAGTAGGCTACTTCACACATCACACCCTGCGAAAGTTGAAACGAGTACACCAAAATCACAAAACTGAACCACTGATCATCTCTGCGGACGTCTTCCGGTAGTAATAAAATTGTAAGCTCGATCACGTGAGTCTGTTATGCGTCCCCGATGTGCACATTTCTTCCCCCTGAATGCAGATCCATCTGGAAAAAAGAGTGTTTTCGCAAAAAATGCAAGAAAAGTCAAAGCACATCTACTCTCTCTTCCCCCACGATGTCTTCGCGGAATCGGAAGCATACACACTATGGTTACGATGGAAAACGGAGGCAGCGTAAACCATGTATGTCCAATTTGTCGAAGATGTGTGAAGTACAAAAGATAGCCCGTGAGAATCAACTGCTGATAAAATCTCTACTCTTCTATACTCTTCTCATCTAACTCTTTACCGACCCCATTATCATTTTGACGACTTTTTGTAGTGACCACTGATGGAGAAAACCCAGTATTACGAACTTGAGACTGAAGTAAAATAACCCAAGCTTGTGACTTAAACTTACACTATTGTCTGACTAAAGACCTATACTGAGCACTACAACGTAACTCCTTTAAGCATAGATCGTTTCATATACCCATCCAACCATCCTTTACTGTATATGAACTCATCTTGAATAATCCACATCTTGTGTGACACTTGAGCACTACAACGTAACTCCTTTAAAGTGATAGCTATACTCTGTGAGCACTACAACGTAACTCCTTACATCAGGTATAACTAGATAACTCAAGTCTTAATCATTTTGAAAGTTATAAGCTCGAACAAGGATCTCGAAGAATCATGCATCCAGCCAACCCCGATATCTTCAAGATACTAAGTACACGCACCCGTGATATTCCACTTCAACCTCAAATAAATAATAAAAAATTATCCCCGTAGTCACATCTTGCGGTTCAATACCCAATACTAGCCTTTTGACGGTTTAGGTGAACTATGATAATGGTTTTATCCCGATCTTGTCAAAAACGTATCCCCGTGAAGATTTGTTAGACCAAAAAAATAACACTTAATCAAATCATAATTTCAACAAGATATAAGCTATAAACAATCACAGCCCATATATGAGAATTAGACTCCACGTTTTTCAGCCCAATGTGTTAAATTTATATTTGTGTAACCATTTTGAATTTAATTGCCCAAGTCCAATTGTTAATCTGCTAAGTGAAGCGATCCAACAAACAACCCAGTCCATGTTTGACGGAAATACTCGATCCATAATCCTCTTACCCTAAACATCCGGGTATTAAAAACCTCCTCAAGACACCAATTAACCCTAATCTCACTTTTCCTAAAATATCCGCCCCCACCTTCTTGTTTATTTATTTGCAGCCACCAAATCCCATTACTCTCTTCAAACTCAAAAGGATCGGATCTCAAATAAATACAACCACCTTCTTTCTTCTCTGCCATAACCACACTAGTATTAAATCTCTTTATTTGATGGTATTCGAACAACAACACAAACACAAATCGAACACACCCTTTTGTGAATCTTGACAAGAACGACTTCTAGATCTCTAATTGAGGTCTCGGGTAAGGTGAGTCACGGTTTTGTCTTCGTTTTTGTTTAAACCGAACCAAAGAAAGGATTGAGACAAGGTTTTTTTAGTTATTTCTTTTTATGATTCGGAGAAAAAAAAATATAGACTTCTTATAGATCTATGAAGAATGTTGTAAGATCTTTAAAGATCCGTTCTTTGAAACTACTAGACAATCCGAGATCTATATTCTTTTAATTTTTTTCTTTTTTTTTTTTTTTTTTTTTTTTTTTTTTTTTGAGTCTTGTTTAAGTCGTTTTGTTACATATGAAGATGGGAATAGATCTCGTTGGCTGTTTTTGTATGTTGTTCTTGACGTGTGAAAGGAGAGTGGATATAGGATTAGTGTTTATTACTTGTTGGTTATTGTTGTAGATGGAGACAGATTATGGATCTGTTGTACTTTCTTTCATTTTGTTTTCAATTCATGGACTGATAGACCTGAGGTTAACGAGTCGGGTATGCTTGGTTGTGGTCGGGTTTTCTACTTCATCTTCAATTCTGTTTCTTTTAAGTTGCGATAAAAATTTGACCGTTGACCACTGACTTGTTTACTGTTGACCGATTGACCCGGTAACCATCTGCGATAATTAGTCTTGTCACAACTGCGATAAAAGGTCATGTCACAACCGCGATAATTACCCAAACGCGATAATTATCCATATGCACTAAAAACGCAATCGCAACTGCGATAGAAGAGGGTTTTGGATTGTTATCGCATTTCTTGTACAAGAAATCGAATCCAGATAGATGAGGGTTTTGTCGCACTTTGAACTCAGATAGAAGAGGGTTTTGACTTTTTTTTTGACCAAGAACTCCGGCGGTATTCCGGCCAAAAAAAATTTCGATGATTATTCCGGCAACCTCATTTTACCCAGTTTTAGGCCACTTTATTCGACCACATAGCAAACACTTTTAACGACCAGCATATTAACATAAGTATCTTCACGGTAATAATCCAATTAGTCACAAGAGAAAAAATGATAAAAGTTGTTCACTGGACTGAATATGGACATAGATGTACACCAGATACATTAAAAAAACTATTATTGAAGTATGAAAATAAAAATATTCTCACACTTGCAACAGTTTAAGAATATTTCAGATCCACACTTAAAATACGAATTTTGACAAGAAAAATATCACGCAAAAAACAACCAAAACTAATACCGTGGCTTTTGATACCAATTGATGGATCGTGTTTTGGTTGTTTTATGTGAATCGGGAGGTCTTGGATGATGAAAGATCATCGTCTCCATGGCAAAGTTTAGAGAGATAAAGTAAAGAAGGATAAAGAGGAACTTTGTGTTTATTGATAATAAGGGAAAGGTGAAAATTACACACACAAGCTTCAACCCACCTAGTAAAGACTAGGAGGTGTATTCATAGGGCCAAAACACATGACTTTACAATAATGACATATTTAGTCCTTGTGTTTGTGGCAAATAAGATAACTAATGTAATCACCAATATGTTGTCACATTTTGGTGCGAGAAGCATACCCATGATGGACACCACATCTGCTGGCATGTGATGTTTGGACATAGAATCGAGTCCTTGTGAATGGGCAGAGCCAGGTGCTCTTATTTTACGACGGTAGGGACGATTGCTTCCATTACTGACCAGAAAGACACCAAATTCTCCTTTAGGTGCTTCAACTGCGGTATAAGTAGAAGGAGCTGGTACGGAAAAACCTTCTGTATAAGGTTCGAAATGGTGAATTGAGGTAGAGTAGACCGATGATCCTGTAGTCATTTGGTCGGCTATTGAAAGAAAAAGCTTGCATCTGCTCCCCCTATTATATAACCGGTCCTATCTCTCTCCAAACCTAACATGGTAGTTTCCCATCATAAGGCTTTCTATCTATAGATTAAGCCATTACCAAACCAAGGAGCGAATTCGTTCAGAAGTCAGTTGACTGCTTCTATAGATAAGGCGGAGCGTCCTTGGCTCAGCATTATAGCCCTTCTTAGTCAGGCTTCGGCCCTACTACAGCGCTTCGCTAACTCGAAGCGCCTCGCTATGAGAATCTAGCTTCGCTAACGTTCGCCTAAGTCTTGAACCTTCGCGCTGACCGTTCGCTTTCACAGTAGCAAAAGCGCTTCTCTTTGCCCCTTAAGTAAAAGGACAAGAAATAGATTCTTGGTTTTCTTGCTCCCGCTTCCTCATCTGCGCTCATCAAACCAACTTTGCTCTTTGGGAGGTGAAAGAGCGGTCGAAGTGGACAGACCACATCGAAGATATATTTATATATATACACGGTTACGGTTATCTCGGACTGCGTTCCGGAAAAATTAGCCTACTTGAGAAAGAAGGGGCGGGCACTCTTGTCTTTCAACCCCACTATACTATTCATAGTTGTGGGGCACTGTGTACTTACAGCCTCTACGATAAGCAAGTGAATGGGGCCGGTGCGTGGGCGAATGGAACGGTTCATCAAGCCATTTTTCGCCTTCACTCCCTAAATAGGAATAGAGCTACTTTACAAATAGGGCTAATTACTTCGCACCTGACTGTGATAGCCCTCTCAATACCTTATTGGAGCTATGTAACTAGTGGCCTCCCGTCGCTAGAGCCTTTTCCCAGTGCACGGAACCCCAACGAGGAAGGCGTTAGTGGTTTATGGTCCAAAATGCTAATCCCTCTTTTTGTGCTACTCCTACTCCTAGGGCAGGAAGAAGATAAGAAAAGGCCAAGCGTTCTCTTGGTTTCCCAACCTGTTGCTTCTAAAGACTGCCCTCTCTCAGTTGGATGTTGGTCCAGCCTACTACGAGGATCCCGTATCCAGCAACCCAACCTATACAAAGGGCATCCATCAAAGCCCCTTTACTAGATTGGAGCTATGAAGCTTACCTTCTTTTTATTAAAAAGGGAAAGGGCTTTTTCAGCTGGTGCGCAGTAGCGCACTTTCGTTTTCCCTTTACTAGTAGGGGTCTCGTGGTTCCTATGCCGCCGCCTTTCCCGGTCATTTTCTTTTAGTGCTTCAACCCGAAGCGATAGCTTCTAGCTAGTTCAGTGGATAAGATGGCTGCGCTCCAGCTCACTCAAGAATGGGACGGCAGTGGTCCGCCGGCAAGCTCGTTCTGATCTTGGATGCAGTACATTGGAATCCTGAAGCACCACCACGAACGCTACCGCGCGTCCGCCTGCGGTGCGGTAAGGCACCACCCTGTTGTGCCAGCAGCCAACTCCGGCGTGTCAGCTTAGTTATCCTCATCAAGCCACTTACTTAATGTCTAGAAATGCTAACCAAGTAACACACTGGGGCCATGGGTCATGAAAGAGGTTGGCCCCCATCCTCCTTAACTATGTATGGCCAATGAACTCCTCGCTTTAGTCCGTTCGTTTTTTTCCTTCTTTGGGCTCGGGTCGATAGTCGCCGTGGTAGTAATGTCCCGGAGCCCGGCTACCGACCCGAGGCGCCGATCGGGAAAGTCATAAAGGGACGTTGAACGCAATTCGTCAAGGGCGTTACCACAAGAGGCTTGGCAATTCAAGTGAAAGTTTCTTAGACTAGTCCCAGCGGGGAAACTGACTTCCGAGAGAGCTGCTTTCGCCTCGGTAATTCCCTAACGAGAACGAGAGAGAGCCGATGCAAAAGTCGCCCTTGACGCGAGGGAACGCCAGACAGACTGACCTCTGCTAACTATGTGTTATATAGACTGGAAGCTAGAGAGAGACTAAGGTATAGTGCCGCTACCAGAGAAGGCTCTTTCGTGCTAGGCGTCCAGACCCACTACGCCCGAGCCGCCTCCCCGTCACACTTGCTATATCCACTAAGGCTTCATCCCACTTCATCCTACCAACTATACCTAATATAAAGCCGCTCTATAACAATTCAAGACAACAAGAAAGCAAGAAAAGGATAGCGATCGATTTGGGAGCGTCACGGGGGAGGAAGATCGAAAGGTAACCTATGAGACCGGGGAGTTATGCTTTTTCTCCCGCCTCAGCTTCGCGGATGGGAGGAGTGCGAGAGCTGAGCCCCTGTGTCTAGGGATTCCTGGGGCATGAGTTAAGCATATAGTTGATTGCTCTTTCTTTCGATTGAGCGTCGGTACTTTTTGAGTCTCTCCCCGTAGGCGTGCAAAACAACAGAGCCACTGCTCTTCGGGGCGGTGAGGTGGACAATCCCTTATTCCAGCTTTAGAGGAGCATCTTTGCATGAATCAATACTAAGTCCTCAGCCCGTATGAAGTCCTTCGATTTCGGAGATTAGAGCAGAATAACCCCGTAACGGCGGGGAAGGCTTTCGCCTCGAATCCAAACGATTTCTCGTCTTTTCTTAAGAGATTTCTAGTTAGGACTTGATCGAGGGATCAATTTTATCCGGAACATAAAGTAACAAGACCAGAACCCCGTGTGGACTATGAACCAACAAAAAAAAGAGCGTCAGCTCCAAAAAAAGGATTGTTTGCATTACTAAAATGTACATATTTTTTACTCTGAGATCTATTCCAACATTTCCAGAAGAAACCATTAAGCTTTAGTTGAAAGATGCAACGTACATCAAAGATTCTCTCTTCAGATTCGTTAATATGTGGATTCCGTTTCCGAATCTTCCGATCTGTTTTTTTCAAGACTACTACTATTGCTAACGTAGTAGGCAAAGTGCTATTAATCGGATGGTCCGACCCCCATCTCGACCCGGTGTCGCAAGGGTATGCGTTGAGGTGGATCTTCTCAAGAAAAAGCCTAACCTAATAGGGTCTGGTTAGGCATGGGAAAAACGAAGGAAGATGGCATAAAATCGTCTATGAGAAAGACCCCACGGAACGATATTGCACGTCTTGTTCCAAACAAGGTTATTCAAAGTCAAACTTCAAACTTCGTTCGAAAAAGTCAAGTACAACTGATGCAGCCAACAAAGAGAAGTCCAAGCAGCAGCCGTCAGCTCCTAACTCTAATGCCTATAGGAAAAAATCTTCACAAGGTCAACGAGGAAAAGCTCCCCCACGTCAAGTCTACAGGCCAACGGGCAAGACCGTCCAATCATCTTTCGAGAATACATATAATCTTCCAAAAAAGACTGCGGACAATCAGACGGAGCAGAATCTTTTTCTTTTAATAAATAATAAAAAGACTTCTCAGCACATACAGATTTCTGCCGATCCTTCAACCAGTACTGCTTCTCATGATTCTCAGTTGAGGGTGGATTCTTCTCATCAGGTAATAGTAGATGCCATTGACTCATCTTTGGCTGCTAACAATTCCAATGTTGATAATTCTAGTATTCAGGCTATGCTATTATGCCTATTTTCTCTCAGCCTGATCATGAACTCATAAACAAGATGGAGTCTAATATATCCCTTGTTTGACTTAAATCCAAAGATATGATGCTAACGTTCCAAAGGAACAAGCTGCTCAGACTAAGGGATACTTATAGGATGAACTCAAATAAGTACATTTTATTATCATCATTTATCCTATTTATTTGACTTGTTTTATTATATTATGTATGAGAATTGGTACGTTAATGTTTACTTTTGTAATTCTCGGGTAAAAACAAGTATTAGGTGAAACTTGGCGAATTTGAACAAATTATGGAGCGAAACAAGCGAAATGTCAAAAGTCTACAAGATCAAGTTCATTCTGCTCCAGATACGCCGCATCTTACTTCTTACATACGGCGTATCACTATCAAGATTTCACGAATCAAGATCCAAGACTGCTAAGGACATGCGCCGCATAGAGAGATCAAGATACGCCGCATCTAAAGGCGGTGTACGAATATTTCCTAAATATTTTAGTCTTGGACCCCACGCGAAGTTACGGAGATGCGCCGCATCTACTTATGCCATGCGCCGCATCGACCTACCAGACAGAAACTATAAATACCTCACAAGTCAGACGGATTTAAGTGTTGGAGTACAGAAAAGTGCAAAAACCCTAAAGAAGACAGCCGAATTCAGATGACTTAGCAACACTAGACACACCCGAATCGAAGATACAAGGGCTGTAAGAAGGTCCTGCATGTATTTAATTCATTAAGTAGTTTTGTTTTATTGTAATAGTACACTTTAATCCATCAGGATTTATGGGATGATGTCATTTGACTACGGAAGATAATGCGCACCCCTTAAAATTGCTTTCTCATCGATTAAAGTTTATATGTTTGATGTCTTTGGTTTCTACTTATTTAGTGCATTGATAACCTCTGTGTTTATTAGTGGCCTGCGCATTTGACTACGGAATAGAATGTGGCTCCCACGGTTAGGATTAATCTGATCAATTAATAATAACTTTTAGACATAAGTAATCATTAAGGCATTTCTCGCCGATAAGATTAGAGCCAACGAGAAAGATTTAATTACATACACTTCATATAAAACTAGCAATAAAACAAGTGACAAGCTACTTAATCATCAGGACAGGCCTTCTTATTTTTTCTTGTATCTATCTGTGTACGTGTGTGCTAATCGCTGATTCGTGCTCTCTATTTAGTTTATTATTTAATCATAACCAAACCGTGCCAGTCTCACAGGCTGAACCCCCTTGCGTTAGATTAGATTGTATAGCTAATTTAGAATATTAAAATACTGATTAGAATAACTAGATAATACGTTCCACTCTTAGTGATCGACACTCTACTTACCATTATATTCATACTGACCGGGTACACTGCTCGTTAAGTGTGTGTGTTATTGATAAGTCAGCTAAATATAAATTTAAAACTTGATAAGGCATTAATACTGCTAAACCGCAACGACACTCACGCGCATCAAGTTTTTGGCGCCGCTGCCGGGGAGTGAATTGTTATTATCTGTTAATTTGATTAGTGTCTTAATTAGATTTTTCTTTTTAGTTTTCTAGATTTTAACCACTAACCCGTTGTATATTAGTTATGCTGCATTCATTGTACTATCTGCATATTTTGTGTTTTTGTGTGCTTTATTTTCTGTTATTTTGTGCATTTATTTTGTTTGTTTATTTTTTATTTATTTTTCTGTATTCTGCTGACGTTGTATTGTGCAGACACAAACGATACGGCGCATTTGATTCCTCAGATACGGTGTATTGCGTTTTACTTTTATAAAATACAACGCGTTTAATAAATTCGAGTACGACGCATCTTTCCCCAAGATACGGCATATTCTGTTTTTAATAAGAAAATTTTTCTAAACTTTGACGCCATACGGCGCATCTGTTTTCACAGATACGGCGTATTTATTTTTAAATTAAAAACAGTTTTTAAATTTATTAAACAGATACGACGCATCGATTTCTATCGATACGGCGCATCTTCCGAAATCAAAAATCTTGTATTTTGAAACGTAACGAAAATACGGCGCATTAGCTTCCGCTAATACGACGCATTTAATTTTAATAAATATAAACGATTTTTGATAACTTAAAACTGATACGGCGCATTCTAATTCATAAGCGGCGTATTTGCTTTCTGAATAAAAGTCTGATTAAATTTTTAACGTCATATGATACGGCGTATCCTACTTTCTGGATACGGCGCATCGTCTGCAGATATCAGCAACTTTTATTTTTCGTATTCCGTTTTCGTTGTTAATTTTCTGGTATCTTACTTTCTTGAACATACCCTACTGATGTTTTTGTGATGGTTTCAGGTAGTGCATGACCAGAAGTTCAACTAAGAACTTGATTAGACCTTACGAAGATCCTGAACGAGCCTTCCATTCGCTTAAAAGGCTCTACAACACAAAAAGCTTTGAAATTTCAAGTTCACTCGAGCTTGATTACTTTTCTGAAGAGGAGAAGAAAGAGGAAACAGAAACAATGGCTGAAAACACTACTATGGAGGAATACATGAACAAAACCCATGCTGATAATAGTTCAGGAATTGCTAGGCCGAAGTTTGACGATAAGTCAAAATTTGAGTTGAAGGGTCAGTTTCTCATGGAGCTAAGAGAAAATGCTTTCAGTGGGACAGAGGATGAAGATGCTAATGAACATGTTGAGAAAGTCCTCGAGATTGCTGATTTGTTTACTACAGAAGGAGTCACTGATGATCAACTTATGCTAAGAATCTTTCCGATTTCGCTTAAAGGAGCTGCTAATAAGTGGCTAAGGAATGAACCTGCTAGTTCAATCAAAACATGGGAAGATTTGAAGAGCAAGTTCCTGAAAAGATATTGTCCACCTGCTAAAACTGCTAAAAAGATGGAGGCTATCAACAGTTTCAAGCAAGATCCTGATGAAACTCTTTATCAGGCTTGGGAACGATTTAAAGACTTATTGATAAAGTGTCCTCAACATTATCTAACCCCAATGCAGGAGATAATATTGTTCTATCAAGGATTGGACGTGCCTACTAGACAGATTTTGGATGCTAAGGGAGCTGTGCCTCAAATGAGTGCAGCCAATGCTAGGAAAGCTATCCAAGAAGCTGCTGATCATTCTCAAAAATGGCACGATGGAACCTCTACTAGATCTAAGAGCAGCACTAATTTTGACGGGTTTGCTGCTATTCAAGCTCAATTGGATAAAATTAGTAGAGAGATGAAGAAGCGTGATGAGAAAGTTTATGCTGCCCAAGTTGGATGTGAAAAATGCGAAGGACCTCACTACACCAAAGATTGCCCTAATAAGAATGAAAGTGAGACTTTTGAAGAAGCATACTACACACAATTTGGACAACCATTCCAACCTTCGGGAAGATTTAGGGAAGCTGCTCCAGGATACTATCAAAAGAACAACTTTAGTTCCACTTATCAAGAAAGGAGGCAGACTTTAGATGACACTCTAAAGCAAATTATGGCCGATGCTGCTAAAAGACATGAGGAGAACACTGCTATGATCAAAGAGATCCGAGCCTCTACGGACACTACAACAAGAAATCAAGGAGCTTCAATCAAAGCATTGGAACAACAAATAGGACAAATGAGCAAGGTTCTTCAAGAAAGGGGATACGGAAGTCTACCGAGCTCGACCGAAACTAACCCAAGAGATCATGTCAAGGCCATAAGCACTACTGAGGAAGTCACGCCTAACATACCTAGAAGATTGATGAATGGTAATGATGGTGCAAAGCCCGAATTTTTCTTTAACTCTTCAACCAGTTTAAGGAGGAGGCTACTCAAAGAGAAGGAAAAGATTGAAGAAGAGATCAAGGCTACAATGAAAGAAGAGAGCTCTGCAACCGACTTACATGCCTTGCCTCATAAAGAAAAAGACCCAGGAAGTTTTACTTTACCTTGTTCAATTAATGATATATCTTTCAATAATGTGTTAGCTGATTTAGGAGCTAGTGTTAGTGTTATGCCACTTAAGATATTCACTACCCTAGAACTAGGAAAATTAGCACCAACTAAGCTGCTTATTGAATTGGCTGATGAAACAGTAAAACGACCTGATAGGATTACTGAAAATGTGCTAGTTAAGATTGAGAAGTTTGTTTTCCCCGTAGACTTTGTTATATTAGATATGCCCGAGGATGTTAAGATTCCTTTGATCCTTGGAAGACCTTTCTTGTCTACCACCCATGCTAAGATTGATGTGTTTAAAAGAAAATTTTCATTAAGGGTAGGGAAAAATAAACTAGTCTATAAGTGCCAAAATCCTGTTAAGAGCATAATTAGAAGTGTCTATATGCTACGATTAAGAGAACGTATGGACCTCGATCTAGAAGCTAGGCTTATGGGTGAAACATTAATTCAAAACTACTCGACTGATTCTAATCATGAGAACCTTAAGGAATTTATTGACCTTAATGTACCTACCGAACTTAGGCGCGATATTGTTAATGATTCCGATAATGAGTGGTATGATTGCGTAGTAATTAACAAACATAGGAAATTAATTGGGAGTACAAGTTTGAATAATGATAAGTTTATAGAACTACCACCCCACCTTGCATATTTATGCTTATACAATAATAAGGATTTCCCGTCTATCATTCTGTCATCTCTGCCCGAAAGGGACAGAACTTTGTTTATACAGGTACTAAAGATGAATGGCGTGGATATTAAGGACGAGCAAGGAATATGCAATGTTACTGGATTGGAGATGAGGGAGCGCGATGCTTCCGACTCTTTCAATGATCGATATTAAGGAGCTGAACGTTAGTCTAACTTGAAGACTCTGGAATAAAGACAAGTGCTGACCGGGAGACAACTCGGAAGAATTTTTATTTCTGTTTTTTGTCGAGTCTTTCAGACCTGCAGAAGATACGGCGCATCTCCTACAAGAGATGCGGCGCATCACCTGCACTCGTCATATATTATTTTATTTTTTCTGCATTTTTTTTTAATTTTGACTTTAAAACTTTCTGTCAGTTTATTTAATGCGGCGCATCCCTGGTTAAGGATGTGACACATCTTTTATTCTGACCCGTATTTATTCTAGGCTCGATACGGCGTACCTTTTCCATAGGATACGGCGTATCGACTGACCTGATGATTTCCAGTTTTTATTTTTACTAACTACTAATGTATTATGCAAGTTTGAACCTTCTTAACTCAGGTGTGTTTAAAGCTTATATGGTATTATAGATTCCTGCATTTCTTGTGGATACATCACTTACGAAGCTTAGACGTTCTCATCCACAAGAAAATTAATTTTTGCTCTTACACGAATAATGGAGGATCATACCGAGCAAATCTCAGGGGAGTTTTTCTGTTCTAATTCTTTTATTTTCCAGTTTTTAACCTTAGAAACAAACAACGAGGACGTTGTTTAACTTAAGTGGGGGGATGGAGAATTAGAACACTTACTTGTCCAAACTTTTCAAAATATGCTTAAAATGTGCTTAATATATCAAAATTTAAAATTTTTCTAGCATGTTTTTGTTTAAGTCTAAGTTACATAGCTGCACACATAACTTTATTTTCAAAAATTGTGAACTTTTCAAAATTCACAAATCTATGAGTGTGCCGGTGACTTGTAAACTTTAGAACTTGGCTTGTATACTATTCGAGACCACCATAATAAGTATTATTTATATAATTGGAATGACTTGTCTAAATTGGTAAAATTTCTAGGATTACACCCAAATAGCCTTTATATGTTATGTGATATTAACTAACTACACTGGTTAGTTAACCCCCGTATAAACCCTTTGTTACTCTCAATTTTAGAGTAAGATACCCCTAGAAAAACCCTCAGAGCCATTCCTTTCGTTTCTTACACCTTTGTTAAAAATGTTTCGTTACACCCTTACACCTTAGCCTACCCTGTAGATTAAAATCCGTGGTTAATTGCTTTAGGCAAAGTGTGTTTCCTTACATTACCTGTGTTCGCGTGCGTAATTCATTATCTATGGTTAGGTCGGGAAATTGCACAATGCAATTGGTATATATTGTATAACTTTTTAGTTTATTTTTCGTGTGTTTACTACTTTCACTATTACCGTTATTTCTGAAAGTATGAAAAGTACGGAAAAATTGTCCGGGAAAATAGTAATGGAAAAGTTGTGAAATTTTACACATTTATATGTTTGGTTTCAAAAAAAAATAATAATAAAAAAAATAAAAAAATAAAGGAGAAAAGAAAAAGAAAGAAGAAAAGTAGGAAGTTTGTTTTTAACCAACTTATGTAAAGTTTTGTATTGAGTGGGAGATATCACCACTATTTGTTGTATATTATATTCATGGATTGAACGGGAGTTGGCCGTTATGGGAACGCCAACTAAGGTTATTCTTTGATTAAGATTTTGTTGAGTATAATTCGTGTCTAACTAAAGCGTGTGTTTCAAGTGTTAAAGTGTGAGTTATTCAATGATACGAGTCTTATTCATGGGATGGTTGGGAAAGTAATTTACCACACTTAGGATTTTAATTTATCTGTTTTGTTTATTTTTTATTTTACACCAATTTATATCCCAAACATTATCCATACCCTATATCATTCTCTATCCAAACCTTTGATTTATTGAAATTAGGGATTTGAGCAATCTTAAGTATCGTAGTCGTGGATTCGGCTATGTATTTAAGATTTTGTCGCCCTTTTTGATATAATATTATTGGTGAAGATTACTTGGTCCTATCTTTAGCCCATTCGAGTTAATGATTTGAGCAATTGCAAGTATCGTGTTCGTGTATTCGATCATGTATTTGTGATTTTGTCGCCTTTTCTGGAATGTGAGATCGATAGAGATTAAGAAGGATGATTAACCCTTAAGCCTCAAAACCCTTTTTACCGCTTTAGACTTGTTATTCCTTGGCTTTAGTGGGGGAGATGCGTATACTTGCCAAGCTTATGATAGAATATTCGTCACGACTGGACAGTTAAACGATTAGATTTGCTTTTATCTAAAAATCTTATTTTTATTCTAATTCGTTAAGTGTTTGGTTGTGTGATTATGATGAAACGAATACATGCTTAAATATAAAAATAAAACCAAATACCTTCTAGGATACATTTTCATAAGATTAATTCTAAGGTTTACTTGGGGACAAGTAAAGTTCAAGTGGGGGGATATTTGATGAACTCAAATAAGTACATTTTATTATCATCATTTATCCTATTTATTTGACTTGTTTTATTATATTATGTATGAGAATTGGTACGTTAATGTTTACTTTTGTAATTCTCAGGTAAAAACAAGTATTAGGTGAAACTTGGCGAATTTGGACTAATTATGGAGCGAAACAAGCGAAATGTCAAAAGTCTACATGATCAAGTTCATTCTGCTCCAGATACGCCGCATCTTACTTCTTACATACGGCGTATCACTATCAAGATTTCACGTATCATGATCCAAGACTGCTAAGGACATGCGCCGCATAGAGAGATCAAGATACGCCGCATCTAAAGGCGGTGTACGAATATTTCCTGAATATTTTAATCTTGTACCCCACGCGAAGTTACGGAGATGCGCCACATCTACTTATGCTATGCACCGCATCGACCTCCCAGACAGAAACTATAAATACCTCACAAGTTAGACGGATTTAAGTGTTGGAGTACAGAAAAGTGAAAAAACCCTAAAGAAGACAGCCGAATTCAGACCACTTAGCAACACTAGACACACCCGAATCGAAGATACAAGGGCTGTAAGAAGGTCCTGCATGTATTTAATTCATTAAGTAGTTTTGTTTTATTGTAATAGTACACTTTAATCCATCAGGATTGATGGGCTGATGTCATTTGACTACGGAAGATAATGCGCACCCCTTAAAATTGCTTTCCCATCTATTAAAGTTTATATGTTTGATGTCTTTGGTTTCTACTTATTTAGTGCCTTGATAACCTCTGTGTTTATTAGTGGCCTGCGCATTTGACTACGGAATAGAATGTGGCTCCCACGGTTAGGATTAATCTGATCAATTAATAATAACTTTTAGACATAAGTAATCATTAAGGGATTTCTCGCCGATAAGATTAGAGCCAACGAGAAAGGTTTAATTACATACACTTCATATAAAACTAGCAATAAAACAAGTGACAAGCTATTTAATCATCAGGACAGGCCTTCTTATTGTTTCTTGTATCTATCTGTGTACTGTGTGCTAATCGCTGGTTCGTGCTCTCTATTAAGTTTATTATTTAATTATAACCAAACCGTGCCAGTCTCACAGGCTGAACCCCCTTGCGTTAGATTAGATTGTATAGCTAACTTAGAATATTAAAATACTGATTAGAATAACTAGATAATACGTTCCACTCTTAGTGATCGACACTCTACTTACCATTATATTCATACTGACCGGGTACACTGCTCGTTAAGTGTGTGTGTTATTGATAAGTCGGCTAAATATAAATTTAAAACTTGATATGGAGAGAAGCAAACACTTCTTTGCTTTGCAGGAATTAGGGATACTT